>CM042325.1:35407917-35427917 GCA_023566125.1 Zingel zingel | reverse complement strand
AATAATCCCTTAATTCACCCATTTACATGTGGAGATATGCTGGCTCTATACACGCTAAAAGTCCTGATTATTTACATGGAGTCTGGTGGAAATATGCTGGCTCTATACACGCTAAAAGTCCTGATTATTTACATGGAGTCTGGTGGAAATATGCTGGCTCTATACACGCTAAAAGTCCTGATTATTTACATGGAGTCTGGTGGAAATATGCTGGCTCTATACACGTTAAAGGTACTGATTATTTGCATGGAGTCTGGTGGGTTTGGTGACGGTGATTTTGGGGCCTCTTTACACGCTAACTGCTGCTGAACATCTGTCCTGTAGGGTTACATTACAGCTTCTTGTTTGATACTGGACCAGTTTCACAGATTGTTGTTCTATCTGACACTCAGACACCAATGCATGATGGGAAATAGGGTCCAGTTTGCTTTAAAGGTTTGTGGTTCAAACTAAAGACTAGTAGAGTTTTAGAAAGTAATGATGTGATGATGCTTGTGTGTCTTCTTTTTATTTGGTCGAAATCTGCAGCTGTTTGTTTTTTTAAACTCTTGTCAAATGTATCTAAAATACGAACATGAGTCGGGGGAAACAGTTACGTTTGTTTTCTCCACTTCATGTTAGTTTATCAGATGTATTTATATCAGAAATGATAAAGAACTGATGGTTTGCGAATCGTTCAGAAGGTGACAAACAGGGGCAGCCATTTTGTGTCCCTTCTCATTTCTACAGCGCAACATGTTTAAACCAAGTCCCCAGGAACAGCGCCATGTCTTAAAGCAGGGGTCTCCAACAAGTAGAAGTAGGGGTCTCCAACAAGCAGGGGTCTCCAACAAGTAGGCGTCTCCAACAAGCAGGGGTCTCCAACAGGAAGGGGTCTTCAACAAGCAGGGTCTCCAACAAGTAGAAGTAAGGGTCTCCAACAAGCAGGGGTCTCCAACAAGCAGGGTCTCCAACAAGTAGGGGTCTCCAACAAGCAGGGTCTCCAACAAGCAGGGTCTCCAACAAGCAGGGTCTCCAACAAGTAGGGGTCTCCAACAAGCAGGGTCTCCAACAAGCAGGGGTCTCCAACAAGCAGGGGTCTCCAACAAGTAGGGGTCTCCGACAAGCAGGGTCTCCAACAAGCAGGGGTCTCCAACAAGCAGGGGTCTCCAACAAGCAGGGTCTCCAACAAGTAGGGGTCTCCAACAAGCAGGGGTCTCCAACAAGCAGGGGTCTCCAACAGGAAGGGGTCTCCAACAAGCAGGGTCTCCAACAAAGGTCTCCAACAGGAAGGGGTCTTCAACAAGCAGGGGTCATTTTTTCTTGGACCCTGATGGGAATATTTCCAGTGATGAAGCTATAACTATGTGGGCTAAAAGAAGTCTAAAATAGGCATGGACCTTGATGTGAAGTTTTCATAAGCTTTGGGTATTGCAATTTCAGCAAACAGTAGCTTCATTCAGCTTATATGTGTTGTGTAATGTAAGTGATGTGATGCAAGTAGCTCTTGGCCACTTTGGTTATTTTAAAGTAGACCTTAGATGAAGAAAGAATGGAGACCCTATGTCTTGAAACAACCATGGTGAAACAGCGTCTAAACATTTTTTGGAAAGAGGGTTAAAAAATGTTAGAAAAAGTGACAAAAACTTTGCAGATGTTCTTCAGTCGGGACACAAAATGGCGCCGTGGAGACAGTAGCAGTAGAGTGTCAGTGCTGTTTGCTTATAGGATGTTTGTCTATGTAAACTGTATTATAACATCTGTATGACTTTTATACACACATAACTGGAGAATATCTGTTTCTTTCTAACAAACTGATGTTAACGAGACGAGCAGACCTATTCATTTTCTCCTTCTTCTGTGGTGTTTATGTCCTCTACAGTTGGTAATAAAATGTAAACTTGTAAACTGCACACACTGGACTTTATTCTGACTCAATAACACACACACACACACACACGCACACACAGACACAGACTCACACACACACACACAGACACAGACACACAGACACAGACACACACACACACACAGACACAGACACAGACACACACACACACACACACACACACACAGACACACACAGACACACAGACACACACACAGACACACACAGACACACAGACACACACACACAGACACACACACAGACACACACACAGACACAGACACACACACAGACAGACACAGACACACACACAGACACACACACACACACACACACACACACACACACACCGACACACACACACACACACACAAACAGACACACACACCGACAAACAAACACACACACACACACACACACACACACACACACACACACACACACACAGAGACACACACACACACACACACACACACAGACACACACACACACACACACACACACACACACAAAGACACACACAGACACACACACACATACAGACACACACACACAGACACACACACACACACACACACACACACACACAGACAGACAGACACACACACACACACACACACACAGACACACACACACACACACACACACACACACACACACACACAGACAGACATACACACACACACACACAGAGACAGATACACTCACACACACAGAGACACACACACAGACAGACCCACACACAGACAGACACACACACAGAGACACACACACAGACAGACACACACACACACACACACACACACACACACACACACACACACACACACAGAGACAGACATACACACAGACAGACACACACACTGTCCTGGTGTTTCCCATAAGTTGATATAACTCAAATAATTGGTGAAACTACTGAAACATTTGTAATTGTACGGTATAACGTGTAAATTGTGGAGTTTTTAGAGTTTAAAAGTGATTTGATGAAGAAAAAAAGACGTGAAACAAGAGTACACTGAACAATCCTTTTCTTTATTCATTTTTTGTTATTTCATTTCATTTCAATATGTCTGTCAGGGTTTGTTTTTTTAGGTTTTTATTTTAAATTAAAATTGTTGACACACTTATAAAAGACAGCATCTGCATAGAGTTGTCATCTTAAAGATCCATGAAGAAGAGAGAGCGAGAGAGAGAGAGAGAGAGAGAGAGAGAGAGGGTGGGAAGGGGGGGAGAGAGAGAAAGAGAGAGAGAGAAAAAGGGGGAGGGAAAGGGGTGAAGGTAAATGGGTAAAGCGTGGGAGGGAATACTGGCACGTCACATGAACTAAACAGAACAGCCAACAGCAGTACGAGAGAGGGAGGGAGGGGGAGGGACAGGTTTATAAGGGGGGGACAGGTTTGGTATTTTTTTAGGGGGAGGAGTAGGGGGGGGGGGACAGATCGCTTTTACATTACGCTACGCACACATACACACACACAAAAAAAACGGGACACAAGTTGCATTTTCCGGTCAGAGTTGCGTCTGCGGAGCGGTCGCTCTGTCCTCTTTTTGTTCCGTGTTTTTTTTTTCTTTCTTTTTTCTCAAATTTCGGGGAAATGTTTTTTTGTGAAATCTCGCCTCTCGCCTGCCGTTTCCCCCACCCTAGAGTTAGCTTCGTCCTTTCTTTATTCATTCTTTAATGCATGTGTAGGGTTTATTTTCTTTTTAAAACTTTTTCTTTTAGGACGTTTCTGTCCATAAAGTCTCGTGTTCATGTCGCCTAAAACAAGTGATTTTGTAACAACGCGTTATGTACAAACACCCACAATATGTAACAATCTATCGCATTTTGTATGCATGTGTAGGGTTTATTTTTAAACTTTCTTTTGGGTCGCTTCAGTCTAGAAAGTCTGCAGAAAGTCTGTAGGAAGTCTGTAGAAAGTCTGCAGAAAGTCTGCAGAAATTCTGTAGAAAGTCTGCAGAAAGTCTGTAGAAAGCCTGTAGAAAGTCTGCAGAAAGTCTGTAGAAAGTCTGCAGAAAGTCTGTAGAAAGTCTGCAGAAAGTCTGTAGAAAGTCTGTAGAAAGTCTGCAGAAAGTCTGTAGGAATTCTGCAGAAAGTCTGTAGAAAGTCTGTAGAAAGTCTGCAGAAAGTCTGTAGAAAGTCTGCAGAAAGTCTGCAGAAAGTCTGTAGAAAGTCTGTAGAAACTCTGCAGAAAGTCTGTAGGAATTCTGCAGAAAGTCTGTAGAAAGTCAGCAGAAAGTCTGTAGAAAGTCTGCAGAAAGTCTGCAGAAAGTCTGTAGAAAGTCTGCAGAAAGTCTGCAGAAAGTCTGTAGAAAGTCTGCAGAAAGTCTGTAGGAATTATGCAGAAAGTCTGTAGAAAGTCTGTAGAAAGTCAGCAGAAAGTCTGTAGAAAGTCTGCAGAAAGTCTGCAGAAATTCTGTAGAAAGTCTGCAGAAAGTCTGTAGAAAGTCTGTAGAAAGTCTGCAGAAAGTCTGTAGAAAGTCTGTAGAAAGTCTGCAGAAAGTCCAAAGAAAGTCTGCAGAAAGTCTATAGAAAGTCTGTAGGAATTCTGCAGAAAGTCTGTAGAAAGTCTGCAGAAAGTCTGTAGAAAGTCTGCAGAAAGTCCAAAGAAAGTCTGTAGAAAGTCTGTAGAAAGTCTGCAGAAAGTCTGTAGAAAGTCTGTAGAAAGTCTGCAGAAAGTCTGCAGAAAGTCTGTAGAAAGTCTGTAGGAATTCTGCAGAAAGTCTGTAGAAAGTCTGTAGAAAGTCTGTAGAAAGTCTGCAGAAAGTCTGTAGAAAGTCCGTAGAAAGTCTAAAGAAAGTCTAAAGAAAGTCTGTAGAAAGTCTGCAGAAAGTCTATAGAAAGTTTTCAGAAGGTTTTGTGTTCATGGCATCTCAAACAGGTGATTTTGTGAATGGAGTTCCTGCAGGAGGTCTGAGTTTGTCGGTCGGGGCCTGAACGCCTCTGCATGATAAAGAAAGCCCTTGTTTCTCTGAATATTGCACGCTTTGTTTTATGGTAGGCCTGTTTGAGGCGTGAGACCGGGCCCGATGTTCCTCAAACCCGTTGAAGACATGAAGCTGCGACACTCGACACAAACCTGAGCTACTTTTCTGGAGCCTGAAAAGGTAAAAAAGAATCCCGTAAAATTCGTGTTTTCCTTTATCAGAGATCCATATATAGCTCGATTGAATCATCAGTTTGAGTTCCGAGCGATCTTTTGTGCTTCGACACGTTTGAGAAAACTGAGACTTCGTCCAGGAGCTGGATGACGACGAATACTAGAGTTGTTCCTATGTCGATACCGGTATCGAAAAGCCTCCGATTTTGCCTAAAATGCTTGTATCGTTGTCGGCAACTATCCGAGTCTATGCACCGATCCGATGCCACATAATTTAGCCCTAAAAAACACATTAAAGTAGTTCATTTATGTTCTTTTTCTCCCCGTTATGTCTGACTGTCAAACTAGATAATAAAAGAAAGTTCAGCGATGATAATTATATCACATTCATACAGGCTTAGCAGTGTACAGCTGTTAAAAAGTAATATATATATTTTGTTGGTATCAGATCGGTACTCGACATCGGCTGATACGCAAGTTCAGGTATCGGAAACGGTATCGTGAGGGGAAAAATGGTATCGGAACATGTTGTTAAAGGATTCGGAACGAAGAAGGAAGACTGTTGTGGTTTGAGGTACGTCGGGACGCAGAAACATGATTTAAAAACTGGTCTGTGCCCCTTTTTCCAAAAGCACTTGAAGGCGAACGATCTCCGCCCAAAAGACTGAGATCATGTTTGCCTAAAACTGCTCCTGAGAAACAGAACTCCGGTCTGTGGTTTGGTTGCTGTTAGCGGCCAACAGATGTGTTTTTATTGAAAATGTTTGAAATAGTTAGCTAAAAGAATTGAATAAACAGTTGGAAGGGTTAGCTAAAAGTAGGCCCACTGAAACAGTTTTAAAAAAAGTAGCTTAAAGTAAATTGTAAGTGGGGATAATTCAGACCAAAAAGGTTTAACCCTTGTGTTGTCTTCGTTTCAACCTTGACAAAAACACTTTTTTTTCTGACATTTGTGACGCCTTTTTTCACAATTTGTTTTTGCTTTATCCAATGTTTTAAATTTTAAAATTTTTCTTCTACACATTTTCAGCGCTTATTTCTACGTCCAATATTTTCTGATGTAAAACAAAAATTTAAAACGGGCCAATGTGACCCGAAGTCAACACAAGGTTAAGCAACATGGCACTGTGACACTTCTGCTTACGTCAATCAAATGCTGACGCTTGCATCTCAGGATGTGGCTACTAACTGGCAACGTAAGTATGTTTTTTTTGTAGGACTGGGTGCAGGCTAAACTCTGGGGTACACGGCAGGCAAAGAGATTGAGTTTTCGGCGTGTTGTTTGAATCGCTAGCTGTGGCTGAGAGACAAAGAGTCAGGCAGAGAGAGAGAGAGAGAGAGAAAGAGAGTTCGGAAACCAGCTAAGTGATCAGGGGGCGTGGCCTGGAAAGCCCTGGAGGCGGGTTTCATTTTCCTAATATGGAGGGAAGCACTTTCATCAGAGGAGCCAGTGGGCGGAGCCTCTGGATCTGGGGTGACGGATGGACGAAGGTTGTGGCTGTGTTTACACCACAAAGTTGACGAATACCGCCCGATACACAAGATGTCTTCACTCCCTTCTAAATGGATTTTGCCCTTTGTATTAGACAACATCGACGCTACTACATTTTGGTTTAAAAACAAATATATTTTTTGCTACGTTTATGCCTGGCGTCCACACTACTGCAGCGTTTTCCGAGCCCCTAAAACGGAGACATTTGGAAACACTGCTGCCCCCGGGGTTACTTTGTAGTCTGAACGGGGGACAAAACGACAACGGTAATGCAAACGTAACGCCACCTTTTTACAGTTTTCAGTGGGGATCCAGAATGAAAATCTGTGGACTGTTTTCTGCTCGGGGTGTAAATATGTTACCATCTACATTTTAAAAAATTGTAATCGGCGGCAAATTCAAGATACAACATCCACATTTGGTTTTGGCTAGAAGGGCTACATCTTCAGCCGGAAGTTACGCAAAATCTTGCAAACTTAACTGTCTCTAGCTGTTTCCCTTCTAGCCAAATACTGGACTGACTGGCTATTGCTGCTCTTCCTCCGTAATCTTTTCTGCAACTAAGCAACCAACATCAACCAAGATTAGTTCTCCCACTAAAGTTAAAACTCTTGTGGACGGAGATCGTTTTTGTCTTAAAAACGCTGCATAAAAACCAAAACATAGTAGTGTAGATGTAGCCTTAGATGGAAATGATGAGACCTGGGAAAAAAAAGGCACAACAGTGCATCTCAGCGGAAAAAAACTAAACACTATTGTACTTTTTCTTTGTGCATTTCAGCCGGCTGGCATAAACACAGCGTCTGAACTGAGAGTGGCGGAGACGAAGACGCTGGGAGCGTTGTGTCTCTGTCTCTCTGCTGTCGTCTCTCAAACACATGGAAACAAATAAAAGGTGGAGGAAACAGTGGAGACGGACCGGTGATGTTTGACGGAGTCGGGGAAAGCGAAAGCGTCAAAAAAGGACAGAGACCGAACTACGTGTCAACTTTGATGGGAATAGATATCTCAGTAGATTTATACATAGACATGCAAGTCATTTTTTCTCTCTTTGAAGTTATTTACAATAATTACATAACACAAAGAATCCAGTTTCAGTTTGACAAAATTGCGAGCATTCAATATTCAATATTACTACTATTATTTATGATAACATAACTCCTTTTGTACTTCTTTAAATCATTGCTATTACAGAATCGTCATCGCCTCCCTTTTTTAAAAGTTTTTGATCACTTTTTGTGAAGCCGTTCGGTCTCCCTCTGGGTTTTTGCAAATGTGTTACTGCATTTTTATTTGTCATTTATGGATATAATTATAATAACAATAATAATAATGATAACAATGTTATTTAAGTGTTTTTCCAACGTGGGGGCGTGATATCTTCATGCCCCTTGCCTTGACTCCTCCCACCCCTCCCACTCGAGAACAAAAACACTGATTCAAACCGAAACACTGTCTGTCGTACGATGGAGAGAGTAGAAAGACATATGGGTGGAGCGTCAAAGGAAAAACAACAATTAATATCAAGAACAATACATTTTCATCGTATCGTGCAGAGCAGGGCACCGAACAGGTTTTGGTTTTTGTAAAATTGTTTCAGGAAGACAAAAATCATCGCAGAGAAGAGTTTAATCATCCGACAGTGAAAGGAGAGAAACATATGTTAGCACGACTAACTTTGAATCCTCCGCCGTCTTTTGAACTTCGCTGTCTGTCGTGTACAAACTTGGAAGACAGACGCTTCAAAAAGTTTAAAAAAAGTGAATTTGCAGAAATAACTGCGAAGCGTATTGAGCTCGCACACATTTGTTTTTATTTGTGTTTTTAAAAAATGAACCCCTAACTACAGGAAGTCATTTTTCAACTTGTGTGTGAAACAATACGCAAAGTTACTTCCACACACAGGCTAACGGCTAACGGCTAACGGTAAGTCAATCTTTGGAGTCTTGGTGTCGCACCCAAACTCTCTCCGGATGATTTTTTCCTGCTTTCTGCACCCCGCTCTGACAAAAACTGTACACAGCCGACAGAAGCGGTAACACACACAGTTATAGAAATGCAGTATGTTGACGTTAGAGTTATATTTATATATATTCTTGCCTACATTTGTGACTTCAGTTGACAAGGCGTCAGTCGTCTCTCACACACAGGAAGATGCTCTCTGCAGGTTTATGGATGTTTGTCAGCCACCAGACGCTGAAAAAAGATGAATTACCTCGACAGCACATTCACAGCTGTAATTTGAAAACAATAATTATCAGAAGAACTGTTTATTCCTGAAGTTATTTAACATTATTTGCAAATATTTATACCGTTTTGACCCGAGTATAAGATGTTTTCTTCTCTGTGAATATATCTAAAAAAGAGAGGCGGTGTTATAGTCGGGGTCTAGACTTTTAAAGAAGTGAATTGATTATTTTCATTATCAATTCACCTGAAATTTCCCAGTTTCTCAATGTCCAAGGTAATGTCTTTAAATGTCTTGTTTTGTCCAGAACTCAAAGATATTCAGTTTAATATTATATAAAACAGAAAAGAGCAGTAAACCTCCATATTTTGAGAGACTAAAAACAGCATTTTTTGCATGAAAAATCACTCTAACAACTTATCGATTATCAAAATAGTTGGAGCTGTAGTTGTGCGTGCAGGGAGCAGCCGAGGAAATGAATCAACTAAAAGAATTGCAGTCTTTGAGGATGTTTACAACAAAGCATTGCCAGCTAGCTAGCGCAGCTTCATTGTAGTTTACCAGAAGGTTATTTTTGTGCAGCTAAACACAAACTATTCAGAATTTTTGGAGGGAAATTGCAAGATAAGAAGGATTGTTGGTTTTCTGACTAGCGAAACCCTAAAACCTGCAGGGCAGCATGGATCCTGACGTGTGGACACAGAGACCGATAAACTGTACAGAAAATGACACCAAAAGAACAAGAATAACAACAAGTAATAAATATTATAAGAAAGCACCCCCGTTGTCTCCGTATAAGCCTCAAGTGGAGGACAAGCATATGTTTCTTAACAGATGATTATGCGTCATATTTTTTCCACCAATCAGACTACAAACCTACAGGAGGAAAGGAACGGGAAAGGGGGGTGTGGAGGCAGACATCGTTGTTGTGTTGTGGCGTGATAACTATTGGATAGCGTTGTCGGTTTGATTGGCGGACGAACCAACATGCAGTGAGGGTTAGTGGCGGGCAGGGATTTTTGCTTTTGTAGGTACGGTAGCATTTGATGTTTTCCTGTTACATATTCTTTGTGACAAACATATCAGTGTAAACTTGACTCGCGTTGTGCTCTTTGATATTAGCGGCGGATATTTTGAGAACACATGAAAAGGGGGAGGGGAGGGCAGGAAAGCTTTGGTTTGAATTTTAATAAAATATATTATTAATAATAATAATAATAATAATAATAACAGTGATCATGGCGTCCATAAATATGTCTGATCTTGTGTATTTTGTTCCCATCAGTCACAATTTTAAAAACACAAAACAAAAGTGGAATTCATTTCGTCAAACGGCTGCAACCCGTGGACCTGCGATCGGACATTTCGCACATCAAAACAAACTTGTGCTGCTCATCTTAAACACATTTGCGTGTTTATGCAGCAATCTTGTTTCACTGAAGAGGAAAGGAAGGCATGCTGCACAGACACACAAGGCCGCCCACAGCTTGGAGGTTTCCATACTTAGAACAATAATTAACGCTTGTGGGGACGATTCCTCCACAAAAACACAACACAAATGCAACCATGGAAGCAAACAACACAGAGATCGGTTGATAACAGCGAGGTGTAACCTAGGTTGAGTTTGGCGGTCGATGACGGGTTTGTTGGGAGGGGGGGGGGGGGAGGCAGGATGGCTGAAATCGACAGCACGTTTTTGAAAAACGTATCCTTTCACCGGTCCACATTTAAATATCAACCTGTGCCTTTAACAAAACACCTTAAAAATACAGTTACTGTTCCAACAACGTTACGAACAAACCACGCGTCGACACAGAACGCCAACATGTGTTTTACTTTTAGATTCAAAAAAGAAATCGAGTAAAGTAGTTAGGCTAACGTTGGCTAACCGAAGACGGGTCCGATGAGCGGTAAAGTGCACGACATGGAGGGCAGGTTGGGGGGTGGGGTACAAAAAACACCATCATGCAAACTCCACAACGCTTTTGCATGCCTTTTTTTAACTATCATTATTATCATTATCATTGTTATTACACACAGGGGATTGGGTGGCGTGCGCCGGGGAAAGGGAAGGGGTCGACTCCCGATTCCTCAACGTCGTCTTTTTGTACAACCAAACATCTACGACACAAAACGGGACGCGGGAAGACGGAAAGGACAAAGGGATGGACGAATACTCAAAGGACAAAACTGCCTCAACCTTTGTCTAGTTGTTTGATTGAACGGTTTTGTGACGTTTGTCCGGGTTTTCTTTCTCAAAAGGATGGCGGCAGGGACAGGGAGTTTACAGAAAACACACACACACACACACACACACACACACACAAAGAAACATCAGCGTCAACAAGCTGGCTGGTGCTACGACGGCATCCTCACATTGCTGATTTCTATCCACCGCCGAACCTTTAGCAAGACTACTGCGACAACCGTGACGTCGCCTTTAAAAACCCATCGACCATCGAGAACATGTAAGTGAATTAAACATCGTGTGGCGGACGTCAAGATGGAAGTGGCAGCTGCTGAATGAAGTGATTGGTGGAGGTAAAAATGTATTAGCTTTGGAAAACAACAACAAAGTTTGGGTTTTCCCGAATTCCCTAAAAACTAAGCAGAGATCTAAAAGTGAAACGAGCATAGTTAGGTTGAATTGACAGGCGCAAACATTATTGATATTTAAACCCGTTTGTGGACAATTTCAGTGTCTGTACTGCATTCTAAAAACCACTTATAAAGACAGAATGAAGCCATGAACGTTGACAACACAACAGCCGAGAAAAAGTGCTAAGTTATTTCTAAATCTACTGACAATTCATTTCAACAAACATCTATTGGATTTTGCTGCTTTTGCTGGAGGGGGTTGGGGGTGTTTGCAAAGCTTTGGTGAAAACACAGAAGTTTTGGTTTTTGGGAAGTCAAAGATGATAAAAAAAATTAAAAATACTCCCACCTCCACTCTTCTCCTAAACCTGAAGCTAAAAAGTCCTTCTTTATTTCATCTAGCGACTAAATACGGCATCACAGACATCTACAACTAACAGTGCTACTACTAAGACTCCCAAGAAAAACACACACATATTCAACAAAGCAGCGACTACTTCCTTCCTCGCGTCTACGCATCGCCCTGCAGCCAGACGTACCGTTAGCCAAAACCAAAGAAGCCAACGTGATCTTACGTTAGCTTCTTGTCGTTAACAATGCTAGCTTCTTGTCTGGGCGAAGTCTTCCAGAGCAATAAAGTTGCAAAGTGACTTTTCAATCAAAGAACCAGATTTTTTTTTTGTTGAAATGTGATGCTTCAATCGAGAGAGTTTCATGTCCATCCAAGCCTTGAAGTGTTTCTTGCAGCCACCCTGACAGGAAGGTAAAACAGACTTCTATTTTACGAAACAACTCGGTCTACTTTGCAGCTCTACAGCCCCCACATCGGGGTCAGAGCCTAGACACGGCGAGCTAGCTAGCTAGCACTTTTTCCTGTCTAATAAAACTTAACATAACAAGTCTTTATTGCTTTGACACCAAGTGTAGTGTAGAGTGATTATTGTTAGAGTTTAAGGTGGTTTTTGTTACCCTGACAGCGATGACAGGATCATCCAGCGGAGGCCTCAACAGAAGCAGACGTACCTCTGTATCACAGAGCCTGAACACGGAAAAACCTTCCTTAAAACTCCCCCCGACAGACAGCCAGAGTCACAATACTGCGTAGTCATTTTTTAAAACACATCCGTGTGTCCATCCGGTGTGGGGCAACGCACGCGCTTTGTGTTACGTGTCAACACGGACCACGTTAAGACTAACGAAACTAAACATGCTCGTACAAACGTAACACGCGCGCATGTTGTCCCGACCTGGAGCAGTGTTGTGTCTTCTTGTGCTGAAAACAGCGACTAACGCAATCTAATTAATACATTTTTAAAACGTTTTATTTGCTTTCTGTGTAATGCTACGCGTTTGTAAAAGGCGCTAACGGAAAAGCCAAAAGCTTTACGTTACTAAAATGTTAACTAGTTTGAGAAAATAATCAAAAACAAACTAGCGATTAGCCTTTCCCAAAACTTTCAGACATCATTGGCAGGTTTGCAGAGTTAGTAACTTTATGTACTTTGACATTAACGGTTAGTTGGTTAAAAATGAATCACGATGCCGTTTTTAAACATCCTAGGGTGTAATCTACTTTAGATTGCACTCGTTTGACTTCAGACGTCACTATGTCTTCTTAGTATTATTTATTTGAAGAGATTTCTGTCCTTTTATTTAGTTATATTGATGTGGGATTTGTTTCAAACATCTGTTTGTTCTTTAACATAAAATTGTTTCTTTTGCTAAGAGGACACATCTGTAGTTGTACACAGTTTATAGAATTAAAGAAAGATGTTTCTCATTTTGTCTGCAGCTCATTCTGTTAAAAACGTCCTCAGAAAATCTGATCGTGAACTTCATATCCTGAATCGTATCTAATTGTGAGTTTCCTAACATCCTTACTAAACGCTCATTTGAACCTTGAGTTAAGAGTACTTTGTGAAACTAAATAATTAACTTCCACACTTCCCAAGTTTCCTTCTTTCCCCAACACTGATCTGGACACACGGAGAGTGTCTTTAACATTAAAAAACAGCCAGAAATCTTGAGATTAATCTCCAAAAAAGCAGCTTCTACACGTAATCTACACGTAACACAAGCTAACGCTACAGCATGCAGAACGACCCAGTCTAACACCGGCGTGATATGTAACACGGGGAAGAGTGTTTGAGGAGTGATTTACAAGTGTGTCTGGGCGAAACGGTGAATGTCTAAATGACTTGTTCATGCATGTGAATGTGCGTGAATGTGTGTGCGTCACACTTTCCACCTTCCACGGGGAAAACCTCCCCCCCGATAGGAACGGACTCTCCTGTTCAGTAGCACCTGTGCAACTAATTTAAGAACGGCGTGAATCACATTTCACAATCCCCAAAACACACAGACACACACTCAGGCAGGCAGGAGATGGAGGGATGCCGAGAGGAAACCGGAGCGAATGCATCAAACCATACAGATCTAAACGGTAAACCGCTAAAAGATGTCCGGCCGATACGTCACGGGACACGTCACGCAAGCACGCACTAAAAACAGCAGCACCACGAAACAACGAAGCATCAAACGTTCCCTAATTAAAAAAAAAAAAACCCGATATAAACCACGACACTCAGGTATCCGGGGCACGCCAGCAGCAGCTTCAGAGACATTCTCTGTCTCCATCTCGTTTGCCAGTTTCGTAATGTTTTTGTTTACTTTTCTTCTTCACTTTTTAATGTGTTCTCTTCATTTTTTCAGAATCTACCGGGAGAACGGTTGGGACAGTTTCAAAGGCTACATTTACATTGCTACGTTTTGGTTTTTAGGCCGAGTTTTGCCAAAAACGGAAGTGTTTTTTAAAAATCTCCAGTAGAAGAACTAGGCAGCGTGGAGACTTCGCCCTCTGCTGGTAGTTGCCCTGGTAATGTTAGTAGCTTTAAGTCTCAGAGAACGAGACTTCAGGACCGATAAGACCCAATCAAGAGGAGAAACGTTGGCGGAGCAGAAGTGTTTCCAAATGGCTCCGGTTTAGGGGCTCGGAAAACGCCAGAGCAGGGGGAATGAGAGGGGGAAACACCAGAGCAGGAGGAATGAGAGGGGGAAACGCCAGAGCAGGGGGAATGAGAGGGGGAAACGCCAGAGCAGGGGGAATGAGAGGGGGAAACGCCAGAGCAGGGGGAACGAGAGGGGGAGACGTAGCAGAAGATATTCCTTTTTAAACCAAAAACGTAGCAGTGTAGATGTAGCTTTGGAGATGACACCCACACAGATTAGACTACAATATTTCTACAGCGATCAGTGTGATGAGTAACGTGAACCCCCCCGATCCTCATTGGCTATCTTTGGGGGTGGCAGAGGCGGGACTTCCTCCTATCTAAACTGCATAGATTGACTGTCCGTCTCCTCCCACCCTCCTTTAACTAAAACCCTCCTCCATTCCCTTTCCTCCCCACCGTTCACCTGTCAGTCAAACGTCATGTTGTCAAATCAGATTCAGCAGAAAACTAACGGCCCTTTCTCTCCCCCCCCTCACCCCCTTCCCCGCTCTTTGGTTGGACTGGGTTTTCCCCCGGTGTATTGCAAGCCACTGGGCATTATGTTGTAGCGTATTTAATCTAAAACTACAGTTACAGCGAGACGGCTTGGTTGGAAACTCAAGATGCAGTCACAGTTTCAAATCTCCAGGTAGCTTTCAGCACTGACTTAACGTAGGATAATGTATATGGAATCTGCTTTTTTTTTTTTTATCCCCAATTTCACCGATTCCATGAATCTGTCAACACAGAAACTATTGGGCTCTACGTTGATGCTGCCATCAGTCTGTGACTGTTTCCACTGGGCTGATCAAGTTTTCTGGGGAAAACCCTGATGTTGGATAGATGAGACAAGAAGGGGAGGCTGTTTTTTAAGTGGAAACCTGCCACGTTGCAATGACGCCCGTCCAAAAAAACACACGCATCTAGTTTTCTCAACCAATCGTCGTGGCTGTGAAAAACAGTTTCGGTTCGGTGTGCAGCGCGTCACTTTCGTTCCTTGGCGTTTCTACGAACGGTGCGTGGCAGGCGTAGCTTTGCCGGTCTACGCTAATTTAACAGGCTGACTGAGGCGAAAGAGAGGCGGGCGAAAGAGAGGTGGGCGAAAGAGAGTCGGGCGAAAGAGGCGTCTGAGCCAAAGCGGCGAGGTCGGACCCTCCCTCCTGGAAACAAAGGGGACAAAGTTGTTTCTAACAAAGCCAGCGGGCGCTCGCCCTGCGGGACAGCGTTCCTCTAGAGTTTTCTGTAAAGCCGAAGAGACTTCGTCCATTTTAAGGAGAAAAACATGTAACTGGAAAGCCGGGCACATTTATTATGTTCTTCCATTAAGTGCTCGGTTCCAAACACTTTACATAAATGTAAGAAATTAAATTAAAGTTTGGCTCTGGGAAACGCTTCGTCCCGTAGAACTCGCATCCGGCAGCCGTCACCATCACTGTCCTCGGAGACTCCCGAAAAAAGGAAAAAAACATTTTAAAAAATAGGAGAAAAAAGCAAAACAAACCAACAGACAAGTAAATGTCATATTATAGGTAATCATTTTTTACAGGTAGCTAACCCATGTGTTGCTTCATATGTTCAATACATTTACATGTACAGCTGTAGTAAATAGGTGTATCTGACCTTCTTTTGGTATACGTTAAGTATTTAAGTCAGCTATAATGTGATGGCGTTTTTATTGTGTTTTTTTTTGTCTTTGTTTTTTGAACCCCACCCAACCCCGTGGTGTTTCCTCTTATCTGTGATTGGTTATCTCTTCCTAGCTGATTGGTTTATCTGTCTTGCATTTGTGTTTCAAGTTTTTGTGTTGTCATAGTTGTCGTCGTCGTCGGTGTGTCTTTTCTCTGCTGGCGGTCGGACGGTTGGGTCAGCGGCGGGCGTCACGGTGGCGGCAGCTCGGCGGAGCGTCTCTAGAAGCCCAGCGTGCCGCCGATGGTCGAAGCCAGGACCACGCCCAGGATGACGCAGCAGATGATGATCATGATCTTCTTCTGCAGAGGGACACGACGGACATAAAGCGCTGGTTAACGCTCATAGAGGGGATGTTTCTTACAGCAGACCGTTTCTCCTAAATGGACACAGCTTTTATGTTTTTCTAATAAACGTAATAAATAGATAGATAGATAGATAGATAGATAGATAGATAGATAGATAGATAGATATATAGATAGATAGATAGATAGATAGATGGATAAATGGATAGATGGATGGATGAATAGATAGCGGCATCGTCAGCATACAGACAGACAGACAGACAGACAGATAGACAGACAGACAGACAGAGAGATAGCTAGATAGACAGATAGATAGAGAGATGGATAGATGGATGGATAGATAGCGGCATTGTCAGCATACAGACAGACAGACAGACAGATAGATAAATAGACAGATAGATGTATAGAGAGACAGACCGACAGATAGGCAGACAGAGAGATAGATAGATAGCCAGACAGATAGATGGATGGATGGATGGATGGATAGATAGCGGCATCGTCAGCATACAGACAGACAGACAGACAGATAGATAGATAGATAGACAGATAGACAGGCAGACAAATAGACAGATAGATATATAGAGAGACAGACTGACAGATAGGCAGACAGAGAGACAGAGAGATAGATAGATACACAGACAGATAGATGGATGATAGATGGATGGATGGATGGATGGATAGATAGCGGCATCGTCAGCATACAGACAGATAGATAGACAGATAGAAAGATGGATAGATAGATAGACAGACAGATAGATAGATGGATGGATGATAGATAGCGGCATCGTCAGCATACAGACAGACAGACAGACAGATAGACAGACAGACATACTGCATAGATAGAGAGATGGATAGACAGACAGACAGATAGATAGATAGATAGATAGATAGATAGATAGATAGATATATAGATCATTTTATTGTCTGTCTATTGACAGAAATGTTCCTTCGACAAGGCTCATTTAAAACAGCAGCTGTACACAGTCTATTTCCTGTTGTTTAGAGTGGTTATTGCAGAGGGGATGAAAGATTTTCTTGTGAATGTTTCTCCGGGTCTTTTCTGCCTGATGGTAGTAACTGGAGAGAGCGGTTACCTTGCGGGCCTGGCTCTGGTATTTGACGGCCTTCTTGGTGTCGGATACGGCTCGCTCCACATAGTCGACGGAGTGTTCCACGTTGTACTCAATTCTGTCAATCATCTCGCCCTGAAAACACACGCAGACATTGAGATGTGAGAACACAAACTCCAAAAACACACATACATTTACATGTCTGAAAGTGAGTTTGCTGAGAGAAAGCAGTACACATACGCTGTGCATAACGTACCTGGCTCTCGACGAGCATGGCCATGTCGACGAACATGTCGTGCAGCTCGCGGATGCTGTTTTCCAGCTTGATGATCTCGGTGTGTCGGGTCTCGATCTCGTTCAGAGCCTGCTTGGTCATCTGAGAGTCCATCTTGATCTGCGGGAGACGCCGGACTTTAACACACTCAGATGGTTTTAAATTACAAGGAAAAGCAACTTAGGCCATGTTCAAACTTGGCGTCTTTTTTGACAAGAAAAGTTGAACCAGTTGAAACAAATCCACCCGTGTAAAGACACAGTTTGTTTTCCTTTATGAGTGAAATGATGCTCTACATTTTTCAGAGGCTTTGTGTGATCATTCGGATATTTGGACATACCGTGCTGTTAGAGAAGACTTTCTTTCTTTCAGCCTGAAACTTCGGTCGGTGTAAAATGCTGTCGCGACCTCTGAACTCCAGTTTCTCCAGTATCGCCGTACGTACCTGCTCCCAGAGTAACTTACCGCCGGCTCCCAGAGTAACTTACCGTCGGCTCCCAGAGTAACTTACCGTCGGCTCCCAGAGTAACTTACCACCGGCTGAAAACCTGCTTTCAGTGTGAAAGGTTTCAAATTTTCAGCTCGGCGTTAAGTTACAGTTACTCTTCTCTGGCCAGAGGCAGAGGCGCATGCACAGAGTCGCACTTTTATTCTGAAGGAGCACATTATACATGTCATGTGACTCTGTCACAAAGAGAGAAAAGAGCGAGAAAAGAGGGAGAAAAGAGCGAAAGAGATTTGAAGGATCACATGAAAAATGTGCGGTAACTCCTTCAAAATAAGAGCCTTCCCTGGTGCATGTTCCTAATGTTACATGCCATGTGACAGTGGCCGTGTTCACCGGATGTCCCAGCGCACCGTGGGGCGATTCTGCGTCCCGGTAACCAGCCGTTAGGGACGCAGAATGGCGCAGGTTAAGGTAAAGGCTCGGTGCGATGCTTACATCATCGGTGAAGACGGCCAGCTTGCCACTCTCCAACATGTCCTCTAGTTCTTCGTTGGTGGTGGTTCTCCCGGCTGCAGACAGAAAACAGAGAAGAAGACGGTTAGAGAGAGAAACGCTGACGCATCGTACGTCACACCGCCACATGTCCCCGGGGCCGGCCTGATGAGGGCGCCAGCAGGCTAAATGAAAAGTCAAAGATAATAAGAAAAAAAACACAGAAACACCATTGACAGAAACTTCAGAAAGAAAGTGACAGATTGTGTGTTGTATGTTGTGTGTTGTGTGCTGTGTATTGTGTGTTATATGTTGTGTGTTGTCTTATGTGTTGTGTGTTGTGTTGCATGTTGTGTTGTGCGTTGTGTTGTGTAGTATAACTCACTGATCTCCAGCTGTCTCTGGATGCTAGTGTGATGTGTTGTGCGTTGTGTTGTGTAGTATAACTCACTGATCTCCAGCTGTCTCTGGATGCGGTCCTTGCAGCGGTCGCGGTACTTGGACTGCGTGGTGTTGTACTCAGTCATCACCTCCACGAACTTACGTGACAGCGTCGAGTGCTGCAGGACCACAACACAAGAGAGACAGAGAAAAGAGAACATTTGAGGTTTTTAAAGGCAGATATTTCAGCACCGAGACTTTGGGTTTGTGGAGTACTGAGTGGACGACTGGATCCATGAGATTCGGTTAAACTGCACAAGTTGTGAGAGAGTTTGAAAGTCTGATGTTTCTGTCTGAATATGTTTCACATTCTGTATGTGTGATGAATCAAGGATACAAATACTTAGTCCAAATAATCATTTAAGTTGTGTTTGTGCTGTTAAAAGTTGGATGTATATAAATCTGATTTCTGAAAGAATGATATGGATAAAAGATGTGGAAATCTTTCCCAAACTTTCTCCTTTATCATTTATAAAAATCTGTGAAACATTCTCCCTGTAGCTTGTAAAAAAACATAGTTTTGAACTGCTTTTTTAACTGGCTCATGCATGAACTTCAGCTCAGCTTTAGCGATCCACTCAGTCCGTTCCACAGCTTCCCTCCACATATAGAAATAAAAAAAGTGTTTAATGTTGTACGGACATAAAGATATTTCAAAATGAACTCCCCCCTCAAATGATGTCCCCCATCTCTATTAAGGAACATTTTTTTTAATATTGTTCGGGACTAGGTTGTTTGACTTAATCATAGTTGATATTCAATCAAATCAAGTCTATCAATCGTGTGTGTGTCTGTGTGTGTGGGTGGGTGTGTGTGTGTGTGTGTGAGGCAGAAGAGAGAGGCAGCAGCCAATCAGAGAGCAGAATAGTGCAGGGTCATCACAGCATCTTCGCTCAGCTCTGTCATCATGATGACGCTCTGCACATGCTCAGTAGGAGCTTTATTTCATTCATAACTATTTCTACTCATTCTGCTAATATAAACAAACAGAAAGAAAATAAATAGTTTCTATGAAAATATGTTTTGATACTGTTTAGTTTTGCCTTTT
>CM042325.1:35387917-35402917 GCA_023566125.1 Zingel zingel | reverse complement strand
ACCCAGATTTACATTGATCATTATCTGCCTCGTTAACGCTAATTTATTTCCACCAATCAAATCATAAACTGCGGCTGCTGTGAGTGTGATGAGCGACATACTGCAGTCCAGAAACACTCCGACGATATTGTGCAGCCCTAATATATGAATATATATATATGTTATTTTATTCCATGTCAGCTTCATCATATCAGCGTCTGACAGAGAGAGAGACAAAGAGACAGAGAAAGAGAGAGAGAGAGAGGAAGGGAGAGAGAGAGAGAGAGAGAGAGAGAGGAAGGGAGAGAGAGAGAGAGAGGAAGGGAGAGAGAGAGAGAGAGAGAGAGAGAGAGAGAGAGAGAGAGAGAGAGAGAGAGCGAGAGAGAGAGAGAGGGGTGAGTCAGAGGCCGAACGGCACTGCAGCGCTCGTAAATCTGACTGCACTGCTGCAGTTATCACACACACACACACACACACGCGCGCACACACACACACACACACACACACACACACACACACACACACACACACACACGCTCACACACTTACTCTCTCTCGTTCCCCTCCTCCAAAATGGCTGACGTGACGTGATGTTACTGTTCCTGAACACATCACCAAACACACACTTCTCTTTCTTTCTTTCTTGTGTTTTTTTCTCCCGTGACCTTTTCTCGCTGCCAAAATCAGTTCCTCTGGACAACAATGGGTGTTGGGAGGCCACTGTTTAAATGTAATCTGTTACAGATTACTAGTTACCCTGTTAGAAACGTCTGACGCAGAGTTAGGGACACTGTAGGGAGAGAAAAATAATATTTACATGAAAAAATGTGGATCTTTTCTAAGATTTAAGTGGTAACTTTGCGAGAGAAAAGAGACATTTACAGGAATCTGCAAATTGCCAAAAATGGTCCAGGCCAATGATTGGTCGATCCCTTAAAAACACCAAAGCTAAAGTCTTTTAAGTGTAACGTTTGTCTCGTCCTGCCCGCTGATTGGCTGGAGGTTAGAGTCTCCTGATTGGACAGCCAATGAGAACCGGACGCTGAGCTGAGCAGAGTCTTTATGAATGGCTGCGGTCTGTAGGCCTCGTCCTCACTCTCACTACAACTCCCATCATGCATTATTCAGACAGAAACACTCAGATGCATTTTGTATGATGGAGCGTGCTGACCCAGAACTGAAGAGGAGAAAGACAGAGAGACAGAAAGAAAGGATGCAAGGAAGAATAAGAAAGAAAGTGAGGGGTTTCCCCCGGAGGGAAGAGGAAGAGTGAGACGTGTGTGTGTGTGTGTGTGTGTGTGCGTGTGTGTGTGTGTGTGTGTGTGTGTGTGTTGCCCTGAGAGGAAACATCCTTTCCTTCTTTCTTTCTTTCTTTCTGTTTCTCTGTTAGTTTTTGTGTTTCCATATGAAGAAATAGAAGACCTCCCTGTCTCAGACTGATCAGACAGACGTCACTCACATGTCCTCGGCGGTTAAACTCCCCATCTCCTGCATGCACGTTAAACACTTCAAGAAGAAGAAGACGAGAGACTTCACGGGCCGCATGCAATGGGAATAGAGGGGGGAGGGAGGGAGGGAGAGAGAGAGAGAGGGAGAGAGAGACGGGAGATAGGGGGAAAGAGACAGAGAGAGGGAGAGGGAGAGGGAGAGGGTGAGAGGGAGGGAGGGAGAGAGAGGGAGGGAGAGAGGGATGGAGAGAGAGAGAGGGAGAGGGAGAGAGATGGAGAGAGAGGGAGAGGGAGAGGGATGGAGAGGGATGGAGAGAGAGGGAGGGAGAGAGGGATGGAGAGAGAGGGAGGGAGAGAGGGATGGAGAGAGAGAGAGGGAGAGGGATGGAGAGGGATGGAGAGAGAGGGAGGGAGAGAGGGATGGAGAGAGAGGGAGGGAGAGAGGGATGGAGAGAGGGAGGGAGAGGGAGGGAGAGAGATGGAGAGAGAGAGGGATGGAGAGAGAGAGAGGGAGAGGGATGGAGAGAGAGGGAGGGAGAGAGGGATGGAGAGAGAGAGAGAGGGAGAGGGAGAGAGATGGAGAGAGAGGGAGAGGGATGGAGAGAGAGGGAGAGAGAGGGAGGGAGAGAGGGATGGAGAGAGAGGGAGAGGGATGGAGAGAGAGGGAGAGGGATGGAGAGAGAGGGAGAGGGAGAGGGAGGGAGAGGGATGGAGAGAGAGGGAGAGGGATGGAGAGAGAGGGAGAGGGAGGGAGGGATGGAGAGAGGGAGGGAGAGAGAGAGCGAGGGGGAAAGAGAGAGGGAGAGAAAGGGTAGGGAAAGAGTACAACAAAATGGACACAAAAAAAAGGAAAAGGATGGAAAAGAAACAGAAAAAAAATCATCATTTTCATGCAACAACAGAAACCATTGACATGCAGTGACGTGAAATGAAACGGTGACGTCATGCAGAACACAGGAAACTGGATGAAAACATTTCAAAGTAAAAGACAGTTTGGCTGCAGAGAGTAAGCAGCAGTTCCTCATCACCGAGGTCGGTGTTTTTAACAACGAGTTGACGCTGACTCATCATTTCTTAATAAAACCTGGACTGAATGGGATTATTGGAGGAGACCAGGGTGCGTGTCCCGTTCGTCCACTTTGAATCCAGATATAAAGGGTTAAACATTGTGTCTGTATCCTCCAGTAACATGATGCTGAACCTCTGATTCTGTCAGTATCTCGCAGTCTGCCGCCGTGTGACACACAAAATTAAACGTCTCTGCTGTGAGTGTTGAGCGCTGCACTGTGCTTTGCTCCCCCTGACCCTGACCCTGACACGCGGTGACTCAGCATTAATGACTCAATGCCATCACCGACGAATGAAGAGTGAAGCCTGAAGCCGGTCTGTGCCGTCTGAAGCGCTGCAAAAAAAAAAAGTCTGGCTTCAAAACGGGTTTTGTAAGGAATTCTGTTCAAAAGACAGGCCCGAAAATGAGGCCCTAAGGCCTGTCACATCTGACTCCAGTTTATTAATTCCTGCGCCTTCTTTCATCGGACTTAAGTTTACCAGAACACAAGGATCAATCTGAGACGAAGAGTTCAGTTAAACAAAGTTTACTGAGTCCAGCATAAGAGTTACAACACAGCTGTGGGTTCACAAACGGAGACTAAGTTTCCCTAGCAACAGACATCAAGTCAGAGCTGGTCCACCAAACCAAGATCTCCTCCGAATTATGAGCTTGGATCTGTTCTCTCCCTCAAGCTTTTATCCTATTCTCACAGGGAGGGGGGTGTCCTCTAATTTCTGGACAGAAACTGTTGTTATCTTCACACACACACACGCCAAGGTCGGGGTCTCTGTGTGGTGCAACTTCCTCTTCCGTTCACGCAACCTTCAAACAATGCACCTCTACGCCATAAAAGTCTAAACTCTTTTGCAACAAGCACTTACACACATTTTGTTAATAACATATTTCTACAGTTTCCATCAGACTCAAAAGTTCAACTTAGCACGAAATCCTCACCCGTCCCAGAGTCACAACCCTGTACCTTGTTTGTAACGTTACGGCATGCAGCATCAGCCTCATCTGGCTCATTTCCTGTAGTTCATGTAATGTTAACGTCTGATGAAAATGACATAACTCTACTGTAATGCAGCCTTTAAAACCAGGAAAAGACAACACTTGTGTCATATTACGATATCCAAAATCTAAGACGATATCTAGTCTCATATCACGATATCGATATAATATCGATATATTGCCCAGACCTACTAAGATATGTAACTAATTGTAGTTTTCGTACTCATCACTCTAGCTTGTATGAGAGCGTTGGTTGGCCTTCTTTGCACAATCGCAGGTTGGATCATTGGTATGTTTTTCTTTTTAAGGCCCTATTGTGTAAACTGCCTCCTTACTTCTGTTCTCTCCTGACTCCTGAAGTCACCACCAGGACAAGTAATCTTCCATCATGGTGATTATGTTGAGATGATGTTAAATTGCCAACTGTCTTTTTCTGTTTTATGTTGTCTGTTTTTGTGCTGTATATTTTAGGGCTGCAGCTATCGATTATTTTAGTAATAGAGTATTCTACCAATTATTCCATCGATTAATCGAGTAATCGGATAAGAAATACTTTTGTTTTATTGAAGAGCAATAATATACAATAGTTTGGTTTAATTTTTCGGAAAAAGCAAAATTTTTATTGCCTACATTGCTTACAATATCATCTCTCAAAAAACTAAACATATTAAGTGCATTTAAGTGCCATATTACATTGTTTTTAAAGAAATCATTTTCTGAAACGCAATAACAACCTCAAACTAAGGCATACATTAAACATACATAAACATGACCTTAAGTTGTGCAACTTAACTTTCAGAACTACAAGTTTCAACCTGAGACTGATCTATAAATAGGCCTATATGTATATATTAGTTATACTCAACCTATTTTCATTTATATATTTGATTACAATGCTACATAGCTCTGTTACACTTATGCTTGTAGATTGTTGATCAGCTGTTTCTGAAGAGAGAGAGAGTGAAAGAAAAGGGTGCGCAACAATCAGCTGTTTTTCCGGCTCTTTAGATCAAATTGTGGTCACCACTACGGATTTTCTTGTCTTTGATTTTGGTAGTTGTCGTGTTTGGTGTAGTTTCATCATCATTTTAATTACGTTTGAACTGATTCCAAACTTTGGACACTTTCTGTCGTTTTCTCCAGCCTGTCTCTTCTCATTTTGTAATCAGTCTTCATGGCATGTGTGGCCAACAGCGTCAGCCCGATGTGCGACAGTAATAATCATCCATGCGGAAACACTGTGTGCGATACAACGTTGGTAACATTAATTAAACGAAGTTTCAAGGCAAATAATTTTGCATCGAGGATTTTTAGTATTAACAAATTATTTATAGTTACTCGAGGAATCGTTTCAGCCCTAGTATATTTTAATATGGAACTATTATACTGCTGTCTTGGCCAGGACTCCCTTGAAAAAGAGATTCTGAATCTCAATGGGATTATTTCCTGGTAAAATAAAGGTTAATAAAATAATAAATAAATTTGTCTTTTCGTGCTGAGTTGAACTCCTGAATCTGATGCATGCTGGGAGGTTTATGAGTGGAGTGCAGTTGTAAGCAGAAAGATAGTCTGGATCAATGGAAGTATATTTCTAGGTTTTGTCTGTCCTCTTCCTCTCTCTCTCTCTCTCTCTGTTTTTCTGTTCTCAAATGCTGTTCTCTTCGGGAAACAACAACCTTGTAGCTAGCGAGCTACACACTGAAAATATCAAGTTTAGAAGACGATGTGGACGGTAAAACAAGACAGGCCTGCTTGGTTCTTTCAGGGAATTATTGTAGAGATTAACAAAGAATATGTTTAGATCATTTCCTCTCTAACTGGGACGTTTTGGGACTGATTGGTGGGATTGCTGTGTACGAAGTGTGTGTCAACAGTTAACTTCATGTAATATTGTATGTGGCGTTTTCTTCTGCGGGGTGTAAATGTTCCACCAGAACATGTTCCTTCCTGAGACTATTTAGCAGAGCCACCGTCGCTGCGTCTGGAGCTTAGCGCCGCCCAAGACCGTTGGGATTGGTTAAAAGAAATGCAAACAACCCAGAGAGTTTTTTTGTTTTCCTATCCCAGAATGCATATGTGGTGTAGCCAGACCTTAGTGTAGCAGTGTGGGAGTCTTACTTTCGTCAGGGTTGGGGGCGGCCAGGATGGCGCTGTGCTGCTTCTTGACCTGCTCCACATCCTCCGACAGCTTTTCTATACAGCCTCTGATCTCTTCCACCTAAACACAAACACACACACACACACACACACACACACACACACACACACACACACACACACACACACATACATACATGCACACACATACACACACACACACACACACACACACACAAACACACACACACACACAAACACACACAGATGTGATGTCATCACAGCTGATTCCCACTAACCCACCAATGAAGAGAAACAGATACTTATATATACAGTATATATATATATATATATATATATATATATATATATATATATTTACAGCGGGGCAAAAAAGTATTTAGTCAGCCACCAATGGTGCAAGTTCTCCCACTTAAAAAGATGAGAGAGGCCTGTAATCTTCATCATAGGTACACTTCAACTATGAGAGACAAAATGAGAAAAATAAATCCAGAAAATCTCATTGTAGGATTTTGAATGAATTTATTGGTAAATTCCTCTGTAAAATAAGTATTTGGTCACCTACAAACAAGCAAGATTTCTGGCTCTCACAGACCTGTAACTTCTTCTTTAAGAGGCTCCTCTGTCCTCCACTCGTTACCTGTATTAATGGCACCTGTTTGAACGTGTTATCAGTATAAAAGACACCTGTCCACAACTTCAAACAGTCACACTCCAAACTCCACTATGGCCAAGACCAAAGAGCTGTCAAAGGACACCAGAAACAAAATTGTAGACCTGCACCAGGCTGGGAAGACTGAATCTGCAATAGGTAAGCAGCTTGGTGTGAAGAAATCAACTGTGGGAGCAAATATAAGAAAATGGAAGACATACAAGACCACTGATAATCTCCCTCGATCCGGGGCTCCACGCAAGATCTCACCCCGTGGGGTCAAAATGATCACAAGAACGGTGAGCAAAAATCCCAGAACCACACGGGGGGACCTAGTGAATGACCTGCAGAGAGCTGGGACCAAAGTAACAAAGGCTACCATCAGTAACACACTACGCCGCCAGGGACTCAAATCCTGCAGTGCCAGACGTGTCCCCCTGCTTAAGCCAGTACATGTCCAGGCCTGTCTGAGGTTTGCTAGAGAGCGTTTGGATGATCCAGAAGAGGATTGGGAGAATGTCATATGGTCAGATGAAACCAAACTCGTCGGGTTTGGAGGAGAAAGAATGCTGAGTTGCATCCAAAGAACACCATACCTACTGTGAAGCATGGGGGTGGAAACATCATGCTTTGGGGCTGTTGTTCTGCAAAGGGACCAGGACGACTGATCCGTGTAAAGAAAAGAATGAATGGGGCCATATATCGTGAGATTTTGAGTGAAAACCTCCTTCCATCAGCAAGGGCATTGAAGATGAAACGTGGCTGGGTCTTTCAGCATGACAATGATCCCAAACACACCGCCCGGGCAACGAAGGAGTGGCTTCGTAAAATACTGCTTTGCCTGAGCCCGCTAGCATCAACCTGAGTCACGTTAATTAGCTCGTAGGTGGTAGCTCAAGCTTGACGTGCTTCGTGATATTTTAATTCAGCTTTACACAACGTGCATATGTCTTTCGACTTGTCTACGAGCCGTCCGGGAGTTTTGGAAAATAAAAAGCTCCATTCAGGATTTCATTGCTGCTGTCTTTCTCCATCATGCTGCAGCCTGCAGCAGCAGGATGTGTTGGGAGGAAGTGGCAGCTTGATGAGAAGTAATGGTGATGCAAAGGTCAAAATAGTCAAAATAGTAGCCTGTTAGGCACGACGCAAAGCAGAGTGAAGTGTAAAATAAATTAATAAATGCCGGCATGCGATTAAAAAAAATTAACGTGTTATGCTCGGCCCTTAATCGCATTGCGATTAACGCGTTAATGCTGACAGCCCTAATATATATATATATATATATATATATATATATATATATATATATTCCATTAAGTTCATGGACATTTCTGTTCATCCAAAACCAGAAAACTGTGTAGATGTGGTGTCTCACCTGTTCGAAGAACTCATCCATGAAGTGGTCCCTGTCAACCTGCACCACCTCTTCATCATCGTCACTGTCCTTAGCCTGCAGACGGACAGGAAACACAGGTTGTAACGAAACGCTGAGTCACGTAACACTCACAGAAACACACACACACACACACACACACACACACAACAAACATCATCACTAAACCCACAGATTCATTTCCTCAAAAAAACTTCTACAGTTTCAGCCCGACGTGCTCTTGAAAGGTTCAAGATGTGCAGACTACAAAATCTTTTAGAAATCAAAACAACATCTTGATTTCCTGAGGAGACTCAGCAGCTTCAGTCATTACCATACGTTGCCCCCGGTCATTACAAAACTCTGATTTTAACATCCCACCTGGGTGATGAATATGTCTGAAAAACATCCAGAGAGCTGAACAACACAGACACCCTCTCAGCCTTTATTCACAAACTAACAAAAAACTGAGACACAAATTGTTCCTCAATATGTTCTAACAGTGGATGTGTTTTTATTGGTGATCTGTTTGCTGCATGTTCCTTCCACTGTGGACAATAAAGTTTATTTCTGTAAAAATAAATCAAGGTAATTTATGATAGAAATGACGGAAAGCAGACAGACAGAGAGACAGAGAGACAGACAGAAGGTGAGCTGAGGTCAGCAGGTGTGACAGACTAAAGTGATCTCTCAATGAAAGGTAAACAGTTTCCAATTACACTGAGTGGTTTTCTATTATTGTTCATAGAGATGAGTGTATGTACAGTGTGTGTGTGTGTGTGTGTGTGTGTGTGTGTGTGTGTGTGTGTGTGTGTGTGTGTGTGTGTGTATACAGATAATAAAAAGCTCTTCAGTTTCAGTATCGACGTCCGTCATGTTTCTAACGGCAGCAGACAACAAAAGATCTCAACTCAACAACAACACAAATTTCATCTGCAGATAAACTCGGAATATTAGAAGACAGAAAGAAAGACAGAGAGACAGACAGACAGACAGACAGACAGAGAGAGACCGACAGACAGACAGACAGAGAGACAGACTGACAGACAGACAGACAGGAGAGACACAGTGTTGAGGTACTCAATGCATTGTCATGAATGGGTTCGTATAACATCTTACGAAATTACGGCGAGCCAGCCAGCTCAGAGAAAGTTAAATTAAGCTGAGACACCGCGTCCCACAGGAGAGTCTTGCGTCCTCATATCTAAACCAGAGAAGGTTTTAAACACGTCTCTATGTTGGGACGCAGTCGTAGTTTAGTTAGGGTTAAAAAAAACCTATGAAGCTACACATATTTAAAACACTGAAGATGTAAACAATCACCACAGCTATAAGACTCACTAGCTCACTACGTTTCTTCTGTTTCTGATTCATGGTGTTGATTAATATCCAGGAACCAACAACTCCTCCCAACCATACCACCATATCGGCCGTTTATTCCCTACCCCCCAACAGACTAAAGTGATCTCTCAATGAAAGGTAAACAGTTTCCAATTACACCGAGTGGGTTTCTATTATTGTTCATAGAGATGAATGTGTACAGTGTGTGTGTGTGTGTGTGTGTGTGTGTGTGTGTGTGTGTGTGTGTCTGTGTGCGTGTCTATGTGTGTGTGTCTGTCTGTGTGTGTGTGTGTGTGTGTGTCTGTGTGTGTGTGTGTGTGTTTGTGTGTGTCTGTGTGTGTGTGTATGTTCGTGTGTGTGTTTGTGCTTGTGTGTGTGTGTGTGTGTATGTGTGTCTCTGTGTGTGAGTGTGTGTGTGTGTGTGTGTGTGTGTCTGTGCGTGTGTGTGTGTGTGTGTGCCTGTGCGTGTCTGTGTGTGCATTTGTGTGTGTAGCTACACATTTTCCAATCCAATTATCCAAACTCAAGGATTCAAAGCGGCGGTCCACAGACCAATGGGTGACGTCACTGATGATAGAGTGATTATTTTTAACCTCAACCATCTAAACTTAACTATCCGAGGTCAACGTCTAACCTCAACCATGTTCCTAACGTGTCCGAGGGCCCGGCGGTCTGCGGTTTGACCTGCAACATCTCTGGTTTGTGTCCAACCGAAGATCTTTTGGTCACACGTCTCCCCTCATTTCCTGCCGGCTCTCCACTATTGTCTGTCTTTTAAAAGGCATGGAAATGAAACGTGTGACTGTAGCATCATTACGGAGCCCTTAAAGCAGTGGTCAGCAATCTGCGGTCGGAGCCACATGCGGCTCTTTTACACTCGCAGCTAAAAACTGGTGTTAATCAGACGACCATTACCAACAGTGGGCCTCACATCACGTGGACCTTGTTTACTTCATTAATGTGTTTACTGTGTTCATGGACTTAGGATGGGAGCAGGATTCGGCAGAATCTCAACCAGTGGATTCGGTATTCGGCCGAACCCCAAAAATCTGGATTCGGTGCATCCCTACTTACAAGGACACTGCGATTGCTGAAAAGTATCGGGCTGGGGATGAGAGAAAGAGAGCGATTTTGGAACTTCTGTAGAAAGTGCAAATATGTTTTGTGGCTCTAGACTGATTTCTATAATATTTGATAGTACAGATTGCAGATCCCTGCCCTAAAGAGACATGGGGATTCATTTTCTGGTGAGCACAAGATCCTTTCTGCTGCTCCAATCTAAGCTCAGTTATGCTAACAATCGGGCAAAATTATCAAGTTACAAATTGCAATATGCTGCTATAGTTATGTTGGTTGTTGATTATGTGGCTAAAAGGTTAATATTTCACATTCAGGGCATGAAATTGGTCAACAGTTCCCTTCTCATCTTCAACTCTGTTGATGACACTATCAGGTGCATGCAAGCCCACAGGAAGAGCGCCATGTCTAAAAGCCACCATGGGCTTAGCGGATAACGGTGGAACTGCACCCCATGGCCCAGAAAGACTTTTAGTATTCTATATTTCAACCGATAATTTTTTGGGTGATACATCAACTTACTACTTGCTACGACAACACAAACTGTTGCTAGTGCGCATGTCTATCATGACGTCATGGGCCAGTCAACGTGGAATATCCGAGCTCCATGATTGCGTTATGCTCTTTTGAGCACTCTCATTGGAATGAACGGGGCTTCCCGTCGAACACTGTATCCAGTTGTCTTAATACATCCATGGGAGCATGTTGTTGCGTTTTCAGAAAAACGAATAGGACAAAGAGAACGAATAGAGAACTACGCTGCGCCTGTTTGGGCTGAACAACCTTGTGACTGTAAAACACTTAACATGCATCCATCGATAAATTCAGTTGTCATTATAGTATCAGTATTTCTGGACTTATTTGAGAAGCACTGAGTTAGCATGTTTCATCAGTGCACAGAAACTGTGTTTGTCCTCTGTTTCTGTTTCTCCTCTGCAGAGTCAGTGTGACGCGGCGCGGGGAGGAGGTTAAAAGGCCCCGAGGGACACAATAACTGCAGTCTGACCACACAGATTCAGACAGAGATGGAGGTGAAAGAAGGGATGCTACAATACGCTAACTAACTAGCTACCATGCTAAATATCCTCAACCTGTTTTGGGCCAGCGCCCCGCCCCCCCCCCATCAAATAACATGTAGGCTAATTGCCCTGAATATGAATGATTAGGTCCCGTTATTGTTAGGATTATTATTATTGTTGTTGTTGTTATTAATACATAATTTCACTGAATGAAAAATGACCGACGGCGATGTTCATCGACTCTTTATGATGTTAATGTTTGTAAGTAATGTTGTTTGTTTGTTTGTAGTAGTATTCTATTGTATTGTTCCAAATGTTCTGCATATTTTCAAACATCATCACGTGTTTTTTGGGATGGTTTCTTCCTTTATTTATTTAACAAATCTGTTAGAGAATGAGAATGTGTTAACGCCAGACGCTCCAGAGTTTAAATCTACATACAGTGGGGCAAAAAAGTATTTAGTCAGCCACCAATGGTGCAAGTTCTCCCACTTAAAAGATGAGAGAGGCCTGTAATTTTCATCATAGGTACACTTCAACTATGAGAGACAAAATGAGAAAAATAAATCCAGAAAATCACATTGCAGGATTTTTTATGAATGTATTGGTAAATTCCTCGGTAAAATAAGTATTTGGTCACCTACAAACAAGCAAGATTTCTGGCTCTCACAGACCTGTAACTTCTTCTTTAAGAGGCTCCTCTGTCCTCCACTCGTTACCTGTATTAATGGCACCTGTTTGAACGTGTTATCAGTATAAAAGACACCTGTCCACAACATCAAACAGTCACACTCCAAACTCCACTATGGCCAAGACCAAAGAGCTGTCAAAGGACACCAGAAATGAAATAGTAGACCTGCACCAGGCTGGGAAGACTGAATCTGCAATAGCTAAGCAGCTTGGTGTGAAGAAATCAACTGTGGGAGCAATTATAAGAAAATGGAAGACATACAAGACCACTGATAATCTCCCTTGATCCGGGGCTCCACGCAAGATCTCACCCCGTGGGGTCAAAATGATCACAAGAACGGTGAGCAAAAATCCCAGAACCACACGGGGGGACCTAGTGAATGACCTGCAGAGAGCTGGGACCAAAGTAACAAAGGCTACCATCAGTAACACACTACGCCGCCAGGGACTCAAATCCTGCAGTGCCAGACGTGTCCCCCTGCTTAAGCCAGTACGTGTCCAGGCCCGTCTGAGGTTTGCTAGAGAGCGTTTGGATGATCCAGGAGAGGATTGGGAGAATGTCATATGGTCAGATGAAACCAAACTCGTCGTGTTTGGAGGAGAAAGAATGCTGAGTTGCATCCAAAGAACACCATACCTACTGTGAAGCATGGGGGGGGGGGGACATCATGCTTTGGGGCTGTTTTTCTGCAAAGGGACCAGGACGACTGATCTGTGTAAAGGAAAGAATGAATGGGGCCATGTATCGTGAGATTTTGAGTGAAAATCTCCTTCCATCAGCAAGGGCATTGAAGATGAAACGTGGCTGGGTCTTTCAGCATGACAATGATCCCAAACACACCGCCCTGGGCAACGAAGGAGTGGCTTCGTAAGAAGCATTCAAGGTCCTGGAGTGGCCTAGCCAGTCTCCAGATCTCAACCCCATAGAAAATCTTTGGAGGGAGTTGAAAGTCCGTGTTGCCCAGCGACAGCCCCAAAACATCACTGCTCTAGAGGAGATCTGCATGGAGGAATGGGCCAAAATACCAGCAACAGTGTGTGAAAACCTTGTGAAGACTTACAGAAAACATTTGACCTCTGTCATTGCCAACAAAGGGTATATAACAAAGTATTGAGATGAACTTTTGTTATTGACCAAATACTTATTTTCCACCATAATTTACCAATAAATTCATTAAAAATCCTACAATGTGATTTTCTGGATTTTTTTTCTCATTTTGTCTCTCATAGTTGAAGTGTTCCTATGATGAACATTACAGGCCTCTCTCATCTTTTTAAGTGGGAGAACTTGCACAATTGGTGGCTGACCAAATACTTTTTTGCCCCGCTGTACATCTATCTTTATGTTTCACTTCTTTAGTGGACACAGTTCTTGTTTTACGTGCATGTTTTGAGCCCCCTAAACAGAGCGGGATGTCTTTCATATTTTTTGAGAGGGTCACAAATCTCCCTCTTTCTAAATATTGGGGAGGACACATCCCCTGTACCCCCTTGAAATCTACGCCTTGTCTCTAGCTCAGCTGTGCAGAAAAGTCACCTTTGTGTGTGTTTGAGAGCGGCTTCTTTCTCCTCAGCTAAACAAACAGCCTCTGCTCGGATATAAATAGCAGCGTAATAAAGCTGCGAGTGCTGCAGGAGGACGGCCAGAGCCATCTGCACCCAGCCAGCTCCTGAGGCATCATGGGAACTGGAGTTCAGCTGCTGCAGTTACACCCAGAGCCTGGTTGGATGCCACGCAGGGTTTACAGATACTCTGATACACATTAAAGAGCGCATTCTTTCAATTTGAGAGCATTTCTCATGGATTTCACATTCAAATTTCCCCCCAAAAAGCTTGCTCTCACTCGCAAATACCCACTGCTTCTGCTCAAACTTTAAGCTTTGGACTCAGATATATTGCTGCTTTCTCAACAACGGGTTCACATGTTGTACGAAAACCTGTGCGCACCCATTCTCTCTTGCTGCTCTTACTCTTTGGCTTCATTGAACGCGTAACGCATGCGGACCTTTGGCGAAGCGGATGTGCCATTGAATGTATCTTTTAAAGTTCTCATATTATGCTTTTTTGGCTTTTTCCCTTTCCTTTATTGTGTTATATATCTTTTTTGTGCACGTTATACGTTTACAAAGTGAAAAAGCCCAAAGTCCACCCCAAAGGGACTTACCATCTCCAACAGAAAACACTGTTCACAAACTGCTCCAAACAGCTCTATTGTAGTCCAGCCTTTACTTCAGAGACAAACGTGGTCACTTTGGAACACACGTTATAATGCTCGCCTAGCTGCTAGCATGGCACGCCCTCATACTCTGCTTCTGACTGGCTAGTAGTCCTTACCTAGCTACTGTCAGGGCCCTCATACTCTGCTTCTGACTGGCTAGTAGTCCTTACCTAGGTACTGTCAGGGCACGCCCTCATACTCTGCTTCTGACTGGCTAGTAGTCCTTACCTAGGTACTGTCAGGACCCTCATACTCTGCTTCTGACTGGCTAGTAGTCCTTACCTAGCTACTGTCAGGGCACGCCCTCATACTCTGCTTCTGACTGGCTAGTAGTCCTTACCTAGGTACTGTCAGGGCCCTCATACTCTGCTTCTGACTGGCTAGTAGTCCTTACCTAGCTACTGAGCATGTGTGACTCCCAACAAAGATGTTACAGCAGTGAGAGGTCTCACTCTGTAGCTAAAACAGAGACCTGAACACAGGGTGAAAAGAGGAGCTGCAGCAATGTGCAGTACAACAAAAATATGGTGTTTTTTGAAAATTAAACCATGTAAACCTATTCTCATATAATCTCTAAATACAATTATGAACCTGAAAATAAGCATAATATGAGCACTTTAACCGTCTCCACCTGCAGCGCAGTCACAGGCGAGACGCTGAGCTCTTGCTTTGGGATTGTTGTTGTTTGTTTCTTCAGTTTTTGGAGCCAGCACAGCGCTATGAAACATCAATCTACTGTCAGCTGTTATCAGAGGAAACAAGAAATAAAAACACAAACTCTCCAAACCAAACTGCTAACACGCACACCGACAGTCATTAAGTCATTTCCTGTATATCGGTAGTTTTATCTGAAGACATAAAGACACTTTATGATCTTTTTCTGTGTGAAAGAGCCGCACACACCTCGCGTTAAATACATAAATAGAAGACTGTCCTGTTTCTACTCTTGTAGAGCGGATCTCTGCGGAGCAGACGCACCACTACGCTGCTCTCTGTCGCAAGTTTCACTGGTTATTGTGGAAG
>CM042325.1:35372917-35382917 GCA_023566125.1 Zingel zingel | reverse complement strand
AAGCCCTATCTGCCGGTTCTCCCAACATGAGCAGGGAAGAATGACGGCGTAAATCTACCTCCGGTATAGGTGGTGGCGCTCTGCTAACACACAACTGCCATTTCCTTCCGGTTGAACTATGTCAACATTACACCGACCGGCATTCACTAAATTAGTAAAATGTAACAACTTAATATTTCATTTACAGACTCTTGTCACAGCGTAGGAAGGCACAGTTTTCCTGCCATATTGACGGACAACTTGTTCGTCTCATCGGTGTAAATGCTGAATGCATTCACTGACAACTTCTTGCATTCACACCGATGTTCTTCTACGTATTTAAATATATTTTGCACATTAACTCCTTCCACATTTTTCAACGTAGAAACTTCATTCAAACATCAAAACGTTCAGCACGATTAGGACATTTGTGCTTTCATACAACATTTTCATAACTTAATAACATAATTTCCAAAATATTCAACATTTTTATGGGGAATTTTCCCCATGCAAGTGAATGGACGGAATTTTGAAATTTCACACAAATTAGCTGTTAATGAGTATATCTGTCAGTGGATGAGTAATGAGCCTCCTGCAGAGATTAATGAAAACCTCTCGAGTCAAACAGCGTTTTCAGAGACAGAAGAAGAAGGAGAAGTAGGAGAAGAAGGAGAAGGAGGAGAGTCTTTGGCATGACATCGCCATCAGTCAGCGTTTGTTCTTCGGCTGTCTGCTCACATCTCGTCTCCTCTAACCTGCAGCGTTCTGCATGCTTCTACCGGCTCACAATACACTAAACTAAACCAAAAACAAACTAAATATCTTTACGTCGTTATGCAGACGACACTGCGATTTATATCTACAAGTATCAACGACTTTCTCTGTGAATCTGGTCCCCAAACAAATTAATTAAAGATCAAATGTTCCAACCGTTTTACTCCAGTTAAAGAAGGATGAAATAAAAGCTTGAGACAGAATCATTCCCAAACAAATCTGTTGTTTAAATTAATTTTGCATTAATTAAAGGAGGTGAGTTATAAGAAACAAACGTCCTTCAGGATCGATTTACTTTGTTCCTGTAACATTCAGCTGTCCTGATTTCACTTCCTGTTCCCCAGAGAGAGGGAACATGTTACTGTGTGTGTGTGTGTGTGTGTGTGTGTGTGTGTATGTGTGTGTGTGTGTGTGTGTTGACCCAAATCTGATTACTCTCATATCTGTGACACAGATCTGATTTTATGAACAGTAAGAATTTAAACCACTTTACACGCACACACACACACATACACACACACACACACACACACACACACACACACACACACACACACACACACACACACACACACACACTAAATATTAGGGAGGGACATAGCCCCCTCACCTAGTTTATATAATTATCCATCTGAATACTTCTTCTTCAGTCACGTTGGCGGCAGACTCAGCACTAAGCGCCCCCGTCATGTTTTTCCCTGAACATCTAAGGGTGAGATAATGGCGGCACGCCGCTCAGCTTCCCGTCAGGAATTATCTGCAGGAATCTATTTAAAGGAAGGGCACGGTCGGGCGGCGCGAGGCGAGGCCGAGTCAGAGCCATCCACCAACCTTTTAATGCCTTCATTCAATTCAATAACGGCCTGTAATCACATTGGCACAGGACTGTCTATACAGGATCTAACACACACACATATAGGATCTAATACACACATACAGGATTTAATACACACATGCAGGATCTAATACACACACACATGATCTAATACACACACATACAGGATCTAATACACACATACAGGATCTAATACACACATACCGGATCTAATACACACATATAGGATCTAATACACACATACAGGATTTAATACACACATACAGGATCTAATACACACACATACAGGATCTAATACACACATACAGGATCTAATAGACACATACATTATCTAATACACACACATACAGGATCTAATATACACATACAGGATCTAATACACACATACAGGATCTAATAGACACATACATGATCTAATACACACATAAAGGATCTAATACACACATACAGGATCTAATAGACACATACATGATCTAATACACACATAAAGGATCTAATACACACATACAGGATCTAATAGACACATACATGATCTAATACACACATAAAGGATCTAATACACACATACAGGATCTAATACACATACAGGATCTAATACACACATACATGATCTAATACACACATACAGGACCACTACACATATTTACAGTCAGAGATCTCTGTGCTGCCTCGGTGCTCATGAGCCAGACACAAAACATCCACTCAGTGTCTCTGGATGAGAGCCATGCAAACAGGGAAATAGGTTTCATACTTTGTGCGGTCAGCAGGGACGGCGCGTGTGGTCGCAACAAAACCCTTTTCCCCTTTCTGGTCTGTATATCCTTGCCTCTGCTGAAAACTTTCCTGGGTTTTATCAACGTTTTTGTAATTTTTGCAACTTTTTTCTAGGTTTTTGTCGGGGTGGAGATGTTTTAGGAGAGAGGCGCCAGCTGACCAATCAGAGCAGACGGTGCTTCTTAAAGAGACAGGCCAACAGTGTCTCAAACAGAGGGAGCAGCAGCAGTGGGGCAGCATGAAGCTACATTCACATTGGTTTAAAAAGGAATATCTTTTGCTACGTCTCCCCCTCTCATTCCCCCTGCTCTGGCGTTCCCCCTCTCATTCCCCCTGCTCTGGTGTTTCCCTCTCTCATTCCCCCTGCTCTGGCGTTCCCCCTCTCATTCCCCCTGCTCTGGCGTTCCCCCTCTCATTCCCCCTGCTCTGGCGTTCACCCTCTCATTCCCCCTGCTCTGGTGTTTCCCCCTCTCATTCCCCCTGCTCTGGCGTTCCCCCTCTCATTCCCCCTGCTCTGGCGTTCACCCTCTCATTCCCCCCTGATGTACCCTAAAGCATGCAAACATTGTTCTAGCAGAAACTAGACAACACACAAGTATCAAGGTCTCCTTTAAAAGCGTCTGTGATTAGAGGACCGCTCACTCACGCCGAGTGACTCACACCACAAACACACGTCATCCTATCAGACCTGTGACATCATCATGACATCACGGCCTTGCCAACAGAAACGCAGATGGAGACAGAGAGAGCGAAGCAAAGACACACAAAAAAGACACACAAACACCCTGCTTTTATATACTTTTCTTCCCGCTTGGTTCGGACAAAAAACAGCAAGCTGCCATCTGATTGGCTGAACGAATGGATTCATGTTCAGAGGGATGAATGAGAAAAATGAAATCAGCCGCAGAGGTTTCAGAGGGAGAGTCGACGGAGAGGATGTTTGCTGCTCACTGAGCCGTGGGGGGGGGGGGGGGGGGGGGGGGGGGAGGACATCTATAATACATGAGCACACACACACACACACACACACACACACACACACAGATAAAACACACAGAGATAAAACACACACACAGGAGGACAAAGGCCGGGACGATTTCAGGGCCATTAAACGGAGATCCTGCCATAAATTTCATGAACAGCCTCCTACTGACCAATCTAACACACACACACACACACACATAGACACACACAGGATTGTCTTCAGTCAGCAAATCCTGTAGGTTCAATACGTGTGTGTGTTTTTATCCTCTCCGGGGATATGGGTGGTTTGCCCCCCCCCCCCCCCTCTAATATGACCCACAGGAGCGTTTCATAACCCAGCGCCCCCCTATATCTAAACCAGAGAAGGTAACGGTGGCGATTTAAAACACCTTGTTAACGTTGTGAAACGGTCCCAGTTTGGTTAGGTTCAGACACCAAAACTACTGAGTTAAGTTGATAAAAAGATGGAGGTTAGGGTTAAAATCAGACGTGACTTCACTTCCTGAAGGTTAACACGTGACGCAGAACGTGACGTAGCTCCATTTGTTCCCGAAAGTTAAAAAAACCTCTCGGTTTCCTTTTGTAACGGAGGTTTTTGTGTCTGGAAGCGAGGCGGCAGTGCGCGTCTTCCCTTTATTCACGAAAACACGGAGACCCATCACAGCATTTCACCACTTTTCCCGTCACAATAAAAGCAACCTGGATCCTATTTTCCTGTTTTGTGTGTAAGTGACTGATGGGAACAACAATCTCTGACAATGGTCCAGTATTAATGCGTGAATGCTGGAGTCGGCAGCCACAGACCAGGCTGTAATGTAACCCTACAGGACTAATTCAGCAACAGTTAGAGTCCACTAAAAGTTCTGTTGTTGCCGCTGACAGACTCAGATTATTATTCTAAGTGCCTGACAACATTATGGGATGGATCCCTACAGAGATAGACCTTTAAAACCTCTTTAAGACCTTTCTGTTTAACCAGAAACAGCTCTGAGGTCACTTGCACTAAACCCACCAGACTCCATTTAAAAAACAACCCTTTTAGTGTGTATAGAGCCAGCATATTTTCACATGCAAATCTGTTAACTATGTGTTTATTTCAACCATAATTAGAGTTGTGATGGAAAAGTGGAAAGACGACCCAAAACGGCTTTTCGTAGTTTTATTTTGTTTCTTTCGACTTTGAATGAAGTGTATTTTACGATGCTAAAATTGCTGTTTATTTACATGGAGTCTAGTGGGTTGAATGTAAATACAAGCCGCACAACTGCCATATTAACTTACATTGTAGCTTGTTTCTCCGCTGCCGACTGCAGCGATCGCTCTTAATACTGGACCAATGTCAAAGATTGTTGTTCCCATCAGTCACTTAGACACAAACACACTTCCTCTTAACATTTATAATAAAATGAATGCATTCCCCTTTCCTTTCTGAATCATTTCATTTTTAACAACACACAGCCTAGCTTTTACAGAAAATATTCACATGGAACCACAAGGTAATCATGAACATTTTCACAGGTAACTGTAATATAATTACACACGTTTCCCAACGTACTGCCCAAGAGATGAAGGAAACAGAAACATGGAAGCAGAGAAAAATGTCAGGAAGTGAAAGTGACTCCTGTGAGCCGGCAGTGATGCTGCATTTGCCCTTGACCACGCACACACGCGCACACACACACACACACACACACACACACACACAAACAGACACACACTGACGCACACATACACATGCGCACATACAGACACACACACACAGACACAGAGACACGCACACACACATACGCAGAGACACAACACACACATACACAGACACACTCCGACGCACACATACACATGCGCACACTCACACAGCCACACGCAGACACACACACACATACGCAGAAACACAAACACACACACACACACACACACACACACACACACACATAAAGAGAGATAGACACACACTGACGCACACACACACACACACACACACACACACACACACACACACAGCTCAGTGAAAGTGTCAGACTGTGATAACACTATTTAAAGCGACGGTGCATAAGACGGAACATGAAGGAGTCTGGGTTAGTTACCAGTTCCTTCCAGAGACTATACTGCAGAGCAGCCAGCCCTGCATCCAGAGCTTAGCACCGCCCAGGACGACTGTGATTGGCTTAAAAGAAATGCAAACAACCCAGAGTGAAAACATTTTGGACTCTTCGTACATTTGTCGTAAATGTTATAAGGCCAGTTTGTCGACAGTGAATACAGTACAGAGGTCACTTAATGAGTTTTGGACAAATAGCTTTACTTGTTGTCAGAAGTAACCAGAACTGTACTTCAGTCCAAAGGCTCAGGTACTTGTGGATCTAAATACTTCTTCCGGCGCTGGTTAGGTCCGATTCTGATTACATGAAGTGTTAGACCACAGCAGCTCGGAGTACCTTTAATTTAAAAGGGTCACATAGCAGGAAGTCAAGGTGCCTTTGTGTGTGTGTGTGTGTGTGTGTGTGTCTCTGTTTGTGTGTGTGCGTGCGTCAGTGCGTGCACATGCGCGTGTGTGTGTGTGCGTGTGCACATGCATGTGTGTTTGTGTCTGTGTCTGTGTCTGTGTGTGTGTGTGTGTGTGTGTGTGTTCTGGGTAAATAAAGTCAAACAGTCTCCACCCGCCTGCTACCTCCAGGAGAACAAAACAAACCGCCTTAACCTTTCTGTTCTGTTTATAGCAACAAGGCCAATCAATATTTATCTGTATTTTTATCACGGAGAACTTATATAAGTTTATGAAACAGGTAGCTCAGATCAAGCACTCTCATTGTTTCACAGCCGTGATAAAATAACCACATACAACTGCTATGATTCCAATTCCCTTGCATGATAAGTTTCACTCCACTAACGTTAGAAGAACAAAGTGAAAGCTGGTTTGTCTGCACACACTGCCATGACACAGAGCTGGTTCATCTGAACACACTGCCAGGACATAGAGCTGGTTCGTCTGAACACACTGCCAGGACATAGAGCTGGTTCGTCTGAACACACTGCAACTACACAGAGCTGGTTCGTCTAAACACACAGCCAGGACACAGAGCTGGTTTGTCTGCACACACTGCCAGGACACAGAGCTGGTTCGTCTGCACACACTGCCAGGACACAGAGCTGGTTCGTCTGAACACACTGCCAGTACACAGAGCTAGTTCGTCTGAACAAACTGCCAGGACACAGAGCTGGTTCGTCTGAACACACTGCCAGGACATAGAGCTGGTTCGTCTGAACACACTGCCAGGACATAGAGCTGGTTCGTCTGAACACACTGCCATTACACAGAGCTGGTTCGTCTGAACACACTGCCGGGACACAGAGCTGGTTTGTCTGCACACACTGCCAGGACACAGAGCTGGTTCGTCTGCACACACTGCCAGGACACAGAGCTGGTTCGTCTGAACACACTGCCAGGACATAGAGCTGGTTCATCTGAACACACTGCCAGGACACAGAGCTGGTTCGTCTGAACACACTGCCATGACACAGAGCTGGTTCGTCTGAACACACTGCCATGACACAGAGCTGGTTCGTCTGCACACACTGCCATGACACAGAGCTGGTTCGTCTGAACACACTGCCAGGACACAGAGCTGGTTCGTCTGAACACACTGCCAGGACACAGAGCTGGTTCGTCTGAACACACTGCCAGGACATAGAGCTGGTTTGTCTGAACACACTGCCATTACAAAGAGCTGGTTCGTCTGAACACACTGCCGGGACACAGAGCTGGTTTGTCTGCACACACTGCCAGGACACAGAGCTGGTTCGTCTGCACGCACTGCCAGGACACAGAGCTGGTTCGTCTGAACACACTGCCAGGACATAGAGCTGGTTCATCTGAACACACTGCCATTACACAGAGCTGGTTCGTCTGAACACACTGCCGGGACACAGAGCTGGTTCGTCTGCACACACTGCCAGGACACAGAGCTGGTTCGTCTGAACACACTGCCAGGACACAGAGCTGGTTTGTCTGAACACACTGCCAGGACACAGAGCTGGTTCGTCTGCACACACTGCCAGGACACAGAGCTGGTTTTGTCTGAACACACTGCCAGGACACAGAGCTGGTTCGTCTGAACACACTGCCAGGACACAGAGCTGGTTCGTCTGAACACACTGCCATGACACAGAGCTGGTTCGTCTGAACACACTGCCAGGACACAGAGCTGGTTCGTCTGAACACAATGCCAGGACACAGAGCTGGTTTGTCTGAACACACTGCCATGACACAGAGCTGGTTCGTCTGCACACACTGCCATGACACAGAGCTGGTTCGTCTGAACACACTGCCAGGACACAGAGCTGGTTCGTCTGAACACACTGCCAGGACATAGAGCTGATTCGTCTGAACACACTGCCATGACACAGAGCTGGTTCGTCTGAACACACTGCCATCACACAAAGCTGGTTTGTCTGCACACACTGCCAGGACATAGAGCTGGTTCGTCTGAACACACTGCCAGGACACAGAGCTGGTTCGTCTGAACACACTGCCAGGACACAGAGCTGGTTCGTCTCAACACACTGCCATGACACAGAGCTGGTTTGTCTGAACACACTGCCAGGACATAGAGCTGGTTCGTCTGCATGGACTGCCTTAACACAGAGCTGTGTGTGTGTGTGTGTGTCTAGGTGTGTGTGTGTGTGTGTGTGTGTGTGTGTCTGTGTGTGTCTGTCAGTGTGTGTGTGTGTGTGTGTGTGTGTGTGTGTCTGTCAGTGTGTGTGTGTGTGTGTGTGTGTGTGTGTGTGTCTGTCTGTGTGTGTGTGTCTGTCAGTGTGTGTGTGTGTGTGTGTGTGTGTGTCTGTGTGTGTGTGTGTGTGTCTGTGTGTGTGTGTATGTGTGTGGCTGTCAGTATGTGTGTGTGTGTCTGTGTGTGTGTGTGTGTGTGAGACAGATGTCTTTTTTAACTAATCCATAATATCCATCCTCTTAACTTAAGAGGGACTGCTGTCCTTGTTTACCCTCTGCCTCCTTCTGTTCAAATCAATACAACTGAAACACTAAACTGTCGTCCAGCTGAGATCTCAGAAACACCTTGTCATGTAAAACGCTGCTTACGTTGTCCACGCTCAAAACAACATCAGTATCTGCCGTGCTTGGTGCTTGTTTGACGTATTGCGTCACGTGGTAACCTTCAGGAAGTGAAGTCACGTCTGATTTGAACCCTAACCTCCATCTTTTTATCAACTTAACTCAGTAGTTTTGTTGTCTGAACCTAACCAAACTGGGACCGTTTCACAACGTTAACAAGGTGTTTTAAATCGCCACCGTTACCTTCTCTGGTTTAGATATGAGGACGTATTTGCTGCCACCACTAGGGGGGCGCTGGGTTATGAAAGATGGAAACAAGAAGAGAAGGAAGGAGAGGATGAAGGAAGAGTAGTGGAGGGGTAGATGGGGAGGAAAGGACAGAGGATGGAGAGATGGAGGAAAGATGGATAAAGGCAAGATGGAAAGAAGGAGAGAGGATGGAGGGAAAGAAGAGATAGAAGATCGAAGGTATCAATGGGTGAAAGAAAAGTGGAAAAAGAGATGGAAGAGAGAGAGAGGGTTGTAGAGGGATGGAAACAAAGGGAGGATAAAGGATTAAAGAGGAAAGATGGGAGGAAGGGAGGATGGATAAGAGATGGAGGAGAGGAAGAGGGAGCAGGGAAGATGGAGGGAAGGAAGATGGAAAGATGTAGACATGGAGGAAGATGGAGGGAGGCAAGATGGAAAGGAGAAACAAAGAGAGGACATCAGAAAGGGAGGAGAGGGACGGAGGAAAAGATGGCAGGACAAATAAGAGATGGAGGAGAGAGAGAGAGAGAGAAAGAGAGAGGGGGGGGATGAATGGGTGGAGGCAATGTGGAAGAGAATGAAAGGATTGTACGGGGATGGAGGAAAAGAAGAGAGAGAAGGTGGAAACAATAAGTGATGGAATGAATGGGAATAAGGGATGAAGGAGAGCAGGAAGGAAAGAAGGAAGGATGGAGAAAGAGAAAGAAGGAGAAGGGATGGAGGAGAGGAAGGAGAGGAAGGACTGGAGAGGGACGGAGGAGAGATGGACAGCAGTGCGGTAAACTCCAGGGGGGGTGCTGAGACTGTCACTTTCTAATGCTAATCACACACACACACACACACACACACAACTGATTGATAGATAGATAGGTAGACAGATAGATAATCAGTGGATATAAATGTGTAAAGATTATAAAATGAGTTCAGTTCTTCTGTGAGCGAACCCGGTTGAACCCGGGTGGTGGCGGGCGGCGCGTGGAGCTGCTGCAGAGTTTGAGCAGCTGATGTGACACCCCCCCCCCCCCTCTTTCTCTCCCACCCCAAATAAAAAATCCCACCACAACCCGCCCAAACCGGCGGCATCAGCTGTTCGCTCAGAAGATGCAGAGCCACACATGCAGTCAGAAAAATGGGTGGGGTGGCTTTTGGTACAATGAAGGGACCCCCCCCCCCCACCTCCCTTCACTATCAGCCGTACAGGAGCGCGAGGAGCGCGGCAGATAAAGCCGCATCCACCGCTCCGCTCCTGATTCATCCATCCAGCCGCGCATCGATCCGTCCGATCAGGACGCATCATGCTGATCCCACACTCACGAGCCGCTCTATTATCAGGGAGG
>CM042325.1:35267917-35367917 GCA_023566125.1 Zingel zingel | reverse complement strand
ATTAATATTTACAGTCAATGGTATCAGCTAGCACTGTTTGTGTGCGTGCATGTGTGTGTGAGCGTGCGTGTGTGTGTGTGTGTGCATGTGTGTGTGCATATGTGCATGTGTGTGCGTGTGTGCATGTGTGTCTTTGTGTGTCTGTCTGTGAATCAGAAAATCTGATTCACAGCCTCTGTTAAATCTTTTACCTGAACTAGAGCCAAGACATTTATACACATAGGCAGTGTGTGTTTGTGTGTGTGTGTGCGTGCGTGCATGTGTGTGTGTATGTGTGTGTGTGTGTGTGTGTGTGTGTGTGTGTGTGTGTTTGATGTACAAGGCCGGGTGCTGTTAAATTCGGCCTCGAGATTTTAAAATAAGTTTTAATGGTGAAGATGAACTCCGAGCTGGCTGCCAGCCCGGGGAAACACTGCTGGAAACCCTCCATCATCTTCATCTTACCGGCAATTTCCACTGGATGCGTAACGGCTGCGTAACAGCTCCGGAACGTCGACGGAGTCATTAGGTTTCCATTAAAGTCAATGTGTGTATTTCCACTGACTACGGAACGTCTGCGTCCCTACTCCGGCACAGCTCTATACAGTAGTATATAATAGTATCTGCTCTATATAGTAGTATATGATAGTATCTGCTCCGGCGGTCCGCAGCCCTCCGGAGCAGATATGCAGAGTGTCTATTGTTGCCGGACGCCGGAGAGCTCTGCAGCAATTCAGCACACGGCAGATAGTGCGGGACAGGAAGTCGAGCACAGAACAAAATAAAAATCCGGTTAATTTTCAAAGTAAAATCCAGCGTGCTCAAGGCGGATCATATTTCCCTGCAATACACCTTGAAAACACAGCTCAGAGCTGTTTCCCCTCTACTCCTCTGGATGGAAACTAACTGGTGTTGGTTTTGTGGTTCTATTCTACGTGAATTCATGAGATCTCGTGGGTCCTCGTGACTACAGCTGTCAGCCATGGCCACATCCGTGCTGCAACAAATCCGGATCTTGTGGGTGTTGACGGACGGTGGAGCACACAGCTGTTCCACAGCGGAGCCGGTCCGCAGACGTTCTGCATCCAGTGGAAATTGCCGGTTACTCCACACTGTCTGTGGGGACCAAAGGCCACAACGCAGGGACACAAATATGTTTTAAAGGAGCTTTTTGTGCATCCCTGTGGAGGCTGGGGGCATTGATCCCGAGTGGACAATGTTCAAAGTTTCCATTGCTTAAGCTGCGGCGAAGAGCTGTGGTCTTAGGGTCTTAGGTGCCTCAAGGGGCGGTAACCCACGAACACCGTGGTGGACACCGGTGGTCAGGGAAGCCGTCCGACTGAAGAAGGAGTCTTTCCGGGATATGTTATCCCGGAGGACTCCGGAGGCAGTTGCAAGGTACCGAAGGGCCCAAAGGACTGCAGCCTCTGCCGTGAAAGAGGCAAAGCAGCGGGTGTGGGAGAAGTTCGGAGAAGACATGGAGAAGGACTTTCGGTCGGCACCAAGGTGCTTCTGGAAAACCGTTCGCCACCTCAGGAGGGGGAAGCGGGGAACCATCCAAGCTGTGTACAGTAAGGATGGGACGCTGTTGACCTCAACTGAGGAGGTAATAGGGCGGTGGAAGGAGCACTTTGAGGAACTCCTAAATCCGACTAATACGCCCTCTATGGAGGATGGAGGATGATGGGGGATTGTCGTCAATTTCCCTGGTGGAAGTTGCTGAGGTGGTTAAACAACTCCACAGTGGCAAAGCTCCAGGGATTGATGAGATCCGTCAGGAAATGCTTAAAGCTCTGGGTGTGGAGGGGTTGTCTTGGTTGACACGCCTCTTCAACATTGCGTGGAAGTCTGGGACGGTGCCTAAGGAGTGGCAGACCGGGGTGGTGGTTCCCCTTTTCAAAAAGGGGGACCAGAGGGTGTGTGCCAATTACAAGGGTATCACACTTCTCAGCCTCCCCGGTAAAGTCTACTCCAAGGTGCTGGAAAGGAGGGCTCGGTCGATAGTCGAACCTCAGGTTGAAAAGGAACAATGCGGATTCCGTCCTGGTCGTGGAACAACGGACCAGCTCTTTACTCTCGCAAGGATCCTGGAGGGAGCCTGGGAGTATGCCCAACCGGTCTACATGTGCTTTGTGGATCTGGAGAAGGCGTATGACCGGGTACCCCGGGAGTATGGGGTGAGGGGGTCCCTTCTCAGGGCCATCCAATCTCTGTACGACCAAAGCAAGAGCTGTGTCCGGGTTCTCGGCAGTAAGTCAGACTCGTTTCAGGTGAGAGTTGGCCTCCGCCAGGGCTGCGCTTTGTCACCAATCCTGTTTGTAGTATTTATGGACAGGATATCGAGGCGTAGTCGGGGTGGAGAGGGGTTGCAGTTCGGTGGGCTGGGGATCTCATCGCTGCTTTTTGCAGATGATGTGGTCCCGATGGCATCATCGGCCTGTGACCTTCAGCACTCACTGGATCGGTTCGCAGCCGAGTGTGAAGCGGCTGGGATGAGGATCAGCACCTCTAAATCGGAGGCCATGGTTCTCAGCAGGAAACCAATGGAGTGCCTTCTCCAGGTAGGGAATGAGTCCTTACCCCAAGTGAAGGAGTTCAAGTACCTTGGGGTCTTGTTCCCGAGTGACGGCACAATGGAGCGGGAGATTGGCCGGAGAATCGGCGCAGCGGGTGCGGTATTACATTCAATTTATCGCACCGTTGTGACGAAAAGAGAGCTGAGCCAGAAGGCAAAGCTCTCAATCTACCGGTCAGTTTTCTTTCCTACCCTCACCTATGGTCATGAAGGCTGGGTCATGACCGAAAGAACAAGATCCAGGGTACAAGCGGCCGAAATGGGTTTCCTCAGGAGGGTGGCTGGCGTCTCCCTTAGAGATAGGGTGAGAAGCTCAGTCTTCCGTGAGGAGCTCAGAGTAGAGCCGCTGCTCCTTCGCGTTGAAAGGAGCCAGTTGAGGTGGTTTGGGCATCTGGTAAGGATTCCCCCTGGGCGCCTTCCTAGGGAGGTGTTCCAGGCACGTCCAGCTGGGAGGAGGCCTCGGGGAAGACCCAGGACAAGGTGGAAGGATTATATCTCCAACCTAGCATGGGAACGCCTCGGGATCCCCCAGTCGGAGCTGGTTTGTGGCTCGGGAAAGGGAAGTTTGGGGTCCCCTGCTGGAGCTGCTACCCCCGCGACCCGATACCGGATAACCGGACGAAGATGGATGGAACCAACTGAATATTACTTTCTAGCCCCCACCATTCCGAGCGCGTTATAACTCCTAGGTGGCCATATTATTCCAAGAAGTACGGCTTCGCCCGTGAGTATTCCTTCCAGTGTAATAATAGTTTGACGTTATTTTGGTACCATTTCATTGCTAACATCAGCTATCAGGTTCCCAAACGAATGCAAGCTAATTTTAGTAAAGTACCAATGCTATCATTGTTCTGTATATTGTACGAGATTAATAGTGTAAGGCAATGTTTACTGTGTAGGAGAGAAGCAACGGAGGTTTAGGTTTTTAATATTTTTCTCTGAGCAGTATGAACAATGTCAATGAAACCGAAATGAGCTCTTAGCATCTCCATTGTTTACACGCAGCTGTTCTAGCTGTAGCTACTCTGTTACAACTGCACACGACGTGAGTTGTCTGCCAGGAATGATAATCACATCAAGAGACATCTTTAGTTTACTGACATGCTTTTATTTAAGAGAAAAAGTCTAATATTTTGACTGTATTATTGCATGTCTCATATAGCTTTCTCACTTACAGTTTGGGTCTCATAGAAGCCCCAAAAAAGAGGGAACGGGATTTTAAAACACGATGGATCGATTTGAACAAGGACCATTGACGTGTTCGGACTGGTAAGTCTGAAATATAGACCTTTCTTTCGCCATGTAAAGTCTTTCTGGGCCAGCGGGTTATCTGAGGAGTTGTATTTTTCATGGTTTTTTATCCCCAATATATGAATGTAAATTCACAGTATATGTCTTTGTCATTTTTTGGGGATATTTTTGTGTTTAAATAAAGAAATAAAGCGAGCTCTTATTTTGACATACTTTGTACGTGTTCTTTTAACACATACATCAAAATTCACAGTTTGTTTTTATAATCGTTTTTGTTGTTGATGTTTTTGTGTTTTTATGGAAATCTTTAAAATAAAACTGTGTTAAAAAGAGTTTTCAGTTTTACAGTGTGCTCTTATTTTGAAAGACTTCCTGTTGTGTTTGTGAACACAATGTTGACTAAAAGTATAAACAGGTTGGACTCTGATGCTTCACTTGGTTCTACTTTTTTCTCGCCACAAAATAACATTTTAAGAAAAGTTTCTAGAAGTAGATTTTTCTAAATGTTCTTACCTCTGTAGCAATTCCTGGTTTGGAGTAAAGGACCCGAGCTGATGGCCTGGCCGTCTTTACATGTGCCTGAGAGGAACATCTTCCTCTTCTTCTCTCATGTGTTATCTGTCAGCCAGAAGAGGGTGCCCTGGTTATTTGACAGTTGCTTACTTGACTGCATACACACGTTTTCAAAACTATGTCTCCTTTTGTGAGTGTGTGTGTGTTCCTGTATGTGTGTGTGTGTGTGTGTGTGTGTGTGTGCGCGCTTGCACACACACAGAGTCCGGATTGGGCCAAATTTTTCTGTCCGACAGTTAAAATCTCATTTTTTCCTCATACTAATGACACATGTACGTTTGTTTGTGTGAAAGCTTTTATTAAGCAGCTGTAGGAAGGCATTCAGAAATGTCAACAGATGAGGTCATCAGCTCACACGGGGAATAAGCTGTTTAATTTAAAATGTTCAACGTGTTAACCTTTCCTGATCGCTTTGTTTCCGACCGTGATCAGAAAACCAAGGGAGACTGGTTACCTCCAGGGCCGACGTTATATAACGTTAGGGCTATATCCCGTTTCTGGTGAGACGATGAAGGAACTTGGCTTTCAGTCTGGTGTTTATCTCGGACACCTCACACACTGTTGGCTACAAAACTTAAACTTATTCCACCAACTCTGCTCCGGTCACATCTACACGTCTGCTTCCTCTTTCTCTATCTCTCTTCTGCCCACTTTACACACTCTCTTAAAGGAGCCGCAGCACCATTTTACAACAAATGCCTTATCGCGCTGATGTGACCAAGCCCGACCAGAACCCGACCATAATTTCTAAATATCTGTACGAACCGGTCGGGTGTTTGTGTGTGCGTGTGTGTTCCTGCATGTGTGTGTGTCTGTGTGTGTGTGTGTGTGTGTGTGTGTTGTGCGTGTGTATGTGTGTGTGTGTGTGTGTTGTGTGTTCCTGCATGTGTGCGTGTGTGTGTGTGCATGTGTGTGTGTGTTGTGTGTGTTTGTGCGTGCTTGTGTGTCAGGGGTGTATGTGTTGTGTGTGTCTGATTGATTTATAATGCTGAAATAGTTATTAGATAGTTGCCTGTTGTCATTTCTGAAGGTTTGAAGTAAGACGCCACTGTAAAGCTACTTGTGGTTGATCACATGATGAATAACCTCCTCCTCCTCCTCCTCCTCCTCGTTGTCGTCCCCTGTCTGTCCCTCCTTCTCCCCTTGCTCTCTGTCTATTGTTGGCATCCGTTGTTCCAAACAGGTAATCTGACCTTTGACCTCTGTATAGGCCTATGCTTGATTGGTTGGTGTTCAGTTATGACATAATGTGTTTGCACATGTGAGTGTGGCAAGTCACTTCCTGTTAGATTTTGGTGTCTTAGGTAGAGAATTGTGTGTAGTGTTTGAAAACTGAGTGAAAGGCTGAGAAATAGCTCATGGTTTTGGAGATTTGGTGTGCAGTTTTGCACTTTGAGTGAGAGGTTTCAAAATCGCTGATATGCCCACATTTTTATACAAAGTTTATTAACTTTTCATTTATTAACTTTTCATTCATTTTACATGAATACGTTCACAAAGGCTTTGTGGTGGTCACGATTACATCATTTGACTGATACCCCTTATCGTTTTAGCAGTCTGAGCCTTTATTTGAGAGCTTGCTCTCAGTGTCTTTGAACAGCTGACAGTTTCAGCAGGTGACACGGTTGTTAACTGATTAAAGATCAAAGGGATCTCAATACATACATCAAAGCATTCCATACTGTGTTTAAAAACATGGTAACCATGGCTTTAGTACCCTTGAGAGACTCAACTACTGACAGTTTAATATGAACATAACAGAACATCTCACACACACACACAGACACACACACACACACACACACACTCAAACACAGATGCACGCGCACACACACACACACACACACACACACACACACACACACACATATATATGCAGACACACACACACACACACACACACATACACACGCACACACACACACACATACACACACACACACATATATGCAGACACACACACAGCCACACACAGCCACACACACACACACACACACACACACACACACACACACACACAGACACACACACACACACACACACATACATACACACTCACCCAAACACATACACACACATACACACACACACACACACACACACACACACACACATACACATACAGACACACATACACACATACACACAAACACACACACATACGCACACACACAGACACACACACACACATACACACACACACCCAAACACATACACACACACACACACACCCAAAAACACATGCATGCACACACACACACGCACACACACACATATATGCAGACACAGACACACATACACACACACAGAGACACACAAACACAGAGACACGCACACACACACACACACACACACACACACACAGAAACACATGCACAAAAACATATGCACGCACACACACACACAGACACACAGACACACACACACGCACACACACACACAAACACACACGCACACAGACACACACACACACACACACACACACACACACACACACACACACTGGGTCTCACTCATTAGCATCAGCAGGTGTGGTAATTACAGCTCAAAGAAAAGCTTTATTAGAGCTGAACGATAACCTGCCATCTATTGGGTGTTGATAGCACAGTGGATATGACAAATGATTTTGGTGTGGGAGACCTGGGTTCAAATCCCACTGTCATACATCAATAAATGAGTCTTGTTCAGCCCTCTTCTTTTCACGCAATATATTTCACTTCTCATCTCAGCTAGATTAATGCTTTTTCGATCTATACAGTGTATATGTCTGATAACAATACAAAGTATTTCTTCTTTCAGCCTTTTCAGACAATTCATTTCAACTTTCATCTTTGACAGTATTACAGTTCAGCTTCAAGCTTTTCTAACCATATATTTTAGCTCTTCACTTAGGTAATGCAGTTTCACTTCCAATTCTGACAATTTTCCCGATTTTTCAGCAGTGCAGTACAATGCATTTGAGCTTTAAGATTTTTCATACAATTTGTTTCATATTTCTGCATTTGTGAGTTCAGTTAGAAAATATACTCAGACTTCACAATGTTCTACATCTTTTGTCATTATTCAACTTTTGAAGCCAACAGTTCTGTTTAGCTTAAGCTTTTAACTTTTTAATGAAATTCATACTTATTAAAACAATTTCCCCCTTTTCAAAAACCTAACCTTAACCATCACAACTCAATGCCTAACCTTAACCCTTACCCTCACCCTAACCATAACCTAATTCTAACCCTAATCCTAAAACCAAGTCTTAACCCTCAAACAGCCCTTTACCCTTGTGGGGTCCAGCATTTTGGGCCCCACAAAGCTGGTTGGACCCCACAAGTATACTGGACTCCCGGTTTTTGGACCCCATGAATACAGTTAAACGAGAAAACACACACACACACACACACACACACACACATTAGAGCTGAAGGAACATCTTCCAACTATTGGTTGGTGATGGTGTAGTTGATATGACACATGACTGTGGTGTGGGAGAGCTGCGTAAACACTTAACCCATATTCGCTCCAAAGGCGTGTTACCACTGACATATATAGCAATTGAAAGTTGCTTCCTTTTATCTTCCCTCTCTTTTTCCTCTCTCTCTCTTTCTGCTTGTTTGTTCTATGCAATGGATATGGCTGATAATAAGTCTTTTTAGTCAATTAATTGAAACTTCCACTTTTGACAGTATTACAGTTTAGCTTCCAGCTTTTCTACAAATGTATTTCAGCTCTTAACTTATGTGCAGTTCAGCTTCCAACTTCCAAGTTTTTCAGCAGTGTAGTGCAATGCCTTTGAGATTTTTCAAACAATTTGTTCCATATTTCTGCATTTTCATCAATGTTTCTCACAGCATTTATAAGTCTTCCATACTGAAACTTAACGCCAGGGGTCCTTGACCATGTGTCAGACATTTGACAAGTAGGGAGTGAGACTGTGTTGGTTTTTCAATTTGGGGACATAAAACACATTTTGAATGGGCTTCACCAAATTTGGTGACATGCAAACTCCTGCAAGTTAGAGTACACAAACCAAACTCGTTAGTGCTGACTCTAAATAATCTGTATGAACCAATTTAAATAACTCATTGGATAGAAACCTTTGGTGGAGAGGAGGTCACTAAACAAACTCTTATCTATCTTGGAAAACCCAGACTGACTATTTCTAGTATATTTCTTGTATTTTTGGTTTGTGTATGAGTGAATGTGTGTTGTGTATGTCCTTGGTAACTTGCTACTTGCTGCTTGTAACAGAGTAATTTCCCAATTTTGGATTAATAAAGACCATCTATCTATCTATCTATCTATCTATCTATCTATCTATCTATCTATCTATCTATCTATCTATCTATCTATCTATCTATCTATCTATCTATCTATCTATCTATCTCTTTAAATAGTGAGTGAAGTTTAGAAAGAATGAAGAACGCAAAGTCTGATGACGTCATTCATGTGCATATTAAGTACCACGTGGATTTACTGATCCAGCGGAGAGGATGGTTTGTGGACGCCAGCAGCAGTTGACAAGATTTTATCCAAATTTAAAGACTTGTGGCAAACAATAACAGTTAAAACAGTTAGACTACACAATGAGAGCTTTCGTGACAGCCTGTTTGTGAAAACAATCGCTATTTACAGAGTAGCGCTGTGGTTGTTAAAACAACACTGTGTAGAAACCACATTTTGCAGACAGAGCAGATTGAAATATGGCTTTCTTCATGTTTAAGCCCGTTAAAGGAGAACTCCGGGCAATTTTTACGTTAATCCTGATCGCTATAAGTATGTGAATACTGTCGATAGGAAAAAAAACGAGCCGAATCGGTGCTAGCATCATGGAGCTACTGCAGCTAATGCCGAGAGCTCCCACTTAGCTAACACGGCAGTTTTGGGGGCATATCATAAAGAGTGCCTTTGTGCCTCTTAACAGACACAAAATGCAACTAAAATGTCTGTGCAACATGAACAAGGCCCTTACATGAAAACACCGATTGGGCTCGTTTTTTTTTCCTATCGACAGTACTCACGTACTTATAGCGATCAGGATTAACGTAAAAATTGCCCGGAATTCTCCTTTAAGCTGATGAGAGACATTGGGCTAACACCGCTACTCCAAATATCAGTGGAGAAGATTACGGGCAACAGACTGCTGATTTCTTTGGAAACACGGTTTCTGTGATGTGGTGACGGGTGGGAATCTCTGGGCTCCAGTACACTGAGAAGACGTGGAAACCCAGTGTTATTAACGACTGACAATGACTGGTCGTTAAGTGCAATCATGCATTTGGTAAGAGCCTAGTCATTTTTTTACAGCCAAAAATCTCCAAATGGCTGGCATTGCTCCTCTTCCATCACCTATACCTGCTTGACGGAGAAGTTATTGTCACATTGCTATGAGGTGGTATTGGGTGTGGCAGTATCTGAGTAATTTTATGACTACAAGTACGAGTACATGCGCAAGGCATCGGACCAATACCCAATACTGGCATCGGTATCGGTGCATCCCTTGTCTAAACTGGACTCAGTGTTTGATTATACCAATAATTTGTTCCTTCAGTGAACTATGGAACAGTTTGTTGAAGACTCCAGCCTGGGGGACTGGGAGGAGATTGGCTCTGGGGGTTTTAGGACAAATTTACAAAGCCAGGCATCATCAGTGGGGCTTTGACGTGGCCATTAAACTGCTTCTTCAGGGCGAGGGGTAAGTGCTTACAAAGGGTTTCCTATTTATAACTACATAAAGTTTTGTGAATTACTCATAATGCAAACAAACACACACAGGACCAAGAAGTCTTTGCTGCGTGAGATCAAGATGATGCATCAAGCCACCAGCCCTTATGTTATGGCCGTCCAAGGGATCTTCAAGGGTTGAACGCCCTCCTCTGGCAGGTCAACACAGCTTGGTGTGGTCATGGAGCTCATGGAGAAAGGATCATTGGTCTCCCTTCAGGTAACCAGGGGTGGAACAACTACTTATACCTTTTACTTAGAGTAGCAATACTCTGTAAAAAGCAGTAGCATAGAATTAATAAATAATATATAATACATTTGTTTCTGAGTTATACCGTTTTATATTGAAATAGTCATTATTAAAGAAAAGAAGAAGAACATTAATATAACAGCATATTCCAAACCTTTGAATGGTAGTGTAGGCTATAGGTGTAGCTCACTATCTCCACTATTTGTGGATCTGAAACAATCTTACAGGAAGCATTGCGGGGAACTCCACCCTGGCCGCTGGTCTTCAGACTGGCTCACCAAGTGGCTCTGGGAATAAACTTCCTCCACAGTCTGCCCCAACCCGTGCTCCACCAGGACCTGAAGCCTGAAAACGTGCTGCTGGATGACTCTCTCATTGCCAAGGTGAGTCCCAGGCTTTAAGGGGGAGGCCAGGCCACATGTTTACTTTATACTATTAAAATACTTTGCTCACTCTCTGGAGACTACATGGTGCCTGAAAAACACATATTGTAAACCCAAAAGATACAGGCATGGGTTTCCCTTACTTGTTGCACTTGATAATATATGGTAGTAAATTGTTTTACTGTTTTTCAAGAGCCAGACTCCAGGCCTTAACATTGTACAGTATGATGTGTTATCAAGATATGCCCCTCTTCATGACATTGGTTCCAGAACATCCCGTTCTCATTCCTAACTTGTAAGATAGGGTGAGCATCTGTATGGGACGGAGCGGGCAGAGCAGCAGCTCGACCGGAACATTCTACGATAATAGTATGAAGAGATACAATGGTAATGAATAGTATTAAAGACCAAAAAGTCCTTGTAAGGAAGCAGGTTGGTGGGGGGAGGGGGGTTGGATGGGTCAAACAACACAGGACTTTCACCTTGAAGACCAGGGTTCATGTCCTGTTCTTGTCCCGCGTATCACTTAAACGTACATTTTTACGTACATTTAACGCCAAATCGGTCCCGACTCAGAGCGTCAAAAAATGATGCCAAGAGTCCTGACACTAAAGCAGATTATTTGCTTCAGTAACAACGACCAAATGAACCGACCAAGTGTCCCTAATTGATGCGCTGGGAGTGAGAATACGACCTGGCTCCATGGGCGCAGATCCGGTGAGTGCTGAAGGTCACAGTCCAATGATGTCATCAGGACCACATTATCTGAAAAAACAGCGATGAAATCTCCACCTCACCAAACTGCAACCCCTCCCCATCACGACTCCGTCTCGATATCCTGTCAATGAATATCACAAACAGGATTGGTGAAAAGGCGCAACCCAGACGGAGGTCAACCCTCACCTGGAACGAGTCGACTTACTACTGAGCCCCCCGGACACAGCTCTCGCTTTGGCTATACATGGTTTGAAAAGCCCTCACCCTATACTCCTGCAGCACCTCCCACAGTATCTCCTGGGGGACCTGGTCATACGTCTTCTCCAAATCCACAAAGGACATGTAGACCGAATGGGTATACTCCCAGGCCCCCTCCAGGATCCTTGCAAGAGTGAGCTGGTCCATTGTTCCACCACCAGGACGGAATCTGCATTGTTTCTCTTCAATCTAAGAATCCTAAAACCTTGAGACCAAAGCTCCCCGTCGCAGCTTCAGCAATGGAAGCTTTGAACATTGCCCACTTAGGTTTAATGCCCCCAACCTCCACAGGGAAGCCAGAAAGGTCCACCGGAGGTGTGAGTTAAAGATCTCTCAAACAGGGGCCTACTCCAGACGTTCCCAGTTCACCCGCACTACCCATTTGTCAAGGTCTTTGTCTAACCCTAACAGTCTCATTATGGCCAATGTAAAAAACGACCCACAGAGAGAGTTATTTGGAGCTGATGGTCTAAATTAGCTTTCTAGCAACTCATTTGGCAATGGATTGAATGTAACGGACGTTCATTAATATCAAAAAGTTACGCACTAAAGCTTTAATGACAGTTTAATGTAATGTTAACACATAAAGCTAAATATTTTTTTATCTAAAGGCTAAAAAGAACAAACTGAAAGAAACTTAACACAATATAAACTGCCAGAACCACTAGTGGTTCCAGGAAGGCAGTGCAAAACAAAAGAATATAAATTCGAAAGAAAACCCATGTCAATAAACCAAAAGAAACAAAATACTAAGTATGATTAGAACACAATGATAACTTAACCAATGAAACTCTACTTTTTAGGTAGAAAACTAAACTCACTAATGAAAAGAAAACCAAACAAAACGTAAATGCAACTTTTAACTAAATTGAAAACAAAATAACAAAAGGGAAAAGAAACAACTTAATCAACCAAATTATAATGTAGGGAGCCAACCCCTTCCGCTACATTCAAACATTTTAAAACACTGGCCCACATAAATCGGGTGGCTCACACATTTGACCGTATGGCCGTGACGTAGTTGCCCAGTGGCCGCGAAGGCAGAACAGGCGTCTAGCAATCTGTTGAAGTTGCTGGTACAATATTCAGAACATGCACTTTAAGGCAAACAGCAGCCAGTGGGTGAACGCTATGCAGCTAAGACGATCTCCAGCTAAACCAGCCCGGTTCCTGTTATTTATAGAAAATGGTAGTTAACACAAAATAATAATAAAGAATACATCCTACACCATTTAGCCTACATACTGATCAAGCAGCATTTGCATTGACCCAAAGGAGGCAGCTCAAAGCGTGCAAAACGCACAGCAAACCGTACAGCAACTATCGGTGAGATCCGCTTTTGAATGCGTTGACCGGCGGGGTGGAAGACTGACCCGCCAACCGGAAATCTACAAGCGTTTTATTACATAGTAAACATAACGGCAGCTGATAAAAGTGGAATAAGTGTAGAGACAGTAAAGTAGCGCAACCGAACAACACACACAGAGTGAGCGACCCAAGTATGACACACTTCCGTCACCAAAGAGCAAGAGGGGAGTCAGGAGGACTACTACCTGGTTTTATAGGGGGGCCCTGCGGCAGTGATTGGCCAAAAGAACGCCAGGTAGTTACGAGTTAAACTCATACTGCTACAACTGTTTTCATGTCAGTCTTCTGCACACCCCTTCAAATAAAGTGTTACCAAATAAAGAACCTCTTCTGACTCCTCCCTCTCTTTGATAATTCTCTCTACAGCTTACAGATTTTGGCCTTGCCCAAATTTCCTGCTGCGTCACACAGGTTTCCAAAAATGGTGAACCACTAGGAGGGACGCTTAACTACATGCCACCAGAGGCTTTTGAAAGCACATCGTACAAACCTACCAGAACCTTTGATATCTACAGGTACAAGAGCATCGAACCAGCACTTGAATAAAAGTGTTTTATTTATCATTTAATAAATAATAACTGGAGATGGGATCACTCCAGCTGCAATGCTAACACATGTTCAGTATTGGCAGGAAGTCAAAATATCAGTCACTTAGTCCTTTAACAGGAGATGGAATTGTTTTCAGGTAGGAGGGATACTAATATGCCTTCTTGAACAGATTTCCTTATTGTCATTGAATATCCTCATTCTCACATGAGCATTAATTTACAGATGACAACAACCCCTGGCCAGCAATCAACTAGGGTGTGGTTGTTATGATATGGATAATGATCCTAACATGAAACTCTCTTTGTCTGTCTTTCAGTTATGGGATACTTCTTTGGTCCATTATCACAGGGAAACAACCATATGAAGGTAAGTGACTGTTGTGTCTTTAGCAGTCCCTCCAGGATTTCGCAACCTTTTTTTTGAGATTGTTGCAGCACAAAATGCCTGATTTTGCGGGAGCTTTCATAAAAAATTGCTAAAAAAGTTGCGATCTCTTTTATATTTTTGTTGCAATGAAGTTGCGAGAGACAGTGAAAATTGCAAAAAAGGTTAAGATTTTTAACTTATTTTATTATTCTTATTTTGGGGAGAATAAAATTTCTCTGGACTGAGTTTTCCTATTAACCAAAAAGGCTCAGGATGCTGCAGATGTTGGTATAATATGAAAATGGCTGGTGGATTTAAGACAAAAAAAAATGTATTGAATGAATCAAGTTTGAACGTATGTGTCAGTGGCTTGTTGACCTTTATATTGTTAGTTCATTTCCTATCCTGGGCTGGGACACACATTTATACGGATTCACAAAGAACTTATTGGACTTGGATCATTGCATTTACAATAACAAGCGTAGCTGTCCTCAGTTTAGGTCATCGTTTACGTCTCATCTCTGGTTTTTCCTGCATCCACCCTGTGTGCTTGTCTGTGTGTGTCTCTGTGTGTGTGTGTGTGTGTGTGTGTGTGTGTGTGTGTGTGTGTGTGTCTGTGTATGTGTGTGTGTGTGTGTGTGTGTGTGTGTCTGTTTGTGTGTCTGTGTGTGTGTGTGTGTGTGTGTGTGTGTGTGTCTGTGTCTGTGTGTGTGTGTGTGTGTGTGTGTGTGTCTGTGTGTCTGTGTGTGTGTGTGTGTGTGTGTGTGTGTGTCTGTGTGTGTGTGTGTGTGTGTGTGTCTGTCTGTGTGTGTGTCTGTGTGTGTCTGTGTGTGTGTGTGTGTGTGTGTGTGTGTGTGTGTGTGTGTGTGTGTGTGTGTGTGTGTATACAGTGTACAGGTTGGCAGGACGGTCTGAAATGTTTTGCACAGTCTTTCGCTGTACGTTTTGTTGGTAAATGTGAGATGTTCAAGTCACACACGTCTCGTCTTCATATCAGAAACAAAAAAATGAATTAGTTGACATCCATGTGTTACGTCAACTTTTTCTCACTCATTGGCTCTCATAGTTACATACTGATACAAAGTCTGGCACATTGGACTGCTGGGCTTGGTTCAAGTTGCGGGAAACTCCGGTTATTTGTCAAATTTATGATAAAGTTGCGGTGATTGGTCAAAATTGCGAGTCGCACCAAATTCACAGTGATTGGTTGAATTTGCGTGAATTGTTGCAATAGCGACATTGCGAATTCCTGGATGGACTGATTTAACCTATCTCACTATCACTGCTCAAAACATCTACCTTTATCTTATCTGGCATAAGCTAAGGACCTAAGGTCCATGACTGTTGATGGTAACAATGTTTTTGATGATTATAAAGAGGCGGGGTTTACTCCATAGACTCTGTACTCGTGTTATTACATTATCTGCGTCACATGACATCGATGTAACAAAAGTTGTATCATTGATTCATTTGTTTGAAAAGTGATACATGAATAAATACATTTGACTAAAAGATAGTTATTTTGTCAATCGTAATTATTTCTGAGACAATTAATTGTACAATCAAATTTGGAATTGTTGCAGCTCTACTCAATGAAATTTACAACAGCAGGTGGCAGAGTTGTCCCATTTAGCAGGAATTAACCAGAACCTTTACATAAGCGTCAGTCCAGACAGGCCACTCTGACAGCCTTTTTAATTCTTCCTCCAATGTAGATACAAAGCCCTACATAGTGATGTTGCGTGTCCCGCTGGGAGACCGCCCACTGCTAGATGAAATCAAGGGCCATGCTGCCAGGTTGACAGAGTTAACAGAACTGATGAAGAGATGCTGGGACAATGAACCTGAACAAAGGCCCAGAGCCCTTGGTGAGGAAACTACTTCATTTACCTCTGATGCTCGGAATTAACACGGACAAATTGCTTGTGATGCCGGGCTTTAACGTTACATTCTTTACTCTATGTTGTGTACAACAGAGTGTACAACTGAGACAGAACAACTGTTCAAGATGCACAAAGATGCAATTTTTGATGCTGTCCATGAAGTGCAAAAGAAACTGGTGAGGAACAAATCTCTTCATAAACTCTCAAGTCACGCTGAGACACTATAACATTTTGACACAATGCAGCAAATCGTTTTTATCATTGTGTAACTGGCTCTTTCACTTTCTCTTTTCAGAACCAAAATGAAGAAGAACACATGGCAGCAGGAGAGCAGTTTCAGGGGGATCAAATCACTGAGGCTTCATGTCTATATTTATTAACTACTGTTGCCTGGGTCCAGACCTTTGAATTTGTCTGACACCACGTTTACTGATTAATCGCCTGGCATTGTGACATAAAGCAGCGGTTCCTCAGTTAAAAAAACAATCGATCCAATGACTAACAATCATCCAATCAGCACCATGGACGGGACTAACGCTGGTTTTAAGCGTTTTTGACATTGTACTGTTTTTACTTTCACTCCAGTGGTGTACTAGATATAAAATCGGTCAAGTTTTACCGTCCGGTCCTTTCTGTCTTTACTGTTTACTTTGCGTGCATACTCTGGCCAATCACAACCAAGTTTTTTAAAGTTGTGTTTACCCCATAGGCTCCACCATAGCTAAATAGTTTTTAAGCGGAATGACTCGTTTCACAAAAAGAATTTATACAATTCGGTCCGATAACATTTTGGAAAGTCCAGAGGAGTGGTGATCCTTCTGGACTTTTCTACTGCGTTTCACACAGAACCACCAAATCCTCATTTCCACCCATCAGGATCTGGGTGTGTCAGGCTCTGCACTCTCTCTGCTCACATCTTAACTCAAAGACCGCATCCAAATTTGGTCCGACCAAAAGAGATAGTCAAGCTGAACCATGATCCAGTTTGTTTCTAGTGTGAAAGCATTTTTGGGATGGTTCGGACTTTCGGACCAAATACAGGAAGCTCTGGCAGGATATTTTTGTGTTATAAGAACGGGGAAGCTCCTTTAAGGAACAGCTCAGAGCTGAGTACGTGAGCGAGAGATGGTGTCAGCGCTCAGAGCAGACAGCTGTCGGCTATCAGAGTTGAGAATACATCAGCAGTTTACTTGTTTTACTTGTAAGTGGTAGTAAATGTACAGCGTAGGTTTCAGTTTGTCTCTGAATAAATGCTGCAGCAGTAAAGTTCCCGTGTCTCACTTCTCAACAACGCAACAAAACAAAAAGAGCTGCGGCAGCACGGGGAGAGCAGCAGTCAGCTGGAAAACCTCCGACACAGAGAGAGGAGACGAGAGGACAGGGAAGCCCGTCTACAATCAGTTACAACGCAGTTCATGTATGTGACAACGACAGGACGTAGTTATGTCATGTAGAGTGATTTATTTTGTGTGCTTGCATAACTGCAGTGCGAAACCAAAACTTACTGGATCAAATGCAAAACCATGAACCTCAATCTGGACTTTCAGGTGTGAAAGCCCCCTTAGAGAAGATCTGTGTCAGAACTCACTCTGTACACCAACTCTCTGTTGTTATTTAATCACATGGCTTTTTCTAGCTCAGCTAAGCACCCAACTAATTCTCTCTTTTCCCAGTCTTAAACAAATACATACATATATGCACTGTATTTATATAGTGCTTTCTTAGTCTTCTCTAGTACAGTACTGTTCACACAGGTTACCAAACAAGGTGCCACCTGCTCATCAGATAAACATTCACACACACAATGACACAGCATCAGAAACAATTGGGGACACTTCCCCAGGGTCACTCTGACATGGAACTGCAGGGCCAGGGATTTGAACCAACAACCTACTGATTAGTAGACAACCACGCTACCACCTGAGCCACAGACTTGTATCTCTGCCTGTCTGACTGACATCCCTCTATTATTATTATAATATTCTCATTGGATGTCACACACCACTGTGACAACACCATAACCAACACTGGCTTGGCCCCGTCATCCTCCACCCTCTCGTCCAAAATCATCACATCTGGTTGCAAAAAACCAAGACAGCAACGGCCAATCTGTCAAACTCAAGGCTTCAAAACTTCAGTCCACTAATTAGGTCCTGTTTGCATGTGTGTGGACTCAGCCAGTGCGTGTGTAATGTTTAAAATAACAGAGTGAAAAAATAAATGTATCCTGCTTGGATTAATAAAGTATGACTTCTTCATCTTCTAGTGGAGGGCATCCAACAGCCCTTGCTTGCTGTGGACCCTCTCAGGTATGAACATACAACAAGAGCTCAAACTCTGCAGATGCTTCTATTTTCTTGTCCTTCAGCTGAATAACTTCTTATTTCTGTTCAGAGGAGAGAGTAGGCCTGAGTTAGGAAACACATACGGAAGTTTTGAATGGAAATCATTCTCATCTTAGTCCTGTTAGCAGCATGGCTCTAGGGATAGTTATGTCGGTCCACCTCTTTGTTCCAGTCTGAAATATCTCAACTACTACATGTGTTGAGATAATATCTTGTTCTGACATTTATTCCCCAGAGGAATCATCCATAGTGATCCTCTGAGGGTTCCTCTGGAGTCACCAGCAGGTTTACACTTTTAGCTTGAAGTGAAAACATCTCATCAGCTATTGGATGGATTTTAATGCAATGAGGTTCAGACGTTACAGTTTTTTCCAATTGCTAACACACAACCCAGTCTCACGGCAGTTTGTGTAAATGTTACGTTATTTTTAATCTATTGATACATGTTCACGCAGATATAGGAAACTCCGAAGGCAGGCGTAATATTTACCTAGCAGCACAACAACATCCCCGTCCAAGCTGTGTTTCACTTTGCCTCTAATATTATTATAAACATAATAAAGACACCTGGACTTGGTCGAGACCAAAAGCCATATTTGGCAAGACCAGTGGCAGAGACCGAGACAAGTCCAAGTCCAATTACCATAGGGTGACCAGACGTCCCCGGTTTCTGGGGACAGTCCCCAGTTTCGGTGACTTGTCCCCGGCTGAGCTGTCCCCGGAAATGTCCCCGGTTTTCACTGTGACTGACAGACCCGAAATTGGAATAAAAGAAAGAAAACATTAACCAAACGTGCACCCTACACATGCATGTGCCCATATTTTACAATGTTAAAATTACTGTTTATTTACATGGAGTCTGGTGGGTTTAGCGAAAGCAATTTCGCGGATTTTTTATGTTTAAAAAAAAGATCTTCTTTAACAGAAAGGTTGACCTCCTTAGAAATCCTTTCCATAATGTTGTCAGACACTTCAAATATTAATTTGAATCAGTCAGTGGCAAGCAAACGAGCACTTTATGAACGTAAATACAATCTGGATAACTGAAGTCCTATTAACTAACATTGTAGCTTGTTTCACTGTTGCCGACTGCAGCGATCTTGTTTAATACTGGACCAATGTCAAAGGAAAATGTGTCCTCAATAGCTTTAATTGTATGTGATAATCAATGAGCTGTTGCAGAAACAAGCTCAGCGTGAAGCAATAAAGCAAAAGCTGTCAGCTAAATATAGTGCAGTAAACATTACAACATTTCCCTCTGAGGTGTAGTGGAGTACAAGTATGAAGTAGCAGCAGGGGCGATTCTAGGTTCAGACCTTTAGGGGGGCTCAGCCCCTAATGAGAATGTGACACGGATATAGTGCATGTAAAAGTGTTAATCTGTGCCATGAAATGACCAACTTCTTCACAACCACACACCTGCTCTCAGAAAGAGTAGAGACTCTTTCCAATGATATTAGCGCCAGTTGCTGTGACAAATGGTTTGCAAACGTGCAACAGCTGGGCATTTTTTCATTGATTTATATCATTTTTTTTATAATTTATTACATTTTTCCACTATTCCCTGCACTATGTCAATGGGAATCAGATGAATGTTGGTATCCAACATGGAGTCCACGAAACACGTGACCACCTCGGAACCAATCATATAACGGGATAGCTCAGAACATTCGATTCCCTAGTTGGTCAAACGCCAATGTCTGACCTGAACCCTAAAACCAAACCTCAACCCTCTTAAGCTCACTGTCTAAAAACGTCTACACTTTTCCAGAAATGTCATCACATTTGCAGAAATACCAGAAATGTTTCCACTTTAAAAACATCTTATATACACTTATAAAGTGTCCTACCTAAAACTGTTTCCCAATTTCCATAATTTTATTCCCACAAAAGCACCTCCACCTTCTAAACTCAAACATATAATCTCTCACACACACACACATGCACGCACGCACGCACACACACACACACACACACACACACACACACACACACACACACACACACACACACACACACACACACACACACACACACACAGGGGAGGAGACACAGGGAAAGACAGACAGGGAAACAAACAGAAAACAAAAGGGGAATCCAGAGGTCATAGACCGGGCTGTGACACAGGATGGTTTAATAATAATAATGTAAACCTACAATTACAGCTATTTTATTTAATATTTGACCTTTATAAATCAATGGTGTCCTGGCCAAGGAGGCAGCAAAGTCACACGTTGATAACATACATACATACAATAAAATACAAATGGTACAGAGTAAATACTACAAAGATATCCACCTTAATGAAATCCAAGGTGCAGTGGTAACTGTTTAAATGCAGGATCTTTCCACAGATATTGAGACACACCTACTGTACTGGGAAATATAAGCTATAGGCTATAAATGCTCCAATAATCACACCATTTCTGCAGAACACAATTTGAATAGATTCCAGTTTTACTTGGTAGCTTCTGAAACATGTCTTGCACCAATGATATAACAGTCATAACAAAATCAGGTAGGCATTGATGCATTTAACAGAAAGACCTTTATTCAGGCTAACAAGTTTTATGGTATGCAAACATATATATATATATGATTTTATTTACATTTAATGTATTATTTTTACAATAGCAACATGATCCATTCAAATGACAATAACTCTGTGGTTACAACAAGCTCTCCGACCTCAAAATAAGTCATTTGTCATTGTGATAGACACAAAGAATTGCCTAGAGCAGTGTTTCTCAAATGGGGGTACTTTGGAGGACTGCAGGGGGTACGTGTCCCCCTAGTGGTACTCTGGAGGACTGCAGGGGGTACGTGTCCCCCTAGTGGTACTCTGGAGGACTGCAGGGGGTACGTGTCCCCCTAGTGGTACTCTGGAGGACTGCAGGGGGTACGTGTCCCCCTAGTGGTACTCTGGAGGACTGCAGGGGGTACGTGTCCCGCTAGTGGTACTCTGGAGGACTGCAGGGGGTACGTGTCCCCCTAGAGGTACTCTGGAGGACTGCAGGGGGTATGTGACAATTCTTGCAAAATGTTTTTCAGTTACAAGGCTTTAGTTCTTTTTTCTCCAAGTTTGTCGCTTTTTTCAGAGTTTTTGAAGTTTGTCACCTTTTTTGAAGGTTTTGTCGTTTGTTTTGACCTATTCTCGCCTTTCGTCCTTACTTTTTTCTACTGTCTTTTTTCTTTGAAGTTTTTGTCTAATTTTTCAAAGTTTTTGTCACTTTTTTCAAAGTTTGACACTTTTGTCGCCATAGTGTTGCCTTCCTTCTTTCCACTGTGTCTCTTTTTTCAAAGTTTATGATACTATTTTCAACCTATTCTTGCCTTACTTCCTTCTTTCTACCGTCTTTTTCCGAGGTTTTGTCGGGAAGTTTTTTAAGTTTTTGTCTCCTTTTGTCATCAGCATTTAAATGTTTTCCAGGTCCAAGGCTGGTTTCTGTTCTTGGGGTTGTTAAGATGGAGTGCATACATGAGTCCAAACAGAATGCACATTGCTTTTGGCAGATCTTGAATGTTGTTCATCATGACTTCTCCCTCAATGATGATTTTCAACGAGGCTGGACTGAGATGCCGGGAAGATGTGAGCCCAGCACCTTCACGCTCAATGAGAAGTATCCCAACGTCAAGGTCACGAAAAGAATCATCATCATCGAATTGCTAAATAAAGAATAACAGAAGAGCCCAATCATTACATTAGATTTCTCATTGGAAAAACAACTTTAATCAATATAAGAGTGTCATGGTGAAAAATAAATAATGGTGAAAATTATAAGAAAGCAAGAGCTTACTTACAAAGCCTGCTTTGAAGAAGTTTGAGGGGTTGTCCCCAAGGATGATAGGAAGCCCTCTGAGCACCTGTGTCCAGATCGCAGTTGGCTCTGTAGTCTTTTGCGAATTAAACACAGTACCACAAGTTAGCTAGATAGCTAAAATTAAAAACAAATAATCATCTATAAGAAAGCTTAAATAAACCAAGCAATGTTTTGGATTGAATTATACAACTAATAGAGTAGCATTATATGATGTTTTTACAAAACCTGTGAAAAACAATGCCAGTACATAATGTGTATGGACCTACATTGGTCTGTTGTGAAAGCTGTGTCAACAACTGTCCAACATTCCCTCTCTTGGATCGAAATAACTTGAGGAGACGAGGACTGTTCCCGTCGATGCTCTCATAGAATTCCTGCTTGAAGTTCTTGCTCACAAGGCAGCTAAGCCATCTGCAAAATAGTGCTGAAAAACATCCATGGATGTCCTTTTTATATGATTTGAAATTTTGTTTAAATTAAAAAAACATCATGCCCCAAATTAAAAAATACCAATGTTTTCCTTAAAGAGGATAAGAGTAAATGTGTACTGCGCAGGTGAGAAAGACTGCTTCTGTGCAGAAAAATCACACGACTGACAGTGAAAGGTTACTTGGGCAGTTTCACTCAGTTGTGCACCCTGGGTCTTCTGGTGTACCTTTGCTAAGTGGACCTTAAGTGCATTAATGGAGTTGAATGTGCACACACATTGTTGGTGTAAGCAGGGAAATGGGACAGTTCTACCATAGTTTCTGTGTTTTAACCGATAATGTTTTAAAAGGTTACCCCTTTCTCACACATGAACTCACAATACTTACATCACAAGGATCTGTAAAAATATAAAACAAGAAAACGTTTAGCTCAGCGACTCAGCTCAACAATGTCACTGTTAAATACAATAAGGTAATAGAACCGAAACGACGCCTGTGTTACAGAGAAAGCCGGCATGTAAACAAGCGTGTGTGTGAGAGTGAGTGAGAGGGAAAAAGAGAGCGGCCAAGGACTGGTCGAGTGGATCCATGCGCTGCAAACACCTCCACAGCGCCTGCTACACTCCTTTGCCCTGAGAGCGGTTGAATCGTTTGCGTAAAATGACGATTGATGACATATGATATAGTCGGGCTTACTCGCGGGTATGTGAACCGTCCTCAGACTGTTAACACTAAGCTAACTTTAACATTCAGCTGACACTTTTTTAAGTAGCTAGTGTTAGCAATAAGCATGTATTAACACCATGCACAGGTTCAAACAGTAACATTAGACAGAAATGAAGCTGCATCAACAAATTATCTGCAAGCTTTTGGGTATTAAAAATGTGCACAAAGATAACTAGGCTACAATAGTTATTTTACATACTAACCATTCCACTTGGAGTAAGCTTGCTTCCTGGTCAGGGTACTGTCTGCTGCCGATGCCTGTGCTGCTCGTCCCGCCAGGTGTAGAGCCCTTTGGACGCACGTTACAAGACACTGGTCTTGTCACGTGACCAGGCAGATTTTTGAATTAGCCCCCTCCCCTTTCTTATGAAAGTAAACATACCAAGTTATTTCTGCTAAACCTGATTAGTGCAATGAATCTTTCAGCTAAATAGTACAAACAACTAATGTTGTTTAGTAATGATAGCAGGTTTTTACAAAACATAAAAGTATAAGTAATGATCACTCGTAAGTTTAATTAGAAACAAAATCGGGGTTTACAGTGTAGGCCCAGTTTAATGTGCAACTTAATTTTCTATGTAGCAGGGGGTCCCCGTTCCATCTCTCTTTCAGTTAGGGTGGTCCTTGGCTTAAAAAACGTTGAAGACCCCTGCTCTAAGCAATTCTTTGTGAATGCTGCCACTCTGTCAGTTGGGCCCTGCCCTCTGAGTCTGAGCATTCCATCCCATACACACCAATGTAAAAATAGAGGTTATTTATTAGGGCTGCCAACAGTTACCCAACTTATAAAAACTCTAATAACAGATTGAAGTTATTCTGAGGAAGGCTTTTTCTTTTACAGCTGTGGAGTGATTGATTGCTTTTGCTATGCCGGGCTGCGAGTGAACTGTAAATCTAAATGTCACCATGTCTGAACTCGCCCTGCAGATTTAATCTCCTAGCTCTTTGTAGGAAACGAGAGATGGCGTGACGAAGCCACTCCGCACATACAGGCGATTGTATAATTGGGTTCTACATTTCTTAGACACAGCCACGGCCTGTTAAACAAGTTAAACAAGGACACGTGACAAGTGCTTGCCATCCTTTCTCTCCGCCTCTTCACAAAACTCATACAACAGTATAAAACATCAGCCGCTCTCTCTGAGTTTCTCCACTCTCTCCCTCCCGAGCATCTGAAACAGATAGACAGCTTTCACTCTTCAACGCCAAACAGAAACACAACATGTCCTTCTAATCTCAGTCCATTAGCAGCGGTGGGGGCGGTGGCTACATGCGCAGCAGCAGCCGATCCATGTACGGAGGATCTGGAGGCTCTGGCGTCAGAATCTCCTCCGGTGGCTCCACCATGTCCATATTTGGGCGGCGGTGGCAGTGGAGCTGGCTATGGCTTCGGCTCTGGTGGTGGAGCAGGAAGTGGCTTTGGCTTTGGCGCCGGAGGATGCAGCGGCGTGGACATTTCCGCCAACGAGAAGGCCACCATGCAGAACCTGAACGACCGCCTGGCGTCCTACCTGGACAAGGTGCACAAGCTGGAGAAGGCCAACAGCGAGCTGGAGCTGAAGATCAGACAGTTCCTGGAGAGCAAGGTCGGCCCGTCGGCCGACTTAACAGTGAATAGAAAGAACTAGGGCTGCAGCTAACGATTGTTTTTTCAATGCTGCAACAGCATAAACACATGATCAGAGGTTATCAGCTATTTCACAAAACCAAGATAAGGGATTAAGCCAGGATTTCCCAGTTATCCTGGCTCAATTTAGCCTTGACTCGGTTTGGTTCACTGAACCAATACGTAACTATATAGTGTAGACTACTGTACATTCATGTAACAACAGGGAGAGGACACCTTAATGGTTTTTGACCTTATATTTTGCTAGTGGGAAATAACTGATGAATATACTCTGTTCCATTCATGTTTACAGTGTGCATGAAATGTATCACTTAATTATCTTCATAGTTTCTAGATTTTAGAGTCCAATTTCTTCAGTGTCTTTCTTTTCTATGTTCATATATACGAGGGAGCAAAGCATATAATACATACAGTGAGGAAAATAAGTATTTGAACACCCTGCTATTTTGCAAGTTCTCCCACTTGGAAATCATGGAGGGGTCTGAAATTGTCATCGTAGGTGCATGTCCACTGTGAGAGACATAATCTAAAAACAAAAATCCAGAAATCACAATGTATGATTTTTTAACTATTTATTTGTATGATACAGCTGCAAATAAGTATTTGAACACCTGTCTATCAGCTAGAATTCTGACCCTCAAAGACCTGTTAGTCTGCCTTTAAAATGTCCACCTCCACTCCATTTATTATCCTAATTTAGATGCACTTGTTTGAGGTCGTTAGCTGCATAAAGACACCTGTCCACCCCATACAATCAGTAAGAATCCAACTACTAACATGGCCAAGACCAAAGAGCTGTCCAAAGACACTAGAGACAAAATTGTACACCTCCACAAGGCTGGAAAGGGCTACGGGGAAATTGCCAAGCAGCTTGGTGAAAAAAGGTCCACTGTTGGAGCAATCATTAGAAAATGGAAGAAGCTAAACATGACTGTCAATCTCCCTCGGACTGGGGCTCCATGCAAGATCTCACCTTGTGGGGTCTCAATGATCCTAAGAAAGGTGAGAAATCAGCCCAGGACTACACGGGAGGAGCTGGTCAATGACCTGAAAAGAGCTGGGACCACCGTTTCCAAGGTTACTGTTGGTAATACATTAAGACGTCACGGTTTGAAATCATGCATGGCACGGAAGGTTCCCCTGCTTAAACCAGCACATGTCAAGGCCCGTCTTAAGTTTGCCAATGACCATTTGGATGATCCAGAGGAGTCATGGGAGAAAGTCATGTGGTCAGATGAGACCAAAATAGAACTTTTTGGTCATAATTCCACTAACCGTGTTTGGAGGAAGAAGAATGTGTAGCATGGGGGTGGTAGCATCATGCTTTGGGGGTGTTTTTCTGCACATGGGACAGGGCAACTGCACTGTATTAAGGAGAGGATGACCGGGGCCATGTATTGCGAGATTTTGGGGAACAACCTCCTTCCCTCAGTTAGAGCATTGAAGATGGGTCGAGGCTGGGTCTTCCAACATGACAATGACCCGAAGCACACAGCCAGGATAACCAAGGAGTGGCTCTGTAAGAAGCATATCAAGGTTCTGGCGTGGCCTAGCCAGTCTCCAGACCTAAACCCAATAGAGAATCTTTGGAGGGAGCTCAAACTCCGTGTTTCTCAGCGACAGCCCAGAAACCTGACTGATCTAGAGAAGATCTGTGTGGAGGAGTGGGCCAAACTCCCTCCTGCAGTGTGTGCAAACCTGGTGAAAAACTACAGGAAACGTTTGACCTCTGTAATTGCAAACAAAGGCTACTGTACCAAATATTAACATTGATTTTCTCAGGTGTTCAAATACTTATTTGCAGCTGTATCATACAAATAAATAGTTAAAAAATCATACATTGTGATTTCTGGATTTTTGTTTTTAGATTGTCTCTCACAGTGGACATGCACCTACGATGACAATTTCAGACCCCTCCATGATTTCCAAGTGGGAGAACCTGCAAAATAGCAGGGTGTTCAAATACTTATTTTCCTCACTGTATAATACATACGTAAAAAAAAAACACGTGAGAAAAAGCGTGGCAGATAATAGCAGACAGACTGAATGATATATCTAAAAATATACATTCATGAACTACTGCTCTTAACTGAAACCATTCAATGAGTCACTGTCATTTGCAAAAACCAACAGTTGTACACTTTGCATTAAAAGCGAGCAGTGGAAGTTAATATGACTTAGGAAATCTATATTTAAGCCCATGAGAGAGAGGGAGGAACAGAGTGAAAGAGATATTTACGCATCATATTCTAGCGTTGTAGAAAATTGATCTTCATGGTGAATTTCCTGAGTAACATTATCTTCTGCTTACTTTTAAGGCAAAGAGTACAACTGTTAATTTGTGCAAATGATTAGTAGCCTAATCCTTGAATGGTATGATTATGACGGTTTATATTTGTATATATTTAGTCTGCTTACACATTCAGTCGGTCCGTGGTCGTCTGCCTCGCTTTCTCTCGCTGTTTCATCACAGCGCCCGTGTTTCTTTTTACAAATAATGTGTTTCATGTCATCATACTTCCACAAGAAGCTGCTGCTCACTCTGTATAAAGTATGAACAATGCATATTCTCCATTTTGGCATCAGTAAATCTGTGATTGAACTCGCGCCCTGTTAAAGACAGCCGTGAACGCGCATCTATCTACATTACTTCAGCCTGGCTCGACCTAGTCTCTCCTCCTCAGCCTGACTCGACCTAGTCTCTCCTCCTCAGCCTGGCTCGACCTAGTCTCTCCTCCTCAGCCTGACCTAGTCTCTCCTCCTCAGTCTGACCTAGTCTCTCCTCCTCAGCCTGGCTCGACCTAGTCTCTCCTCCTCAGCCTGGCTCGACCTAGTCTCTCCTCCTCAGCCTGGCTCGACCTAGTCTCTCCTCCTCAGTCTGACTCGACCTAGTCTCTCCTCCTCAGTCTGACCTAGTCTCTCCTCCTCAGTCTGACCTAGTCTCTCCTCCTCAGCCTGGCTCGACCTAGTCTCTCCTCCTCAGCCTGGCTCGACCTAGTCTCTCCTCCTCAGCCTGACCTAGTCTCTCCTCCTCAGCCTGACCTAGTCTCTCCTCCTCAGTCTGACCTAGTCTCTCCTCCTCAGCCTGACCTAGTCTCTCCTCCTCAGCCTGACCTAGTCTCTCCTCCTCAGCCTGGCTTGACCTAGTCTCTCCTCCTCAGCCTGGCTTGGCCTTCGTGAAACGCATGAAGCCAGCTGCACAGATTAGACTAGGTCAAGTCTCGCTTTATCGGTTATCCTGGATTTATAAATTCTACTTTTGTGAAACAGCTCACGGCTCTGTAAATCTCATAAAAAACAAACAAACCAGAACCAAAAGGGATAAATGTATAGATTGATTGGTTTCCTGATGTCGCCCTCTATCTTTAGATAATCAGGTACTTCTCTGTCTATGTGGATGGAACTTTAAAATATTTGTAGGTTATTGGGGTTATGCAATATGTTAGTGGTGCAATACATGGGCTGTTGGATTGTTCAATATGTCATTGTGTACTGCATAGGTTCTGTGGAAATGTGTCAGTTGTGCAATACCAGGGGCAGATTGGCCATCTGGCAATTCTGGGAAATGCCAGAGGGGCCGGACCATTTTTTTAAAATTTCTTTACAGCCCGACAGCGCATAAGACAGGTTTTTATCGTTTGCACGATTTCACTATGGTTATAATTTTAATATTAATATTAATAAATATTAAGCATTTGGTCAGTCGGCAACAGACGGCCTGGTCCTGAGATGGGCCGACCGACCCAATCAGAAGTTACTCAAATTGGGATGTTCAGTCAAAATCATGCACGTCACCTTCAAACGGGATCTCTGTTTGCAGGGTTCAGGCTGTAGCGGACCCTGCCGGTGATCATGCTGCTCTGGGGGACCGGCTGCAGCAGCGAGAAGCTGCTGCTGACGGGCGCAGAGTCCCGCCGGAGCTCCGACCGCTGTCTGTCCGCGCGGCCGTCTGACGGCATCAGTATTCAATTGACACAGTTTCACCACCGGTTAAAAACGTCTCGTTGTCGCGTTAAATAGTAGTCTAATTCAGTGTTTTGGTACAGTTGGTTTTAACACTTGATGCGTAGAGGACTACACATGAAGACCCTGAACAAGCAGGTCGCTCTGCTCCGTCTTTGTGCTGTGCCACGTTCACGTAGTGTCACGTTTTACACTATGGAGGTTAAACTCTGCAATTAATCCGCAGTTCACATGTATGCATGAACTGTGGTGGTCCGTTACACTGTAGTCTCAACATCACTGATCATTTTTTATCAATAGAATGTAGAAAACATTACACTTTATAATGTTTTGTATCCATAACATGATTGTGTTATTGTATTTTAGCAGTAAAAGCAGTAGTCTATGTAAGTGAATCCTACATGTTTCAACTTGGGAGCAAAATGTGCTCCTTGGGGAAAAAGAGTGACCATAAAGCCCTGTTCATGCTAATTAAACAACTGGACCTTGGGGTCAAGTGTTGTCGTATCCGGCCCATGTCCCAGGTGTGAAAGCCCTCTTACTGGACTACTGAATATAATAATCATCCATTATATTTTGTATTTTGAATTGTTACCTGCCACCAGAATTTAGTGATTTCCTTGCCATAAATATATAGACGTTTTTACCTTCGGGGACAATAAAGTATATCTTATCTGTAATAGTAAGTCTGTTAAAACAAAGGATGAACTTGAAAAGCTGACAGTATTTCTTTTCCTCTCCAGATCCAGGATGCTACCAGGATCAACGGCGGCATCTACCTCTCCATCGACAACGCCAAGCTGGCTGCCGACGACTTCAGGATGAAGTGAGTCAATTAATTCGTTCATGAGTCATCACACTTAGTGTTGATTCATGGTCCTTGAATCTGCGTCGCAGGTAGCCTACATATGCAGGGTTAGGTATATGTCGTTTTTTTTTCTGTTACCGGTGCCTAAACTGATTTAAAAAGGAAAGAAGAGCACAAAAGGACAGTCGACGACATGAAAGAACGTCTTTGCTATAGCTGTATGGTTAAAATTGTATCTTAATTTAGCTGCAGAGAGTTTTACATCCCAGCAGGGCTGGATCATTAATGGAAAAGTAACGGAAACCAAACTCCTAAACGGAGAGGGAGAAGTGTGACATTTCTCCCTCTCCGTTTTAAATTAAAATAACATTTAACCCCACGGCCATAGCAAAAAAACAAGCTGTTCTTTAACGTCACTTTTATGCTCTTCCTTTTTAAAGTGCTGGTATCAGAAAAATCCCAACCGATACCCTAAATCTAGTAGCACTTCTCCCTTTTACTCCTAAAAAAATACTACTTCAATATTCCCAACTGGGGTAAAAGCATCACAATTTGAAACAACGGAGACAGAACGCATCACGTCATACTCTGAACACCATGCACAACTCTCCGCTGACTCGTACTGCGTGAAGGTTTCCTCCTCTTTATTCCGTCTGCTAGCAAACAACAGAAACATGTCTAAACCGAGCCCTGGGTATCCTGCTCTGCCTTAGAGAAAATGAAAGCTCAGATGGGCCAATTGGGAATCTTGCTCTTTATGAGGTCATAAGATCTATATAAAAGAGACTTCAGATACAGTATTAGGGGACCACTAAGGCCTACATAAAAGAGACTTCAGATACAGTATTAGGGGACCACTAATGTCTATATAAAAGAGACTTCAGATACAGTATTAGGGGACCACTAAGGTCTATATAAAAGAGACTTCAGATACAGTATTAGGGGACCACTAAGGTCTATATAAAAGAGACTTCAGATACAGTATTAGGGGACCACTAAGGCCTATATAAAAGAGACTTCAGATACAGTATTAGGGGACCACTAAGGCCTATATAAAAGAGACTTCAGATACAGTATTAGGGGACCACTAAGGTCTATATAAAAGAGACTTCAGATACAGTATTAGGGGACCACTAAGGTCTATATAAAAGATACTTCAGATACAGTATTAGGGGACCACTAAGGTCTATATAAAAGAGACTTCAGATACAGTATTAGGGGACCACTAAGGTCTATATAAAAGAGACTTCAGATACAGTATTAGGGGACCACTAAGGCCTATATAAAAGAGACTTCAGATACAGTATTAGGGGACCACTAAGGCCTATATAAAAGAGACTTCAGATACAGTATTAGGGGATCACTAAGGTCTATATAAAAGAGACTTCAGATACAGTATTAGGAGACCACTAAGGCCTATATAAAAGAGACTTCAGATACAGTATTAGGGGACCACTAAGGCCTATATAAAGAGACTTCAGATACAGTATTAGGGGACCACTAAGGTCTATATAAAGAGACTTCAGATACAGTATTAGGGGACCACTAAGGTCTATATAAAGAGACTTCAGATACAGTATTAGGGGACCACTAAGGTCTATATAAAGAGACTTCAGATACAGTATTAGGGGACCACTAAGGTCTATATAAAGAGACTTCAGATACAGTATTAGGGGACCAATAAGGCCTATATAAAAGAGACTTCAGATACAGTATTAGGGGACCACTAAGGTCTATATAAAAGAGACTTCAGATACAGTATTAGGGGACCACTGAGGTCTATATAAAAGAGACTTCAGATACAGTATTAGGGGACCACTAAGGTCTATATAAAAGAGACTTCAGATACAGTATTAGGGGACCACTGAGGTCTATATAAGAGACTTCAGATACAGTATTAGGGGACCACTGAGGTCTATATAAAAGCATCCAAAGAGCAACATGTCATGGTACCTTTAAGTTAAAGGTCATTTCTGCTTTTTTTTAACTCAAAAGTTAGGTATGTCATTTAAATTAGGTTTAATGACCATGAGTGTTGAGAAAAGTGACAAAAACATTGGAAAAAAGTGGCAAATAATTTTTCAATTTTCAATTTTGATCCGGAAAGACAAAACATTCAAGGTGGACGACACAAGGGTTAAATGCGCCCTGTCTCCATAGACACACAATAGAAACAATACACACTTCTCCGTCTTTGTTTGCGTCCTAGGCCTGCTTCAGCGAGCTATATTTTGGGGGGAAACAGATTTGGAAACTAATGCTTTGTTTTCCCTGCAGGTATGAGAACGAGCTGGCCATGCGTCAGTCGGTGGAGGCCGACATCGCCGGGCTGAGGCGAGTCCTGGACGAGCTGACTCTGAGCCGGACCGACCTGGAGATGCAGATCGAGGGTCTGAAGGAGGAACTCATCTTCCTCAAGAAGAACCACGAGGAGGTGAGAGCGCTGAAAGATCTCAGTGAGCCGATCGGGTATTTCAGAGCTAGGCCAGATTACAGCTGTATTTGTCGCTTTTTTTCTCAATGTTTTTGTGGCTTTTCCCAATGTTATTGGCGGGGATTTCTGACATTTTTGGGGGGCTTTTTCTCAACATTTTCTTCTATGTTTTTGTTGTTTTTTCTTTTCTTATTTTCTTTACTCATCTGGACTGCCGGCACCCCCGAGCATCTGCCTATACTGCCTACGCCACGGGCCGGCCCTGATTGGGGGCCCTGGTCTCCTCTGGTTTCATGCGTCTCCTCTGGTTGGTTTAATGCGTCTCCGTGTGTTTGTGTGCAGGAGCTGCTGGCGATGCGAACGCAGATGACCGGCCAGGTGAACGTAGAGGTGGACGCCGCTCCGGCCGTGGACCTCCAGAAGGTCATCGAGGAGGTCAGGGAGCACTACGAAAACGTCGCCAACAAGGGCCGCAAAGAACTGGAGGCCTGGTTCCAGTCCAAGGTAAGGACCACTGAAAAGTCTTAACAATTGTTGGAACGGTTGTGATGAAATGTGGTCGTCTGACTTTTCATCCAGCGCCATCATGATCATTACCTGCAGATGCACCGGGTATAGCTGCCCCCCTTTTTGGTTTGAAAACTCCCTTCTAAATATTTTAGGAAAAGGGGGTAAAAAAGTCAGAAATATTTTTAGAAGAAAAAAAAAAGAAGTTGACTATGTAAGGAAAAGGGTAAAAAGGCTGGAATATTTAAAGAAAGACATCTGAATATTTGAAAAAAAGTCTTTTTTTTTTAGAATCCATTGAGTTCCAGTGTAACGCCGCCTACTGTTTCTCTCCACAGTCAGAATCGCTGAACAAAGAAGTCGCCGTCAGCACAGAAACGCTCCACTCGTCCAAATCTGAGATCACGGAGCTCAAGGGAAGGCTGCAGGGCCTGGAGATCGAGCTACAGTCGCAGCTCAGCATGGTGAGAAAGTAACTAAGTACATTTACTCCAGTACTGTCCTTCAGTCCACATGTTGAGGTACTTGTACTTTATTTGAGTCTTTTCTTTTCATGCCCTTTTCTATTTCTACTCCGCTACATTTCAGAGAGAAATATGGTACTTTTTACTCCACTACATTCATCTGTTCCAGCTTTAGTTACTAGTTACTTTACACATTAAGATTCCTGCACACAAAACACATGTAGTTTATACTTTCTTTTTCTTTACTTTTAATACTTTAACCACATTCTTCTGATGATACTAACAGATTTTTACTGAACATTTTCACTACAGGACTTTTACAGTAACAGAGTATTTTAACTGCAGCGAAGGATCAGAATACTTCTTCCAGCGCTGTTAAATTGTCTCTCTGTGTGGTCGTAAATCCTCTCTCCTGCAGAAAGGGTCGTTGGAGTTGACTCTGGCCGAGACGCAGGGCCGCTACGCCATGCAGCTGAACGGGTACCAGATGCAGATGAGCGGTCTGGAGCAGCAGCTGGTGTCGCTGCGGGCCGACCTGGAGCGACAGGGACAGGAGTACCAGATGCTGCTGGACATCAAGACCAGACTGGAGATGGAGATCGCCGAGTACAGGAGGCTGCTGGACGGAGAGGGTGGCGGTGCTGGGTAAGAGAAGCAAAGTGTTGATTCCCATGAAAAAGAAAAGGAAACAGAGTTATTTGAACTTTACAGAACAAACGGAGCTACGTCACATTCTGCTTCACGAGCGTAACCTTCAGGAAGTGAAGTAATGTCTGATTTTAACTGATGAAGAGAGCGGCAGTAGGAAGTTTAAACTACTTAGGCTACATCTACATCGCTACGTTTTGGTTTTTAAGCATTTTGAGCCAAAAGCAATCTCTGTGCACAGAAGTGTTTTTAGCTGCACTAAAAGAACTATTTAGACCCATAACGCTCACCTTTTGTTGCCTAAACTTTACCGTAATCTCCGCTGAAACGGCCGACAGCTGGCGGTGCTCTGTACCCGGCTCACAGTCAACTATTCTCGGGTATCTGAACCACCAACTAGCACCATGCAGAGCACCATGCAGAGCACCATGCAGAGCACCATGCGGAGCACCATAGCCAGCGTCGCAGAGCTCTGTAGCGATTAAACATCTACTAACTTCCGCTGATACAGCCGAGCTTTGACGGAGGTCTGTAACAGCTTAAACAACAAGCAACTGTCTCTCTCTCTGCGCACGGCGCTCGTAGCCGGCCACTGTAGCAGTATCCTTATAGATAAACCACAGTCACGTTAATAATTAGAATAGATGTAGAAATGTAATGTTTGCCTATACGTTGTGTTTATGAATGTGTGTACTGCTGTTGCCAGGCAGCCTATTTTTCTTTTCCACCACTCTCGACTTCTTCTATACTATTCACAGATGATTTTGTTTGTACGTCCCCGTGATTTTTCAGAGTACTGCAACAAACAATGTGATGAGCAGAAATGTCTCCATGCATATTTCACATTGTGTTTTATCATGTGGGAGGACATTAATGAAACCAGAGCAGATCAGTGATGTCTGTTTCTCTTATTATTTCTACATTATCTTCCCGTTCCTCTTAGATACCAGTGACCAGTTAAAGGCATACTATGCAGTTTCCGTTTTTATCAAACAGCTACCCCTAGAGTCTCTGTGGACTACTTGTATTTAACGTTACTGTCGTAAATACCACTCACACAGAGCCGTCTCTGCACTCTCGGCCTGATGTAATTGACTCGTAAAAGCACCATTTCAAGTAAAGGTGCAGTCGGAATCAGAACCAGACAAAGCACTACATGATAAATACCTGAGTTCAGCTGGCAAACTTGCTCATGTGTCAAGCTAGCCAATAAAACATAACGCAAAAACACGTAAGGTAGACGAGTGTTTGCTAGCAAGTCTGCTAACAGCTCTGCTAATCGATAGCTAGCTAAACATATGTGGAAGTTAGTGGACTGGTCTTATTATCAACAATGGATGAATGACATCTTTGTAAAAAATGACATACAACAAGCAAGCGCAACAACATAGAGCACAAGCAAGTTTACAAATAAGAGATTTACTCACTAGTCCATCAACAAGAACACCAGGTCAGCATCGCTGTTGCATCCTTTGCTGCTTTTTAGTTCTCGCCAACGAGTGAAAGCCTGACCGAGTGGGAGTCTTGTCCGGTTCCTCATGCGTTTTTTTTCCCTTGATTCTTCCAACCGTGCTTTCTTCGTTTTCTTTGTCAACTCACGTCTGAAATGCGTGCTAGTCTTCCATAGAGGCTACTTCTTATATGTTGTCGATGTATGTGACGTCGTGCCGTAAAGCAAGTTTACTATAGCAAAGTCCCCCCGTGTTTTGCTATAGGGATGATTCGCCCTACTATGAGTTTGTTTAACATCGAAATTACTTCGAAGCTGTTATATTAAGATACAAATCTTGCATAGTGTGCCTTTAACTGAGATGAGTTTCTCTGTCTCTCTGACAAAGTGAGGAACTCTGCATGTCTAACAGCAGTTAGGACTCATGTTGGATAGAAAATCATTCTGATTGTTTCTTCCTCCAGGCTGCAGAGGCGTGATCTGATGGAATGTAAGTGTGTTAGTTTCTTTACACAGCTGATAGTTTTTATTTATTAGAACATTACTGACAACATGCATCATTATTAAACTTTATATAAATGAACATCAGCACAGAATAAAACCTTCAGAGTGTGATGTGTGATGATAAACTGCTGCTGTGTTTTGGGTAACATTTTATGATAACCATCACTAATAAATGATAAATGAATAGTTAATTTAACACATGTTAATAGTTATTGTACTGTTAACTAACAACAAAATGATAATTAATGTTTACTAATTATTAGTTATGCTATAATTTATATTATAATTGTTGCTCACATCATAATATTTTATATATTTAAGCATTTGTAAATTATTAATACATCGTATCAATTTTGTAATGATACATCTTCTGATGCTAAGCTAGGGCACATCATCAGTGATGTTCCTGATCTCATTGGGCGTTTTGGGTCTTTCGACATGTCAGACACCCTCCTTCAGGCGACCCAGCTGAGGTTGATCAGGCCTCAGCTTGTGCTCTAGCAGCATTTATCCACAGATCTGCTCTTTTGATCCAGAGCCACCTCAAAGCCTTCTTTGCAGCCTCTGTGCTGTTGCAAATAGCCCTTCTCCTTCTCTCACCTGTGATGCTGAGTGCAGTGTAGGCCCCGTAGAGGGACTTCCCTGCAAAGCCTCTGCACCCTCTACAGGTAAGCACCTTGTCTTCACCAATGGAAGAATCAGGAGAGAAAGAGACTTCGGGGACCAAGACGATGACTGGCTAATATGTCCTAAAGCTGAGCTCTCGGATCTATATGTACTGAATTGGGCCCGATAGAGAGGGCAACGCGCCGGAACCGTGCTATCCCGGTCCAAATAGGCTATAGGTCCTCGCCACTCTGGGGGCAACCGGCTGTTTCCAGAGGGAAATGTCAGACAGCTGTGTGTTTATTTATTTATTTTTTTTATAAATATTACAATATCACTACGGCTTGTTTGGATATAATATATAGTTCTGTTAAATCTTATTATATACGTCTGGTATATGGAACCTGTCCCAGAGTGCCGTAATCCCTGCTGTTTTGGACGTATTATTAATACATCTAGTTATAGATCAGGTTTCCCTACAGTGTGCAAGAACACACTGAAATTATAATTCAATTTGCAGCAATTCCTGAACGTCTGAAAAGTTTTTTGCTTTTTCTCCACCAGTCATCATGATACGGTGTAACAACTGCCAGTGTCATTCATATACTGATCAGCATTCACGAGGTGCTTTGCATTGACTATTTATGGTTAAAAATGGGCGTGTACAGAGCGGGATAAGAGGCTGATCCACGTACGCACACTTGTAGGTAATCTATGATTTATAAAGGGAACATTGCTTACAAGTGTGCGTACACACAGTTTTATAAATCTTACCATTTTGGGCTTTTGGGTGTACGTACACTTATAGTAAGGATACTATGCACAGTTTTATAAATGAGACCCCTGGTCATGCCGCCAGCGATACCGGCCTTCCCTCAAAGCTCTTGGGCAGCAGATCAAGTTGTGCTCAAGGGTTCCCTTTCTCTGGCACAGGGCACATCCTGGTGTATCGACCAGACCCCAGGTGTGCAGGTTGGACGGGCTGGGGAGGACATCATAGACTGCCTGAACCAGGAACTTGATGCAGTGTTGCTCTGCCCACCACAGGTCAGCCCACATGATATTCCTCTACACAGCTTGTTCCCATCTATTCCATTCACCCTGACGTGCCATTCCCACTGCTTTGCTGGACCTCTCCTCCTCCACTGCCACCCTCACCTCGCCTTGAACTAGCTGCCTCTGCTCCTTCCCCTGAGCCTTGTCGAACCGGAGCCCTTGAAAGGTTCCTAGCCCAGCCCTTCCTCTGGCCACTGATCCCACCAGGACACCATGGCTCAGCCGTGACTCTGCCTGGTGTACTGCTGCCTCTGCCCTCCAATTCATGCCAGTCTTGACCTCTACCCCTGCCCTGGAGACTTTGGGGTTCCTAGACTCACGGAACTGCAGCACCTCTCTTGCGCGCAAGACCTTGAACTCCTCTTCGATGGATTTTAGCAGGAGCTGCAGCTTGCGGGTGTTTCCATAAAGGGAAATGCTGCTTAAGCTCCTCGTGAGCCGCAGCCATCTCCTTAGGTAGCAGCTTATTTTCAAATTTATTTTTTATTACAAGGACAGTGCATATTAATAAACATTTCTGTCAATATGCCAGAGTTAGCCAGAAGGCTATTTTTCATCTGCAGTCCCTAGACAGATGGTAAAAAAGTCACCCTAAAGGAAGGTAAAATTACACATTTACATAACAATATAACATTTAAAATACATTTGGTAAAAAATACTATTAGCTAAAATGTACAATAGGAGCACAACAGACAACAATCAGACAATCATCAGACAAAGACATGAACACATGCACACACACACACAAGGCCAGCAGCCAGCAGGGGGCAGCGAGAGCACGTCAAGAAGTTAATGGTAATGTTGACAGTTCTGATTATCAATGAGCCATTTCTTGAACTGGATCTTGAATGTACTGTAAGTATTTATATTTCTGATGGTTATGGGGGTGAGGTTCCACTCAGTAGCAGCTCGAACAGAAAAAGAAGTATGGCCAAATACCCTTTTCCTAAATGGAATGATACGAGTAGTATATACTGTACGGGATTGCGCGTGCACGTATAGGGTACAGGTTTGCGCGTGCACGTGAGGTCACGTGATGTCGTCACGTGCACACGCGTGCACGTACCCCCATTGATTGTTACGCGCGTGTCTTTCTAGCGTTGTGATTGGTCGGGCGCTCGAGCTGCGCGCGCAGCAAGGGAAAAAATTAAAATTGCTAAAAATTAAAATATAAAAAAATAAAAAAAAATAAAAAAATTAAAATATAAAAAAATATTTTTTTTTTTAAAACGCCTAAAAATAAATGAAATTGATATCGTCCGGTTTGTAGTGCCCCCTGAGGGTGAAGGGAAGTCCGTGAGAACCGTAGCCATAACTGCACAGAGTGTCCTGTCGTTGTATGGTGGAGTTTGTATTGTGTATTCCTAAAAGCGTTAGGGTTAGGCTATGTCTCAACATGTCTGAAAAAGTCATGTGCCCCCCCTATGACGGTGATGCTGTTATAGGGGAGGGTTATGGAGGAGTATAAAGGGCTATGTCTCGACCTGTCTCGCCTCTTTTTACCTACTGTTTTTAGTTAGCTAGCTAGCCAGTTCGTTTTGTGCCTTCAAATCATCTCAAGCAGACCGCCGGCGCATTTTTCTTTTTAACTCCTGGGAGAAAGCAAGAGGAAAAAAAACATCTTACAGCCATGTCTACACATCGATTTGAATATCAAGTTGGATCAACGTTTGAAGAAGAAGGTACGGTTGATACACACGCTCCCAGTGCATTTGAATTGAGACCCAGTACGTTGAAGATGATCCGTGCACCCCGTAAAGAGTTATGGGGAGGAGGTGAGACTAATACTGAAGCAACATTCGGTTTGAGCCAGGCCCCCAGAAAAAAGAGATTCCGACCCGATATCTTTACGTCAAGCATGTCAGAGTCGTGTACAGCTGATATGGAATATGCGGGCGACAATGGTTACTGTTATTCAATTAGCTACAGTTCCGGATATGTGACATTAGCTGTGTATACTAGTGTTGTGGCCGATTTATCTAGCAATGCTAAAACAGCCTGCACAATGGCGGTGAAAGACTGGAGTCTTTTTCGTGACGTTGTCTGCCCCGATCTTGACAATCCTGGCTTTCCTGAGCTAGTGTATGTGTCTCAATGGGACACCTGCATTGGGTCCAGTATCTATCGTGTTGAAGCAGACCGCTTCACCAGAACTGCAGAGGATTTTATCTTCCTTCGCGTATGCACCGAAAGGGAGAAGTTAGTTGCAGCCAGAGGACGTGAAGAATGGAAGTTAAAGCCCTACCCTGTATCTAACGAGGAATATGAGAAATGGTTTAAAAACGGGTTCTTTATACAATGGTGCGACTGGGAGATATTGAAGACACAGTTTGATACCATTGACTATGTCATCAGAAGAGACAAAATAAGGAATTCTTATGAGAACATAAGAAAAAGATTGATATTTGAGGACGATGATCAACAGTCTCAGCCCCTCCCCAAGACCCTCTATAGACCTAAAATCGTCAGACACAAAGACTAACAAAACGGTGGGTCTAATTTGTAGGTGCTAATTATTTGGCAAAATAGTTAAAATGCTTTTATATTATTTTGTTTGCTACTGTGATTGTAATGTGTGCTTTTTTTTTCTTCCCAGAGGATCTAGAGATGTGTCATTCGTCCGGCAGAAAGACACCTAACACCTCTGTGTTATTTGACCCCCTGACGGTCTTCGGCTCTCCTCAATCCCTTTCATCATCATCATCATCAACAACCCCCACTCTAAGCCCGGAACACTTCCTGGCACCGCCGCCTATGACCCCTCCTCTGCCTCCCTCTCTATTGATATGCTCCCCACCGCGTCAAACACATGCATATCCGTCTACCCCCTCAACGTATGCTGTATTACAACAGGATGATGTCGGGGCTTGTTCGGACACTGTGACGCATGATCAGCCGGACGGTGTGGTGTCATCGTTGTTTATAGATAGCGTTAAAACAGCGTCTCTACATCTTCTTAACATTGTTCTTTACCAGTATTTGGAGGAGCGGTGTTATGGCTGTCAGATCAATCATCCGAGCCAGAAACAGCATGACTGTATAGAAGGGCTACCAGAACACTTCTACGCTGTCCACTTTGAACAGATTATGAAAAGACTATTGACTGATAAATTCATCGGAGTTGTGCAGCGTTTTCTGTCCTTTAAACATCTCAAGGCCTGTGAGGGTAGAATCCTTGGAGTATCAGAAACAGTTTTGCACGAGTTGAAAACGGCTGAAGATGTCACGACTAAAATCAGTGCTATGTATGACTCTATGATAGGTGATGATGTGGTTAAAATAGCCGAAATTAGAGAGATTAGTGACTATTGGAGGGATTTATATGGTAGAAAGAACTAACAGTGTGAAAATATGGGGAATTGTTTATGCATGATGTATAATCATATCAGTGAGCGATATCACATATCACGTATATCTGGTATTTTAGATCGAGCCATTGCTAATAACGTGAATGATGTTACAAAATACCAATGTAAGAGTGATGCTGTAGATCGTACAGATGTGCGTAGGTTAGAAAAATTGATGGTGCTTGTAAGAAGACAACATAGCGCCACTCCTTGGGAGGATCTGTTACAGATGTTGTTATCAATGTTAATGACACGAGAGAGTATAGCGGAAACATTTTGCGATGTCATAGCTAACATTACACGCGATTTTAAGATGTTAAAAGTTTATCACCTGCTTACTATGTATACAATGCTTGTAGATACAGTGAGTTTGTATGTGAAAGAAAAACACTATACCGACGTCTTGCAGGATTTGCAAAAACTACATATATTCATAATCAGTAAAAGCAATGTATCCGTATTAGTCAAGATGCTATCTATGATAGAAGCGGTTTCGCTGTCTTCATGACTTTCGTATGTATGAATGCGTTTGGTTGTTTTGTGAAATAAAAAAAGGATGACATAACACTATCGTGATCACTTGTGTTTTAACGAATCATGGAGAAGGTTATGCAAAAAATATACTACGATCCTGCCCACCCAGGGGCTCTAGGAGGTGTACACAAACTTCGTGATTCCGTCAAAGAATGTACGGGGTTGTCTCCATCGATCCCCGCTGTTAAAAAGTTTCTCTTGCGGCAGGATGCGTACACTCTACATGCACCTGTCTTGAAACATTTCCCCAGAAACAGGGTGATTGTTAACGGTATCGATAAACAATTTCAGGCTGATTTGGTCGATATGACGGAATATTCTACGGAAAACGATAATGTGCAACATTTATTGACATGCATTGATGTGTTTTCTAAATATGCATGGGTAATATGTCTTAAAAACAAAACGGGTCCCGTTGTCATAAGTGCCTTTAAAGAAATATTGGAACAAGGACCTCTGGCAAGTACCTCTGAAACTTCAAACAGATGCCGGAAAAGAGTTTTATAATAAGGTTTTTCAAAAATTTATGACTCTATATAAAATTCACCATTTTTCCACAACGAACGAAACAAAAGCAAGTGTTGTTGAGCGTTTCAACCGGACTTTCAAAACCAGAATGTGGAGATACTTAACGGCTGTTAACTCACGTCGCTATATTGATGTGGTACAAGACATGGTCACTGCTTACAACTCTGCATACCATAGTTCAATAAAAATGGCTCCAACCGCTGTGTGTAAAGACAATGAGAAAACAGTCTTTAACACTCTGTACAAACTGAAACCGCAGGGAATGGTACTGTTTAAATTTCAGACGGGCGACACCGTTAGGATATCAAAGCACAGAGGTGTGTTTCGCAAAGGTTACGAACAATCCTTTACAGATGAGTTTTTTACAATATCAAAACGTATAGGCAGGACTCCTCCCATTTATATACTAAAAGACAACAGTGGAGAGCTCTTGACAGGGACTTTTTACGAAGCAGAGTTACAGGCTGTAATTATAGACAAAAACAAAGTGTTTAAAATTGAGAAAGTGCTGGATAGAAAGAAAACAGGTCGTAAAAATCTAGTACTTGTGAAATGGTTAGGATGGCCCGAAAAATTCAATTCATGGATCTCTGAAAAAGACATAATTGATGTAAGATAATAGAGCCGGGCATGCTCTTAAAACTAGTCATTGTGATTTGTTAGCGAAAGGTGACGGAGCTATGAATAAGAACGGTTTTTTTGTTACGCTGCCTAGTAATGCATCGCCCATAGTGTATCCAAATAATAAGATTTGGCAGTTCAGAACAAAACTAGCAAAACCGCTCATATTACATCAGGCGTATGAAGTTGGTCTTATCGAAATACAATATCCCCGGGTCTGGAATAGTTTCAGTGAGAGCGATGCCAAGATTGAATTCTTCGACACAAAAACGAAACTGCTCAATAAGCTAAGGCTAACAGTTGGCTCTTATAACACGATCGACAGCCTTGTTAAAGAATATAATATGAAATGTGCGTCTAACCCAATCCTTTCACACATAACGATGAGTCACAACCATATCACTAATAAGATATTTTTCACGGGAGGAGATGGATGGCATATTGTGTTTAAGGGACGTCTGGCCGAAATTCTAGGGTTCATTCCAGACACTGTGTTCGAAATCCACGTTGGACCCCATTTAAAATGTATAGCTCCGCACCCTGCCGACATTCACGGCGGCCGTTATAATATATTTATTTATAGTGACATTGTGGACTACCAGCTAGTCGGCGATAGTCATGTACCCCTGCTGCGGTGTATAAATATCTCCGATGAGGTCAAACGTATGCCCACTCTGAGTTACGACAACCCTCACTACACATCGTTGTTACGCTCCACTATTACTGACATTCAAATAGATCTACGAGACGACCAGAACCAGCACATACCTTTCTCATACGGAAAAGTAATTGTCAAACTACATTTTAGACCTGTGAAACAACATTAAAAATGCGGAAAGCGTACACAGCTGATGATGGAAGGTATATGTCCTACTATATGAATCAAGCCGGTGGAGACCTGCCCGGTTTCATAGGATCCCCCACCCAATACGGGTCTGGTTTAGGCGGTGTTTTCCGAACCCTATTTCGAATGGCTGTCCCTCTTTTAAAAAAGGGTTTTAATCTAGCCAAACCTCACCTGAAAACAGCCGCCACAGGTATTATAGGAGATGTTGTGTCTAATGTCAGGAATGCCGTAGCATCCAGGCAGCAGGGAAAAGGTCTCATGGTGTACAGGCGCAAAGCATTAAAAAGAAGCCCTTCAGGATGTGGGCGTAACCAGGGTGTGAAAAAAAACATAAAAACACATGCAAAAAACGAAGGGTCCTCAAAAAGAAGACATCTGTCCGTAGGCGCAGAGCTCCGAACCGACGATCATTGTTCCTGACAAAAGACATATTTTAGATTAACTTTAAGAAATTAATCATGTCATTCATTCATAATCAGTCGGAAGAGTGTGTGAAGACAGAACTGGACCTATTTACAGTCCCGTACACCCAGACATCTATCGAAAAATCAACATTTCTAGAAGTACCGCCCATGTCCTCTCTAACAGACAGCGGGCCTATAGAGTTTTTCATATCTGCTAGTGGAGAAGACTATCTAGATCTGAACGATTCGTATCTGTACACACGTGTGAGGATTACAAATCCTGACGGCACATTGCTGGCTAATGCCGCTGATGTGGGTTTTATAAACTATCCTGGGTGCAGTCTTTTTTCCCAAGTAGATATAATGTTAGGGGATAGGTTGATTAGCCAATCTTCAAATACGTATCCGTACAGAGGGATTATTGAATGTTTGCTAAACTATGGAAAAGAAACACTGGATACACAGTTCAGCACTGGCCTGTTCTGTAAAGACACCGGTGGAAAAATGGAGGAGACATCTATTACAGGAGATAATTTGGGGTTAGAGCAACGGGGTGCATACACTGGTGAAAGCCGTATTGTGGAATTAATATCACCAATACATGCTGACTTGTTTTTTCAAGAAAAACTTTTGATAAATGGTTTGGACATCTTGCTAAAATTCATCAGGTCAAAAGATGACTTTGTACTAATGACCCCTGGAAATGTTCAATTCACAGTGAAAATAATGTCTGCTAGTCTGTTTGTAAAGAAGATATCAGTGTCTCCTACTGTGAGACTAGCTCATAGTAGAGCTCTACAGCATACTAATGCCAAATATTCTATTGACAGGGTAGCCATAAAAACATTTTCCATTCCGGCAGGTACGAGGGTCTGTAGCCAAGAGAATTTATTTATTGGGCAGATACCAAAATTCGTAGTCTTGGCTTTTGTTGATAATGAAGCATACACAGGCTCATATGCTCGTAACCCTTTTAATTTCGGGCACTATGACACTGAGTTTATATGCCTATACGCCGACGGACAGCCACACCCTGCAAGACCTTTTCAACCCCTTTTTCAAAGAGGGCAATATGTACGAGAATATTATCAGCTGGTGGAATCAACAGGTCGTCATTTAAAAGATCGATCACTGTCCATAACACGCTCCGATTTCGGGGCTGGGTATACACTCTTTTGTTTCAATTTGGAACCGGATGGTGGTGGGTCAGGAAACGTCTCGCTGATTAAGAACGGCAACGTTCGCTTGGAAGCACGCTTCAGAAACCCACTACCACGTACGGTGACCCTTATCTGCTATTCCGTTTTTGATTCTGTAATTGAAATATCTAACCAAAGACAAGTCCTATTGGACCACTACTAAAGATGAATACAATAGAACTCACTAGTGTTCTTAGAAAAAGAATGACTAGAGACACAAATTTCTTAGGAGTAAGGCCCTGTGATCAACTGCCAAAAACCGTCGTTTGTAAATTACCTGCTATGCTAGTTGTAAATACTGACCCTAGCAATAAACCGGGCCAACATTGGCTCGGTATTTACATAACCGAGAACAAGCATGGTTTGTTTTTTGATAGTTTCGGACACCCCCCTAGCTTTTTTCCTCAAGAAATCAACCATTTCCTCTTAAAAAACTGCGTGGAGATGTACCATTCAGCTATACAAGTGCAAAATAATTATTCTACAACATGTGGTCAACACTGCGTTTTCTTTTTATGTCATATCCAGAAAAAAATTCCTTATTCAAAAGTTTTGAACATGTATGGTCCTAATCTTGTATGCAACGACACGATGGTCACCCATTTTGTTAGCAGAATACATCCATATGTGTGTCACGATCAGAATTTTAAATGTGTACAATGTTCATGCGCTACCTACAGGTAAAAAAAAAAAATTAAAAAAAATAAAAAAGTATTGTGTAATGATCTTTTTCAATAAAGAATGTGGAATATATTGATCTTACAATGTCTTAATGTTTTATTCCTTTTATTATTTTTGTAGAGCTATACAGAAAAAATGCATTCATCAGATAAAATTAATATAAAAAACACATTCATTTAATGTTACAGGTTACATTCAACACTGTCTTTTCACATCCATCAATAAAGAAAATATTGCAAACAGAGAAATAATAATAATAAAAAAATAGGTTAAATAGGAAAATATAAAATTAAATGTAAACACATTCATTTAGTGTTACTGGTTACATCCAACACTGTCTTTTTCTTGTTTTTGTCACATCCTTGAATAAAGAAAAAACCCCTCAATAGAAAAATAATAAAAATAGGTTAAAAAGGAAAATATAAAATTAAATGTAAACACATTCATTTAGCGTTACTGGTTACATTCAACACTGTCTTTTCTTGTTAGTAGCATCATTGAATAAAGAAAATACCCCCTCAATCGAAAAATAATAATAAAAACAGATTAAAAAAGGAAAATACACACTTATTGTAAATCACAGTCATTACTGTTACAGGTTACATTCAACACTGTCTTTTCTTGTTTTTGTCACATTCTTGAATAAAGAAAATACCCCTCAATAGAAAAATAATAAAAATAGGTTAAAAAGGAAAATATAAAATTATTGTAATAATAATAGAAAATATAAAAATAGATTCAAAACTGGCCCAACGAGTCTTAGTAATGGCGGGTGTAATACTAATGGGTCTAGGAGTACTAGTTGCTCGTAAATCAGACGATGTGCTATGTATAAAGGAAGGGGCCATTCTTATTTCTCTACGCATGCGCGGGGTACGTAATTCAGACATTGGCAATTGTGTATTAGTTTCATCCCGTTCCCCTGTTTTAAATGCCTCAATAGAGCGGCGTACCATCGTGTTTGGGATTACGGATAGTGGCACATTTAAGCTGGCTAACGTTTTTAAAAATATGTTCCACCCTTTTGGTCTTGAACGATCTGAAACATTATTATGCGTTGTTACACTTTTCAGTAGATCATACAGATGACTACCTGGCACAGGCTTATCTTCAACAACGATTTCTCCTTTATTTGACCACGCAATCTTATTATTACGGGATAACGAAGTGATTATGTATTCAGCGTTGCGTTTATTCCTGGAGGGCATATGTGCCAATACTTCTGCTCTTATCATATCGTCTTGTGCGATAGCGTCTTGTGACTCAGACATTGAGGCGTCAGCCTTTGAGGATTCGTCAGGCAGTGATAATGTAATCACACTTTTCTCACGCTCCCCCTGTCTCGCCAAGGCTAGGTATCGCTGCAGAATACTTGAATATTTTTTAGCTTTTTCATATACATTGATGTCAGGTTGTTTCAATATTTCACTCATGGCTCGATCCAATTCACTTTGTACAGACTGTCGCAGAGATACATTTGAGGAGTCAGTTGTTTGAGGCTGTTGTAATGTCGCTAATTGATTTTGAGGAACCAGAAACATTTTCTGAGTGTGTTCCATTTCAATTCCTGTTGATAAGACTTGCTATGAACGGGATTGCGGCGCCAAGTAGAGGCAATAGAAACCCACCTGTTTGGTTGATTGTCTTTTTTTTTTTTAAATGTTTGATTTTTTTATCAGCTATTAGTCTAATCACTTTCTTCTTCTTCTTTAACAGCTTGTACTGAATATTAGACAGTGGTATGTTACCTCTTAACACGTTCAAAGCTATTTCACAAAGCGCATTAATAAAGTCTGGACTGGCATTGCTCACAATAACACCTCTTGCTCTGGGTGATGCCTTATGTAGCATGTCTAACATTGTAAAATTCCGTTCCATTCGGTTTGACATTATTACACTTTTTTTTTCCTAGGAATGTATACAACCTGCTGAGGCGATAGCAGCGCGGATCTGAGTCTTAAAATATCGGGGGTTGTGGCTTTATAATCTATCAACAGATATCCGTACGGGGAACTTGTGGCATCGTTGAAAGCCTCTAAAAAATATTTAGTATTTCCGGGGAACATTTGTCGTGCCAGTAAGCTTATCTGATGCTGATCTCTAGCATTTTTTGAAAAGAATTATATAATTTGTGTTCAAACTGATTGTACGACTCGCTTTACCTTGAATGAACAGATTCTGCACTAGATATATACAACTAATATTTCTGTGATGGACATACTGTGTAAAAAATTTTTGAACTTCCAAATTATCACTGGCTCGATCCATTAAATCATCAATCACTAACAGATTATTCTTAGCAGGTGGAAGAAGCGCATCGTCACAGAACGATTCAGGAAGTCCTTCCACAAAATTTATATTCACCGTTTTAAGCAATTGATCGTATATTGACTGCCAGCATGAATAGATGTATACAATGTTATCTATTTTTTGTGAAATAACAGAGGACATGTTTTCAATAATGTCTTTGACAAAACATGTTTTCCCACAATTAGAGGGCCCACTAATAACGACGCTGAAAGGGTGTTGTAGCCTACCATCAAATTCTGCAACATGCCTGATGTTATTACTAGTAGCCATAAGGAACCGTTGTATAGTCGCGGAGCACGCGTCGCTTGTTGTAAACAACCTGTACTTTCCGCGTCAGTGTGTCGTTTTTGAGATGAAACTGTTTTTTGTCGCGTTTTATTGTGAATGCATTTGTGGTCAGATGGTTAGGAGGCTGCTGATTGGTCACAAATGTTTGAACAAGACCAATTAAAGATTCATGTGTAACCACTTTGGCATTTTCGGCATTAAGGGTCACACCCTTGCATTTAAACAGTGTCTTGCCTTGTGTCGTCCTATAAGCATAGCATTTAGGACCCCCCGAAACAAACTCTGTTATATAGTCCTCTGTAGGGGCCCCGCAGACTTGCTCACTGTTGAGTTCATCAGTTAATTCACCAAGGTAAGGACCGAGAGGGGGGATCCACTCATCGCCTCGGGTTGTGAAGATAATGCTGTCAGTGTCACAGTACAAAACACGTTCCTGAAGCGTATCCAGCAAATCATATAGTTCCATACGTGCATAGGCGGTGGTCATAGCGCCTATAAAAACATTCACATCTTTTACTCTGGATACTTGACCATCTGTGTATCGCCACTGGACAATAGCTACCTCTGGCGAGATAAATGAGAACTGTCGAACATCAAAAGTATCGCTGAACATGAGCTGCGTGAACCGGGACGGATCTGTTATGAGTTCAGCAGTCGTCATATTGTTACGCATAGCAAAGCGTCCCCACAAGTTGTTCAAAATTGATTTATTGGTATTTCTGACTGCTTTGTTAACACATATCTTGGCTGGATCCAGACGTATGCCTTCGCGTACATAGTAGCCATCTATGTATTTTTTTTTTTTTCGTCTTCCGTTTTGATATGCCCGGGATATCCTGAAGCCTCTTGCTTGCGTTTAAGAAATGTCTTAACATAGGCTTTAAAAAGCTGGTCCGTTTTTTCTGGGAAATGCCAAACCTCGTCGATTGCAACTATCTTATACCCTTTCGCTATGGCTTTTTGTAATTCAAACGACACCCACACCCCAGACAGCTGTCGCTCTTGGTCGCTATGTGCACACTGGGTTGTCTGATTCATCTGAACGGCACACACAGCACATAGAGGGAACATCAGTTTACCGTTACAGTGATACGGCAGTACGGGGTGGTACAGTCCTCTGGGGGGCACAACTGTGCATTTCACAATACCAAAGTATGTGTTTATGTCATCAAAATCCTTGTGTATTATCTGAGGATGGCCTATTGGATAATCTCTTTTGGCCTGAACAGTTGGGTACAAACTTGTGAAATCATAGTAGCAAATTTTCTCACCATTTTCTACCTTGTGGTACAGCTTCATAGCATTCGTTCGGCCTCCAAAGAGGGCTTCTCGAGGATTGAGACGCGCTGGCTTTTCATACGTTAACATGAACTCCTTAACGGCCGGGTTATTGCACACATCCTGCCGCCAATCACACTCCCACTTCACCACAACAGTTAGGCCGTACACATTTTTTAGAGCAGTCACTCTGTTATGGAACTCTATGCGCAGTTCACCCTGTGTTTTTTTTTTTGGTGAGAGGGTTGATTTCCGCTTGTGCGTAGCACTTATCACAGCCATGAAAGAAGCATCCGTTAAATTCATAACATGTGTTTGTGGCTTCACAATAGCCATCTGCAAAGAACGGGCCAAATGACTTTTCACCTCTGTTCAGAGCGTGTTGTATGTCAATACCCGCGCTGCTTGCAACATACTCTAACCACTATATTGAAATGTCAGAATACGTCTTGTTTTGCCTAATGTAAGCACCCTCGTACGTCAGAGCAACTGTGTCTTTGGGTAGGAACAGAGTTTTAAACACGCCCATACAGGAGGAGGCCATTGTCGCATATGCAAACGGATCTAGACCGGTGCACTCATGGAAGGCTTCTCTGTATATCTGGCATGCTTTACGCAAAACTGTCACATCGTTAACACAATAGGTGCGCAGCTCTTTTCGAAAGTCAAAGGGTGTGTCACAGACCGTAGCGTACCAGTCAGTGAACGTTTTCTTACACTCGTCAGTCATAGCATCATAACCGTATAGAGCAGGCGGCGGATATGGTCCGATATAATTCTCATTCTCTCGTGTGTTGAAGGTGTGGGGGAAGAACCCCTTCAGAAGATCTGAGAATCCCATGGCAGACGGGGTTTTAGACAGGGGCATTGTTATGAAACTGAATGAGTCTATCCAGCGTTGATTGTAAGTAGAATCGTACATCAGAAGCACCCTAGAACCTCGCATAGTAATAGTTGGACAAAGTTTCTGGCTCACCATATACTCTAAAACTATATAACTGTCAAAACCTGATGCATTGTGGGCTATAAAAGTATAGCCTTTGTATTTCTCCCGTCTGTAGTTCTGAATGAATGAAGCGACACAGTTTGAGGTTTCGTAACAGTTTTTCTTACCATCCATATCCATAATGCACACAAAATTAGCTTCATGGCGACCCTCAGTACAACGTGTCTCAAAATCGTAAAAGAGATACTTATCACTACTTTCTTCGCGTTTGAGGGGCTGTATAAAGCATTCGTGCGTTGTGCCGACTGCAGGCTCTCTACAATGTAGGCATTTTGGGGTTCTACAGACGTGTGGATTTTTAGCCGTCCGGTACGTCATGTGACAGGACTCACAATATTTGATCCGCTCGCAGGGTATGAGGCGGTGTTTCGCATCGGGTTTTTTATGGTTTTCAAAACAGTGTTTGACGCGGTGGGGAGCATATCAATAGAGAGGGAGGCAGAGGAGGGGTCATAGGCGGCGGTGCCAGGAAGTGTTCCGGGCTTAGAGTGGGGGTTGTTGATGATGATGATGATGAAAGGGATTGAGGAGAGCCGAAGACCGTCAGGGGGTCAAATAACACAGAGGTGTTAGGTGTCTTTCTGCCGGACGAATGACACATCTCTAGATCCTCTGGGAAGAAAAAAAAGCACACATTACAATCACAGTAGCAAACAAAATAATATAAAAGCATTTTAACTATTTTGCCAAATAATTAGCACCTACAAATTAGACCCACCGTTTTGTTAGTCTTTGTGTCTGACGATTTTAGGTCTATAGAGGGTCTTGGGGAGGGGCTGAGACTGTTGATCATCGTCCTCAAATATCAATCTTTTTCTTATGTTCTCATAAGAATTCCTTATTTTGTCTCTTCTGATGACATAGTCAATGGTATCAAACTGTGTCTTCAATATCTCCCAGTCGCACCATTTTATAAAGAACCCGTTTTTAAACCATTTCTCATATTCCTCGTTAGATACAGGGTAGGGCTTTAACTTCCATTCTTCACGTCCTCTGGCTGCAACTAACTTCTCCCTTTCGGAGCATACGCGAAGGAAGATAAAATCCTCTGCAGTTCTGGTGAAGCGGTCTGCTTCAACACGATAGATACTGGACCCAATGCAGGTGTCCCATTGAGACACATACACTAGCTCAGGAAAGCCAGGATTGTCAAGATCGGGGCAGACAACGTCACGAAAAAGACTCCAGTCTTTCACCGCCATTGTGCAGGCTGTTTTAGCATTGCTAGATAAATCGGCCACAACACTAGTATACACAGCTAATGTCACATATCCGGAACTGTAGCTAATTGAATAACAGTAACCATTGTCGCCCGCATATTCCATATCAGCTGTACACGACTCTGACATGCTTGACGTAAAGATATCGGGTCGGAATCTCTTTTTTCTGGGGGCCTGGCTCAAACCGAATGTTGCTTCAGTATTAGTCTCACCTCCTCCCCATAACTCTTTACGGGGTGCACGGATCATCTTCAACGTACTGGGTCTCAATTCAAATGCACTGGGAGCGTGTGTATCAACCGTACCTTCTTCTTCAAACGTTGATCCAACTTGATATTCAAATCGATGTGTAGACATGGCTGTAAGATGTTTTTTTTCCTCTTGCTTTCTCCCAGGAGTTAAAAAGAAAAATGCGCCGGCGGTCTGCTTGAGATGATTTGAAGGCACAAAACGAACTGGCTAGCTAGCTAACTAAAAACAGTAGGTAAAAAGAGGCGAGACAGGTCGAGACATAGCCCTTTATACTCCTCCATAACCCTCCCCCTATAACAGCATCACCGTCATAGGGGGCACATGACTTTTTCAGACATGTTGAGACATAGCCTAACCCTAACGCTTTTAGGAATACACAATACAAACTCCACCATACAACGACAGGACACTCTGTGCAGTTATGGCTACGGTTCTCATGGACTACCCTTCACCCTCAGGGGGGCACTACAAACCGGTCGATATCAATTTCATTTATTTTTAGGCGTTTTAAAAAAAAATAGTTTTTTATATTTTTATTTTTTATTTTTTTATTTTTTTTATTTTTTTATATTTTTATTTTTTCCCTTGCTGCGCGCGCAGCTCGAGCGCCCGACCAATCACAACGCTAGAAAGACACGCGCGTAACAATCAATGGGGGTACGTGCACGCGTGTGCACGTGACGACATCACGTGACCTCACGTGCACGCGCAAACCTGTACCCTATACGTGCACGCGCAATCCCGTACAGTATATACTGCTGATACGATCTCCCCTCGCTGCACCTCTGGTTCTGCTGTGATCAGCTGTTCGGATGTTAACAAACTGGTGGAGAGGAGGAGATGACAAACCGTGAATAATTTTATAGACAAGACATAGTTTTGAATATTTGACCATGTTTTCCCAGTTGAGTAATCTCTATTTTTGTAATATTGGACAATGCTGAAAAATGCTTGGTTTCTTGTCCAGGATTTTAACAGTTAGTTTGTAAAGTGATTGCAGAGGTTTCAGAGATGTTACACTAGCTTGTGACCAAATGGGTAAACAGTAAGTGATATGTGAGAAGATCATAGAGTGCATGTACATTTTTGCTGCCTGTGTGGACATTTGATGGCGAATGTATCTAAAGTTACTGAGGTTGAATTTGATTCTATTACAGACCCTTTTTACATGTGATGTAAATGACAACTTTGAATCAATTAAAACCCCCAGATATTTGTATTCAGACACGATCTGCAGCCTTTCCCCTAACACTAAAACATCTGGCTCAACACTAAAGTTTCTGTGGGACTTGGCGAAGAACATTGCTACTGTTTTTGATGTGTTCAACTGCAGGCAGGATTGTTTCAGCCAAGCTGTAATGTTAACCATGGTGTTAGTGAGCTTCTCAGCCACCTGAGAAATATTGCTACCATGAACATAGATTAGGTTGTCATCAGCATACATCTGCTCAGAAACGTCAGAACAGACGGACGGGAGGTCATTTATATAAAGTGAGAACAACAAAGGTCCTAAATTTGATCCTTGAGGAAAACCGGTGGACAGACTGAGGGCCTCTGATTTATATGACTGGACTCTGACATGTTGGGAACGGTCAGTGAGGTAAGACTCAATCCATTTAAGCGCATCTGAGGAGAAACTGAAACGGTGTAATTTTGTCAGCAAGATTTTATGATTGACAGTGTCAAAGGCCTTCTTGAGATCCAGAAACACGGCACCAATAACCCCACCTCGGTCCAACAGAGCTCTGATGTTTTCAGTAAAAAAGCAAGTCGCAGTCTCTGTGGAGTAGTTTGCTCTAAAGCCAAACTGCATAGGGTGGAGAGCATTGGTTGTGGTATTTAGATGATTAATAATTTGTTTTGCTATCAGTTTCTCTGCAATCTTAGACACTGTGGGCAATACACTGATGGGTCTGTAGTTTGACATGGAATGAGGATCTCCACTAGCTGACTCTCCTTTCCAGTTCTGAGATGGTGGAAATCGGAAACTTGTACAGGAGCAGAGGCCACAGTATCCTTAGCAGAATCCCATGTTGGTACAAGCCTTACATTTTCCAGGGAGCCCAGTTTTGTTGACATTCTTCAGCCACCTATCGATGGATGTTGTATCCCTGAGGCTGCTGTTGAAGATTTTCAGACAGGGTCGGGATTTAAGTTCCTGAAATGGTAAAATGAAACTTCTCCACCATCCTGCCCTTCTTCAGCACTAAATATCTGGATTTGGCTGGCTTGAATGACATCCTGGCTCATCAGCCTCTCCAGACACTTCAGGATCCATCTGGCTCCAGGCACTGACTCAGTTGTCACTGTGAGGTCATCCATAAAGGCAAGGATGGTTGCTGTGTTCCAGTCTTGGATTTGGGCCCTCTGCCCTCCGGTTCAGCAGATTTCACCAACATGTTCATTGCCAGAGCGAACAGGATCACTGAGATGGTGCAGCCTGTGATGTTGTTGACCCAGATGAGACTATCAGCTTAAAATCACTGTAGTAATCCTGGATAAGATTCCCTCACTATGTCAGGAACATGGTGCCTTTCCAGAGCCTCCTGTACCTGTTTGTGGGGCACAGAGCCATAGGCGTTGGCCAGCTCTAACCACAGCACCACCAGATCACCGCTGTTCTCCTTTGCTTCTCTGAGGAGCTGTGTAACCACGCCTGTGTGCTCCAGGCAGCCTGGGACACCTGGTTTGCTGCCTTTCTGCACAGAGGTGTCTATGTATCCATTTTTGAGGAAGAACTCCGCCAACCGCTTTGCAACTATGCTGAAGAAGATCTTTTCTTCAACACTTCGAAGCAAGATGATTCTGAACTGGCTGATGGTCTTGGAGTGTTCTTTTGGGAACCACGCTCCCTCTGCAAACCACCACTGTTTTAAAGTTTTTCCTTTCCTCCAGATGACTTTACAGATCCTCCACAGCCAATGTAGCAGCTTAGGGCAGTAATTGTACACCTTGCAGGATGTTCCGCTCGGTCTTGGTGCAGACCTAGACCTTGCCTTCCTTATCACTTCCTGTTCTTCTTTCAGGAGTGGCTCCCTCAGGTCAAATGCCTCTACAGGCTCTGGTGGTGTTATCAAGGCATCACACTGCCCCAGTTCTTGTTCTCTGGAGGGGTTGCTAAAGGTATCTGAAAGGTGTTGGTCGATTTTCCCCTTGGAAGAGACTAGGCGTTCACCATTCTTCTGCCCGAGGAGATGCTTGGTGAACTCAAATGGGTTTCTAATGAAGGCCGCTCTCCTCCTAGCCCTCTTCCTTCGTCGCCACTATGTAGCTCGGCTCTGCGCAGGGTAAGAAGCTTCTTCCTTAAGATGCAGTGCAGTTCTGCCAGTGGCCCACGCTCCTCTTCACCAACTGCCTTGTACTGCTTTTTTAGGGTTTTCAGCTCTATTCTGATGTTATGGATTTTGACTGCCCTCTGGGTTTTGGTGTACGGCTTCTTTACTCCTCTCCCCTCCTTTACACCAAACCTCTCAACCGCCATGCTCACTATGATGGCTGTCACAGTTTGCAGCCTCCACTCCGCATTACCTTTGGCCATTACTTCCAGCACCTTATCCACATCCTCATCAAACATCTGCCAATCGGCTGTTTTACATGCTTGAGGCCACCTGATCCTCCTCTTCTCGGGCTGCATGACTGGAGTGACAGTTTGCACCACTTGGATGCTCTGGGGTCTATGGGGTGCTTCCAGGCCCCGCTCTTCCTCTGACTCACCAGGCACTCGGCCTGTGCATTGTGGTGCCTGCCGTTGCTCCAGACATTTCATCCGTGACTGATGGATCTTCAGGCGTCTCGCACTTTTGCAGATCTTTCCACACAGACATACCACGCTCGTAGTTGTTTTTCCGTTGCTGTTGGTCGATAACCTTAAGTCTGTCCGACTCTGGTTCTCATTCTCCCCACCTTTTGGGCACCCCTGGGGGTATTGTTCATTTAATTGATTCATAGCTAGCTTTGGGTTCATCTTCACAGAGGCTGCAGCTAGGGGTGCTAGCCCATACCGCGCCGGTTGCCATCTTCCCGAGCTGCCATCTGTCTCTCCAGAAGTCACCAACCTCTTCTTGATTGTCAGCCAGCCTGTTCCTGCTTGTCACTGATTTCTTCAGACTGACAGTTGTAATGATACATCTTCTGATGCTAAGCTAGTGCACATCATCAGTGATGTTCCTGATCTCATTGTGTGTTTCGGGTCTTTCGAAACATCAGATACCCTCCTTCAGGCGACCCAGCTGAGGTCAATAAACATTATTTGGATGGTTATTATAAAGTTATTTCTGATGATTATAATAACTTGTTAGTGGTTAATAAAGAGTTTTTAAAGCTATAAATTATGTTATATTTTATAATCTATAAATATTGTTATTTAATGCTTTATAAACCAGTTATTAATTATTAAATTATTAAATATTTCATTAACAGTATAATAATTATTAACTAAAGTTTAACTAATGAGGTAATTATTAACTGCAGCTGTGTTGTGTCTTGTTCTCTCCGTCAGATTCCTGTGAACTGGAAGTGGACACAAACACAGTAAATGAAAAACTCAAACTGTCTGACAACAACAAGAAGGTGACATGGGTGGGAGAGGATCAGCCATATGCTGATCATCCAGACAGATTTGAATCCTGGTCTCAGCTGCTGTGTAGAGATGGTCTGACTGGTCACTGTTACTGGGAGGTCGAGAGGAGAGGAGAGGTTGATATATCAGTGAGTTACAGAGGAATCAGGAGGAGAGGATACAGTGAAGACTGTGTGTTTGGATGGAATGATCAGTCCTGGAGTCTGATCTGCTCTGATGATGATGGTTACTCTGTCTGGCACAATAAGATAAAAACAGTCCTCACTTCCTCCTCTGTCTCTAACAGAGTAGCAGTGTATGTGGACTGTCCTGCTGGCTCTCTGTCCTTCTACTCAGTCTCCTCTGACTCTCTGATCCATCTCCACACCTTCAACACCACATTCACTCAACCTCTTTATCCTGGGTTTAGGGTCTGGTCTGGTTCCTCAGTGTCTCTGTGTCCTCTGTAGTAGGAGACAACTTCCTGTCCTGTGGTTTAAATGTTGATGAAGGATGAGGCTTCACTTTGGTTCACATTAGTCTCACTGATTGTGTCTTTAATGTCAGAAATGTTCTTCTTCTTTAGTACTGTTGAAATGATCTCCTCAGGGATGAAAACTAGTTGTGTATAAATGTTGACTTTGATTTTCACTGTAATCATGTTTTATTGGAGCAGCTTCAGCTGTTAGTGATTTATTTCCATAAAGGTTTAAAGATAAAAAAGACTCGATGAGTTCAACATGTTTTAACAAATGTAAATCTGTTTCAGTTTGAAAATCAAAAGAATTAAATCAAATCAAAGAATAAAGATGTTTCCTTCACAATTAAGGTATTTTTTCTTCATGTATTCTTCTTCTGTATATAATCCAATGAATCTTATTTCCTTAAACAGAATATGTGTTTTGTATAAAAACGTCTGCAGTCTCACATGTCTCCTTCTGCTATAACATCACTGTGATAACAAATAAAATTATCTGGTTAAAGAATGATTGCAAAGATGGCCGTTCTGGGTTTAAAATACATTTTACATTTAGTTTCCCCAAGTGAAGGAGTTCAAGTACCTTGGGGTCTTGTTCGCGTGTGAGGGGACAATGGAGCGGGAGATTGGCCGGAGAATCGGCGCAGCGGGTGCGGTATTGCATTCAATTTATCGCACCGTTGTGACGAAAAGAGAGCTGAGCCAGAAGGCAAAGCTCTCAATCTACCGGTCAGTTTTCCTTCCTACCCTCACCTATGGTCATGAAGGCTGGGTCATGACCGAAAGAACAAGATCCAGGGTACAAGCGGCCGAAATGGGTTTCCTCAGGAGGGTGGCTGGCGTCTCCCTTAGAGATAGGGTGAGAAGCTCAGTCATCCGTGAGGAGCTCGGAGTAGAGCCGCTGCTCCTTTGCATTGAAAGGAGCCAGTTGAGGTGGTTCGGGCATCTGGTAAGGATGCCCCCTGGGCGCCTCCCTAGGGAGGTGTTCCAGGCACGTCCAGCTGGGAGGAGGCCTCGGGGAAGACCCAGGACTAGGTGGAGGGATTATATCTCTAACCTGGCCTGGGAACGCCTCGGGATCCCCCAGTCAGAGCTGGTTAATGTGGCTCGGGAAAGGGAAGTTTGGGGCCCCCTGCTGGAGCTGCTACCCCCGCGACCCGATACCGGATAAGCGGACGAAGATGGATGGATGGATGGATTTAGTTTCCAACAGACATTAACTCTCTCATGATTTCAAAAGAGGAGGAAGAAGTACTCTTATCTTTCACTGAAACTAGTAATACCACAGTGTAGAAATACTCTGTTAAGGTCTGTCCTCGAAAGAAATTTTTCGCTAACAATCGTATGATCTTATCGACCAATCGATTAGTTGTTTTAATGGACAGGAGTTCCGTACAGGAAACAGGAAACATCACTGCCTCTATCTCTGCCACAGCTTGGGATTGCCAGCTAACATATACATCTATATATTAACGTTAGCTAATGTTACAGATTAAGAACATTAGCTAATGTTTGTAAAATGAGGGGCTTTTCACACGGGGGGGCAACACTTTGCTTGCGCAGTTGCGTGGATCTGCGGGGTCTACTGTATCCTGCCGTACAACTGAATGAGATCAGCTGACTGTGGTATCATATCTCCCTAATTACAGGTCCATTTATAACAAATGGTGGTAATCCTAGTCTTTCCTAACCACAGACTGTTATTGTTGCTAGCTACATTAACAAGGTCATAATTATGTACGTTACCTGATAAATCCAGTCTTGTGCCGATGCTCTGACAAGCAGATGCCCCGCTGTCTGTGTCCTGATAACTGTTTAGAAAACAGGTTTATATTTTAGAGAACTCACAAACAGAAGAATATGTCTCTTGTTCATTGATTTACATGTTTCTTGCATAGGGAAAAGTTCAACACAGTTCAACTGTTGCAGTTACAGTTTCACGGGATTGCGCCTGCTTGTTGCGTCGCCTGTGAAACTGCCCACGCCTCCCTATCTGCCCACTTTGCTCTCATTGAAAATGAATCACGAGGCGCGACAATCACCCCCCGTGTGAAAAGCCCTAAACGTTTTGTACAGTGAGGGTACAGTGTTTGCCTAACGTTACACGGTTCAACATTAGCCAGCATTAATCAGTCATAGTACTAACGTTAAATGCTTTTCTTATTTTTCTCCATTGATATTTGCAGTTCAGTGATCAGTCAGGTGTAAACAAACTGGCTCCAACGGGTAAACTATTGTTAAAATAATGCCTGTCAGGTTCTTAGACACATTGTGTGGGCAACCGGAAAAAACTGGAGCAGGACAGCGCCGTCGGGCGTACGCTTTATAACTTGCACGTGCGCTTCAGTTGAGCGTTCATGTTCCCTCCAGGGCTGCAGAGACATCACATACAACAGAAGTTTGGTCACGTTCAAATTACAATTAACAACTTTTTAAAACTGTATCTACAGAGAGTGACTTATCAATGAATCTATCATGGCCCTGAATGGAGTTCAGAAGTTTTGTTTCTTGTAAAGTTAAATTAGAGGCAGAATGAGGCTTGTAGGACAGATCAATAAACCAGATTACAGGCTCTAACCAGATTAATAAAAAAATAAAGAAATGCAAAGGCCGTTTGAAGGTTTTGTGAAAATATGAGCTTAAGTTCTCTCCTTTTTTACAGTAGGTCTAGGTTTTTTCCCACCACATGCATTTTGGAAGAAAACATCTGGTATTTAAATAATCAAACTCAGTCAAAAGCAGCTTTGTAAAGCAGGGTGTTTGTCATTGGAGATCGATTGACAAACCAATATTTTATTTTTAAATGATTTTATTTGCTATGTGTCCAATCATACTAAGTAAAAGAGCAGTATAAATGTAGCATACAAGTGAAATCAGCTTGTTTAAAGTCTGGATGTTGAAATATTCTACTCTAGTGTTGTTTCAATCTAACAAAATGCTTGTCATGATTCGGGCAGTGCCCAACAGTGGTGCTGATTGTATGTCAATAGACATAACATGACTGGTCCCCAGGAAGGACAAAATTCAGGTGTAGTCCCCAAGGGGGGGGGGGGGGGGGACAAAATTCAGGTTTTAAATTTATTTGAGTGTTTGATGTTTAAAGTAATTTTTGTGTTCACATAAAACATACACACAGTTGGTTTTTATTACCTGTGTGTCGGGAAAAAGCAACACATTTTTAAAAAAAGCAACAAAAAAAACAACAGAAATGACAAAGAATATGTCTTGCAGTAAGATAGTCAAAGATGATTTACTTTTCTATTAAATAAAAGTGTGTGAATATTGTCATTGTTAGTGTGGAGCCTTTTTGACCCTCCACAGCCGCCGTCGTTCAGAGTCAGTCTGGTTTTCTGGAAGGTAACCCAAGTCCCAGAGAATATATTGTATATAGGGCTGTCAGCATTAATGCATTAATTAATAGTGATTACATTATTATTAAACATTTAATTTTGACGATATGGCCTTAGCCATAAATAAGCCGTTCTTTAATGTCGCCAACTGTTTAGAAACCTTCTTTTTTTAACTTTCTTAAAAAGTAATAAATATACCAACTCTAATATTGACTCTAGATTCAAATGTGTGACTAGGTTAAATATATAATAAACAAATACAAATCTTAAAATGTTCAATGGTGTTTTTTGCCCACAACTGCTCCTTCCAGGCAGTGCTGCGACCGCTGCCTCCAAGGCACCCAACCCTAACCATAACCCTAACCCTAACCCTAACCATAACCATAACCATAACCAGTGCCTAATCCTAGTGCCTTCCAGGCAGCACTGCCTGGAAGGAGCCGTGGGGGAAAAAAACACAGATAAACGGTTCAAATCAAGTTCATAAAGTCACTTTCTTTGCATTCATTTGATTCCCAATCAAGATCCACTGGAACGAACTGCTTTCCATTGTTAATATGGACTTAAAAACTGTTCTGAAATGCAAAATAATAGAATTTTAATCATGTGATAAAACATGCGATTAATCGCAATTAACTATAGAAATTCAACGATTAATCGCGATTAAGAAAATGTAATCGTTTGACAGCCCTAATTGTATAATATGAATACAATAATAATAATAAATAATAGTAATAAGTAATATTAATAGTCCCAGAGCACTGTAACATAACAACATTAATTGAAATCATTACTATGTCTGACTGTGCTCTGATTGTGTTTAGTTTGACTGTTTGAAGGCTGGTTGTGTAAAGGATTTAGACTTTAATAAAACCATCCCTAATGACACAGCTGTGGGAGTGGACATATATTGTATAATATTAATAAAACAATTGTACTTTTTTCTTTCTTCCTCTTTTCCTTCCTATATCCTCCTTCCTCCTCTCTCTCTTTCTTCCTTGTCCTTGTCTTTCCTTTCCATTTTATATTATCTCTTCTCCTTTTATCCGTCCATCTTCTCTCTCTTGCCTCTTCCTCCCCCTGCAGGCCGTCGCTCGCTCTGCAGCTGAGAAACACTTTCAACTTCAGCCAGGGTCAAGGGTGTGTGTGTCTGTCTGTGTGTGTGTGTGTGTGTGTCTGTCTGTGTGTGTGTGTGTGTGTGTGTGTGTGTGTGTGTGTGCGTGTGTGTGCGTGTGTGTGTGCGTGTGTGTGTGTGTGTGTGTGTGTGTGTGTGTGTGTGTGTGTGTGTGTGTTGGTGTATCGTTGTGTCTTAATTTTTCTTTATATTACAGGATTTTCAGTTTTTAAAGGTTTTCTCTTTGTGTCTACAGGTCAGGTGCAGCGACACACACACACACACACACTCACTCACTCACACACACACACTCACTCACTCACACACACACACATATATACACACACACACACACACACACACATATACACACACACTCACTCACTCACACACACACACACTCACTCACTCACACACACATATACACACACACTCACTCACACACAGACACACACAGAAAGAACATTTTCTAACTTCATGTGTCGGCCGTCTCTCTGCAGATGTTTTAGTCATATTTTTATTTTGATATAATGATGACTTGTGTGTATTTCCAGGTCTTGGAGCAAAATACTTTAGACTTTTCAGCGATTAATATCTGAGTACACATCTACAGATTTGCCAATAAATGTATAAATCTCACAAGGCTACATATCTGAATACAGATTTGAAGATTTTTGAAATCAGATTACGAACACACAGAGACACAGCTGCAGAACTCTGTGTCTCTTTGTTCCACGTTTTTGTTGTTGTTGTTTTTTTACATTTTTGTTGTCTCTGCAGACACGCTCATATCAACACAAATGAGCCTTGGCATTAATATGTATAAATATAATGTGTTATGTAACATTCAGCTGGTTTTTATTGTCGAGGACGTCGCCATCACTCATTGATGTAAATCTCTTCTTCCTCCTCATCTGTCTTCAGTCTTCATCACTTCCTCCGGCGGAGACTCAAAGTTACAGAAACACAAACAATGAAAAGTCAAAACCACTAAGAAAGCAGATCACAAAGAGCCACAAAGTTATCACGGAGACGCAGGGAGGCTACGTTTACACCGCAAGTCTTAATGCTTAATATATATTATGTAACATTATTAATATATTATTATTATAATAGGCGTAGCTGGTGTCGGAGAGTCAAAGGCTACGTTCAGACTGCAGTCAAAAGTGGCCCAAATCTGATTCGTTTTGGGGTCAAGTGACCAGGTCAGACTTCTTCAGAAGTAGTGTGAACACTCAAATCAGATTTAGACCACTTCCATATGTGGTCCTGAATCAGACCCAGGTCTTAATTAAGCATTAAGACTTTTGAAAGTAGCCTTAAGGTGTGTTTCCACTGTCAACACTTCCCATTCATTTCTACGGGAGCAGCCGTGCAATGCATTCTGGGAGCATCGTGAGGACTTTGGAGAAGCGGGGCGTTGATTCGCCAGCTCCTCATTTGCATAAAGTTGAATCCAGCCAACTTTATGCAAATGAGGAGCGGGCGGCCTCTCAAAAGCTGACGAAAATCTTTTAAATTGGCCGTTGTCGATCGGAAATGAAGACAGATTCAGCTGCTGCCACACAGCCTATTTCTCTCTTAAAATGTTCTCAGAAACACGCTTTAGGGAACTAGAATATTCCAAAACGAGCCGCGGTGTCGGTCCGTTTTGAAATCCGGGAGACCCATGTGAGGCGTTCGTCCAATCAGCTGCAGCCACGTACTGTCTGAGACTCAAACCTGAGTGACAAGTCCAAACATTAAGGAAAGTCCAATAAAACACCAGAGAGTCCTAAAGACACAATGAAGCTGCAGTTCAACTTTACAAAATAAAGACGGAGCGGAAGATGAAAACTTGTTATTGATTCTGTCTCGTTGCCCAGTCTCTCCTCCTCCTCCTCCTCCTCCTCCTCCTCTGCTTGTCAGGGTTGGGGGACAGAACTCAAGCGCAGACTGGAGAAGGTGGAAACGAATCTTATTTTATTGAAACTGTGAGTGTGGGCTGGCAGAGGGGGGTGCTGGGCTGTGTTCCTCAGCGCAGCTGCAGACTTGATGATCCAGTGCGTGGCGTGGCTACCTGCAGCAGAGGAGTCCGAAGGTGGGTTATTTCTGAGAACAGAGATCTTCCGGTTAGTAACGTCAGGGAACGGAGCAGACAGGTGAATACAAAAACAAGACTACAACTACGTTTGTGCTGATTTGTGCTGTTAAAATAAACATCATCTGTGAAAAGGCTTTGTGTAGGAAAAGACATTTTAATGACAAATTTGCTTTCATGGAACAAAACCGAAGTAGCACAAAGAGATTTGGACATAAAAAATATATAATAGTAGCACAAATGTTTCTTTTAACGGCACAAATGTAGCACAAACGACTGACACCATTTTGGGGAAATTTGGACATTAATGGGGGGCTGGGTGACGTCACTGGCCAGAAAATGTAAAGTTGAATTACTTAAAACCCTTAACAGCGCAAACAATAATTTTCACAGCACAAACGAATAGCAGTTTTAATCATTTTTGGATGACATGGGGGGCCAGCTTCACGCAGGTCAGCTACCTTGCATAAGAAAGGCCTAAAATGCCAATAGAATAATCTCAAAAACAATAAAATAAAGGCTACTCAAAGTACCAGAAGTACTTTAACATCTTTCCTGTTTTTTTCCAGCATCCCAAGACCCTCAGTAATGGGATTGCGCAGCAGAATAACATTTAAAATCCAAAACAAAAGTTTCCCGCCACTTTCTGTGTGATGAACCTAATCATGTGTTGTATAAGGTTAGCTGTCTGACACACAGTTTTTTTTAAGTTTTTCATTTTAGCCAAATTGTCAAAGAAAGTGATGTGGATGTTTCAATACAACCGTTACTCTTCACAGGTAAAATAAATAATCAGTTCACTACTTTTTGTTGAGTTGGGGTGTTTTATTTAATTTTATAGCGTTTGAAAAAAAAAAAGACAAAAGAAGGTTGAACAAAAAGTGACAAATGTTGCAAAAAAACTTCAAAATTCCCGAAAATAAAATAAAATAAAAAAAATAAATAAAAAAATCGACAAAAACGTCAAAAAACCTGGAAAAAAAATCCACAAAAACATCGGGAAATGTGACGAAAAAACTAAGAGTTGCGTGTTGGTCGACGGGAACACGAGGGTTAACACGTTCTTCAAAGTCTTTGTCACCTTTTGACATTTTTTGTCTCTTTTTTCTTCATCTTTCCAATGATATTGTGTCTCTTTCCTCAACACACGCAGACATGTCCCGGGACCTCCCCAGATGGTTAGAGATCTCAATATCCGATGGATATTTTGCTGCTGTATGTCACAACCTGGCTCAAGGGCCATGACAAAAGAGGGAACGAGGCATCATAAATGATCAAAAGTGATTTATTTAACAAAAGAATAAACTAAACATATCTTTTGTAATGTGCAAAGTGTGTTTCTGTAACTTAAATAAACTCAAAACAAGATGTGGCAGGCTGGAGGATCAGGCCATGGTTGATGTCCTAATTGCAGTGAAGAGAGAGCCTGTAGTCTGACCAGGTGGAGCTTTATCAGCTCACAGCTCCCAGGTGCACCAGATCTGCAATCAACTCAAAACAAAGATGGGTAAGACCAGAGAGGTATCACTCCTACAGAGAGGCCCCAACCACCCCATCCAGCTGACACAACCGAACATTATTCAGCAAAAGCAAATGTTACAAATCACCAAAATATAATACACAGCAGAAGACATATACCAAGCAAAAAGGAACTGTCGACCTCCAAATTGCGCCGTTGTCCACTCCTTTAATATGTCTAATCTCAAGCGCATAGGCTTGCAAAAACAACGACCACCTCATAAGTCTCTGATTGGGACATTTAAGTGACTGCAAAAATGTCAGTGGATTGTGATCCGTGTACACGACAAGGGGCCTCCCACCAACGTACACCTCGAAATGCTGCAAAGACCAAACGAGTGCCAGCGCTTCTTTCTCTATCACTGAATAATTCAGCTGATAATGGTTGAATTTCTTCGAAAAGAAGCTAACGCCCCAAACTGAACCACATCTACTTGGATCATGAAAGGCTTATCAAACCGCGGCGCTATTAAAACAGGAGACGAACACAACAAAGACTTGATGTTGTCAAAGGCTTGCCGACACTCATCAGACCACAAAAACTTTGCATTAGCCTTCAACAACTCCGTCAGAGGAAAAACAACTGTAGAGAAGTTTTTACAGAAGCTCCTGTAGTATCCGACTAGACCCAAAAAACGTAACTCTTTTTTAGTAGTAGGCACAGGAAAATATTCTACTGCCCTAACTTTGGCCTGGACCGGAGCTACACGGCCCGGCCCCACTACACGTCCCAAATACGTCACAGTAGCCCTCGCAAACTCACATTTGGCCAAACTGTCAGTCGCGCCTCAGACAACCTGTCAAACAATGCCCGAATGCGTTTAAGATGAGCGTGCCACGTCTCACTCACATATACAGATATATACACAAATACAGTCATGTGAAAAAATTAGGACACCCATGTTAAAGTTGACTAAAAAGAGGAATAAAAAAATCATCTTTTGGAAATTGATCTTAATGCCTTAATTAAAAAAATGAGGAAAAATCGAACCTTTAAGGGCACCAATTTTCTTTGTGAATGAATAATGTATTGTGAATAAATAAATGTTCTTCCTTAAAATACAGGGGGCATAAGTCAGTCCACCCCTATGTTAGATTCCCATAGAGGCAGGCAGATTTAGATTTTGAAAGGCCAGTTATTTCATGGATCCAGGATACTATGCATCCTGATAAAGTTCCCTTGGTCTTTGGAATTAAAATAGCCCCACATCATCACATCCCCTTCACCATACCTAGAGAGTGGCATGGTTTTATTTCAGTTAGCCTAATAGCTGGTTTGATTTGCATTGAGAGATGATCTTATGGAAAGTACCCCATGCCAATCTTTAGGTATGTACAAAACCTAGGTGATTTATCAGGCTTCAGGACCAAAATACACATAGAGGACCAACTAGAAAAAGATGGGAGAGCAATATTATTTTCAAGCATGTAAGCAACTTCAGAGTCCAGATGTTTAAGTTTCTCTGGAGATATACGGTAAAAACGCTGTTTAATTGGTTGTGCATCTCCAACATCAACATCATGTTCGAGCCAATTTGTGCATGTAGGAACATCGCCAAACAGACACAGATATTGCTGTATCAGATCAGACAACTCATCATGCTTAGACTCAGTTAAATGCACCAACAGACTATCAAGGTTACAAAGCGTCTCCGAATTTTTTAGACGACCATACAAAAAACTGTCATCTGGTTCCGGCACTCCATCTACGCCCTGTGATTCAGACACCGAACTCACAAGTAAAACAGGATGCACCTTGTCACTCACTGACTGGCTTACATCAGCCTCACGTCTATAATAGGGCTTGAGAAGGTTGACATGACATAACTGTGTTGACTTTTTCCGACCTGGTGTAGCAATGATGTAACTGAGGTCAGACCTGCGCTTAACAACTGTATAAGGACCAGCATATTTAGCCTGAAACGGCGAGCTCACAACAGGCAACATAGCAAGAACTCGATCCCCCGGACTAAACTCCTGATGCCCCGCACGGTGATCATAGAAATTTTTGATCTTACTCTGTGACACTTGCAAGTTCTCCCTCGCCATTTCACCTGCAACAAACGATGCCTAAAGCCATTGACAAAATCAACCAAAATTCTCAGCGGATCGGCCTCCACCAAGTCATCCTTTAAAACAGCCAAGGGCCCAAGCACTTTGTGTCGAAAAACCAATTCATTAGGACTAAACCCAGTACTCTCCTGAACAGCTTCTCTTGCAGCCAGTATAAGCCAAAGACCCCCCTCCCAGTCTCTATCCAGCTCTGTGCAGAATGCACGCAGGAGAGAATTAAGAGTCGGATGGAATCTTTCCAAGGCCCCCTGACTCTGTGCGTGATAGGCTGATGACTGGTTATGACGGACATGCAACAACTTCAAAACTTGACAAAACATGTGCAAAGAGAAATTGGACCCCTGATCTCTCTGGATGACCTTTGGAATGCCAAAGACTGAAATAAACTGACTTAGTGCTTTCACCACCGCCTTAGTGGTAATAGCCCTCAACGGATAAGCAGCAGGATACCAAGTGTTTTGACACATAACAGTCAGTAGGTACTTACAGCCAGACTTAGAGCACGGCAACAAACCCACACAGTCCACAATCAGATGCTCAAATGGTTCATTTGCAACCAGAATAGGTTGTAATTGAGTGGCTTAACAGACTGATTGGGCTTACCCGTCAGCTGACACACTGCACACTGTATGCTGCAACATCTTTCTTCACCCACGGCCAAAAAAAAAATGCTTCAAGATGTTAAGATAAGTCTTCCTCACACCAAAGTGCCCACTCTCATCATGAGCGACTTTTAAGACAAGAGGACGAAATCTAGTCTGTACCACCAACTGACAGCATCTCCAACAAAGTCAGTACCCAGAGTCAACCACTTCCTAAACAACAAGCCATTTTGTACAAAATACCCACGTGCTGGTGACCTCCCTAGCAGATGCAACACAATCAAACATTACTTTAAGGGAAGAGTCACCCTGCTGTTCCTGTACCAACTCAGTTAATGACACAGATAGCGGAAAATATGAGTTATGGAGCCAGAAACTCAACTTCATCCCCATCAGGTTCCCTCACAAACTCAGCGTTACTCATAGCTCGTGTACTTACACAGGCTGAGAAAACTCTAGGCAAGTCAGTGGCAATATGGTCAACAACAGACTCAACTGGGCAAGATGTAACTACTGGCAAAGGGGGAGAATCAGCCCAAACACGGCCACCAGCCAGCCCGTTACCCAGAATGAAATGAATCCCCTCAATGGGCAATGCCGGATGCACACCAACGGCTACCTCGCCCCTCACCAGCTCACCAACTTATATATGGTATGGGCAAAACAGTTAAACCGATGCCACGACTAAGAATATACTCACCCGTATCAGTGTCTTCTGACAGCGGCAACACAGATCCCACAATGTAGGAGTCAAAGGCCCCTGTGTCCCTCAGGATTTTTACTGGCACCTTAGCCCCACTTCCTACCAGTGACACAAAGCCATCTGTAATAAGAGGAGCATAGGCTGCCAAGACATCCGGTTCAAGCTCTGTAGTAAGCAACTCAGATACACAGTCCACAATAACTGGCGCAGCGGCTGCCACAGGCTTAACCTTCGATACTCCAGGTTTGTTTCTAAAATGCAGCAGCGGACAATCAGCCTTCCAATGACCCTTTTCATGACAGTAGTTAGTGTGGACAGCATCACCTCGCGATACTGCCTCCGGTTGTGGCACACCAGCTCTCCAAGTACTCATCTGCTGACGCAGCCACACCCGCCGCCGTGACACACTTCTCACTAACATATGTTGCAATGTAACCAGGAACCATGTCTTTGAACTGCTCCAAAAAGACAAGATCACACAGACCCTCAAAAGCGCAGCCAACCAACGTTTAAAATGACCATTCAGGTCTCAAGCAAACTTCATATAAGTTTGACCACTACGTCTCTCCCAGGACCTGAAACGTTGGCGATACGTTTCTGGCACTAGCTCATACGCTTTTAACACAGCAGACTTGATAGTCACATAGCCTGAGCTATCCTCTGCACTCAACGATGAATAAGCTTCCTGCGCCCGTCCCGTCAGCACACATTGAAGCATCAACGCACAATCTTCATCAGGCCAACCCCTAGCCCTAGCAACACGCTCAAACAACAACAAAAACACGTATCGGGATCTTTCTCATTAAACGGTGGCAGTAGTCGTAAATTATTAACATCAAAGGAACGCACAGCTCCAGACAACTGCCCGCTCTGAGCTCCACTGGACCCCTCACCTTCAGTTGCTAAAGATAAACGGCGCCCTTCCAGATCCAATTTGGCCTGCTCTATTTCTTGCCGAATCCTCTCCACCTCAATCTGCTTTTTAATTTGTAATTCATGTTTACATCTGTCATGCTCAAGCTGAAGCAACAACAGCTCCTTGAACAAACGATAAGCCCTGAGTCTGAACAAACGCACCTGCGGAAACCGCGGAGACTGGAGAATCATCGTTCATGTCCACAGCCAACACACCTTTCTCCCTCAACTCAGACTTCAAAGCCACCCTAATGGTCTCTTTAAGGCGTTTGTCGCTTACCACTAGCGAGAAGTGTTCCGCAATCTTCAGCAACTGCTCCTTAGTACAACGCCCCAACGCCTCCTCAGACGGAGTCGCAATAAACGCATCACACTCCGCAATTACAACAAACTACAACCGGCAAAACAAAACCACAGCAACAGACCCAGCAAGACGGTGCAACGTCCCCGTGCGCATTAAAAGGACTAACCCTCACCCGGTATGGAGGTTCCCCGCTATCTAGATCAACCCAGCTAACTAACTCAACCCTAGTCTTCATGCAGCTACTTGTGGTGGGTACTTATGCACTAACGACCGCTGGCTAGGGAGAGCAACTAGCACACTAGCAACCCTCCGAAAACCACAGACATGCTCCCAAGCCAAAAGCTTCACCCACGTTCGCCACAACACTATCAAGGATCAGCACAACAAGCCCGAAAGTGGACCGTCACTACACCCTATAAGAGAGAACTCCACCCACAATAATCAACAGCACGCACACAAGGACCCACACCAGCCACCTGGACCACCTGTTGCCTGTAGCCACAACAAACAAAAACAAGACACCAACAAAGTCAATACAAATGCCAGAAAACAAGGCCTCACTTACCCTGCTCAACCAGCCAAACCAACGTATAGCACCACAGCACTACCCCAAATGAACAAACGAACGAGCAAACAATAACCAATGCAAAAGCAAGCTTCTTACCAGTCCGACGCCGAAGTCCCAACAAACTAAACCGCAACACACATGAACCAAACACAAAGACCAGCACGAGCCCCCAATTTTGTCACAACCTGGCTCAAGGGCCATGACAAAAGAGGGAACGAGGCATCATAAATGATCAAAAGTGATTTATTTATCAAAAGAATAAACTAAACATATCTTTTGTAATGTGAAAAGTGTGTCTCTGTAACTTAAATAAACTCAAAACAAGATGTGACTGGCAGGAGGATCAGAGGCCTGTACTACGAATCAAGATCAACATGCCCTGGATTTATTTCAGTTCCCCGGCTTCACCTAACCTAACAACCTCGGTCCTGCATAACCTGTGTCCCGACGTTGGGTATCAACCTAAAGTTACCCAATCCAGCAACTTGTGCGTTTACATAAAAGAGGCGGTGTTTGCACAGCACGACCAATCACAAACATCTACCAGAGCTGCATATTTTATATAAGAAGAGCAAACTATAATTCTACATAAATATGATGAACACTGACACGGTTTTACTGGCAAAACGCTGTAAATGCGTAAATCACAAGGCTTATCAATATCACTTCCTCATCAGTCAGGACCAAGATCTGACCATAATTACACTTGTGCTTTCCATAAACGGCCGTTGCTTTAGCCGATTATATTATCACTAGCAACCCTGGCAGTGGGAAGCCATCGTGAGAGCAAATAACAAATATAAAAACATAACTCAAACTGATGTGTGCATTGGCAACACACGGCTCAACAAGCCGATATGTAATTCCCTCCCATTGCAATCTATATTTTTCATAAATATACCCATCAGGTAATGTTAACGGGGATGTCGGTCTCTAAATGTTTTAACTTTTATGTGCGCACCTCTCTCTCTTGAGAGTGTGAAGTCAGCCTCCCGTATGAACAAGGCAGTGGTTATTTTCTTGGATGACGTGGCGAAGGTTGAGACAGTGGTGGAGAAAGGTATTGTAATTCGTGATACTTTCACCCCGGTTCTCCCGCTGGTGAGCCCATCTAAAAGAATCATGATTTCAAACGCACCTCCATTCATTAAAAATGAGGATTTGGCCAAAGAGCTGTCACGGTACGGCCAGCTGATGTCTCCCATTAAAATGGTTCTGCTCGGATGTAAATCACCCAAACTCAAGCACGTGGTGTGTCACAGACGACAAGCCTTCATGATATTGAAAGACAACGCGGCTGATCTAAATCTAACGTTCAGTTTTAAAGTTGATGGTTTCAGTTATGTTGTGTTTGCGACTTCTGATACCATGAAGTGTTTTGGATGTGGGGAGGAGGGTCATTTAGTCCGTTCCTGTCCGCGCCGGCCGGTCCCCGAGCCGGCCCCCAGTCCCGCGGGTCCGGGCGGTTCGACCGAGGCGGCTCCCGGTCCCGTGGGGTCGCACGGTTCGGCCTCCGGGGGGGCTCAGACTCAGATGTTGAGCCACCTGCGGCTGAGTTTGACTCGCCAGGTGCGCAACAGTGTGCAGAAACTGCACAGGTTGCAGAGATAGACACGCAGGACAAGGAGAATAATGTTGCACAACATGAGTGTGGAATTAAAACTGGTAATGGAAGACATGCCCAGTCTAATGAGAAACGTAAAACTAACAAACTGACAGGGAAAGAGAAAGGCAGTGCACGTAACACAAGCTGCAGTCAGAATATCACAAATGTGGTTGATGATGCTCTGGCTGAAAATCTGTCTGACGAGATGGATATAACTACTAGATCCAGCAAAAGAAAAAGTGGTTCTAACAAAGAGCAGAATGATGCTAAAGCTAAAAAGCTGCTAAAGGATCTGTGTGATGATGATGATGATGATGATGATTGTGAGTGGACAGCATCTCAGGCAGAAAAGTTAACTCTTTATCCTCTGGATAAGATCAAGAAGTTCCTGCAGGACACTAAAGGGATCAAGGCGGTGAAGACAGAGCAGTTCTTCCCTGATCTGAGAGGCTTTATCAGGTCTGTGGCCTGGCTGAGGAAAGATACTGAAGGCTTCACTATCCAAGAGGTTTACCGCCTCAAGAAGCTGGTGACTAAAGTCAGAGCTCAGCTTATTGAAGATGATGACTAGGTTTAATATGTTTCTCCACATACTTGTTGTGTGTGTTTTTGTTTTTGCTCTTTTCTTTTTAATGGCAGATTTAAATATTGGGTCTTTAAACATTAATGGAGCAAGAAGTGATGTTAAAAGAGCTTCTCTGTTCAAACTGATGGAGTTCAAACAGCTGGATGTTATCTTTGTGCAGGAGACTCACAGTGATGTGGAGAATGAGAGTGAGTGGAGGAAGCAGTGGCCTGGGGAGGTTATTCTCAGCCATAAGGCCTCTAACAGTGGGGGGGTCGGGGTGCTCTTCTCTAAGGGCTTTCGGCCCTGCTCCTTTAGTGTGGAGGAGATCATGTGTGGGCACATTATAAAAATTAAGATTCAACTTGAAAATGTTCAACTTATTTTTATAAATGTGTATGCTCCAGTTTTGTGTGATGTCATTCAGGGTTGTACTGATGACTTTTTGTTTTTGGGAGGTGACTTTAACTGCACAGAGAGTCCCAGTGTAGACCGTAACCACCTGGAGCCTCATCCTGCTTCCTCGGCCAGACTCCGGCGTCTGATGGAGAGCTGTGAGCTGAAGGACGTGTGGAGAGGTCTTCACATGAACGCCAGGCAGTACACCTGGAGTCATTCCAGAGACAACATGTTGTCTTTGGCCAGGCTGGACCGCTTTTATTGTTTTAAGCACCATTTTGGTGTGTTTAAAAAGTGTATCATTTCTCCTGTTGGTTTTACAGACCATTGTCTTGTCCAGTGCTCTGTTTATATTGAAAATGTAAAATTGCACAGTGCTTATTGGCACTTTAATACTGGGCTTTTAAATGATAATTCTTTTAAAGAGGCTTTTAAGTGTGTGTGGGGTATACACCGGACCCTTAAGTCCAGTTTCCCATCGTTGCAGCAGTGGTGGGATATTGGAAAGGTCCAGGTGAAACTTTTTTGTCAGCAATATACTCGCAATGTCACCAAGCACATTACCAGGTCTCTTCAAGACCTAGAGATGGAAATAGTGGAATTACAGAGTTTGGTGGATTCCACAGGAAATCAAGGGCATGTTGAAGCTCTTAAAGTCAAAAAGGCTGCTTTAGCCAACCTGTTGGGCATCACTGCACAGGGGGCTCTGGTCCGCTGCCGCTTCATGAACGCCTCCCAGATGGATGCCCCCTCACAATTCTTCTTTGGTCTGGAGCGTAAGAATGGTCAAAGAAAGATCATCCATTCGCTACGCTCTGACGACGGACATACGATCACAGGAACTCCTGAGATCAGGAGATTTGCCACCTCGTTCTACAAAGACCTGTTCAGAGAGGAGTACGTGGAAGATGCTGCGTCTTTCTATGCTGGGCTTCCTCAGGTGGGTGCTGCCAACAACACCGTGCTGGACGATCCACTGTCCCTGAATGAACTGTATGTTGCTCTGATGAGTTTGGGGAACGGTAAGGCACCAGGCATCGACGGGCTGCCTGTGGATTTTAATAAGACCTTCTGGCCAGTACTTGGTGAAGATCTGCTGGAGGTCTTTCAGGACAGCTTGAGCCGAGGACTTCTGCCGCTGAGCTGCAGAAGGGCAGTCATTACCCTGCTGCCAAAGAAAGGAGATTTACAGGACTTAAAGAACTGGAGACCTGTTTCTCTGCTGTGTGGGGACTATAAGATCCTGTCCAAAGCTCTTGCTTCTCGGCTTCGGGAGGTATTAAGTGAAGTGGTTCATGTTGACCAGACTTACTGTGTGCCCGGCAGGTTAATGAGTGATAATATCACTTTAATTCGGCATGTTTTGGACATATCTAGCTCATTGGGTATGGATACTGGTCTTATTTCCATAGACCAGGAAAAGGCTTTTGACCGGGTTGAACATCAGTATTTGTGGCTCACGCTCAATGCTTTTGGCTTCAGCCCAGGTTTCATAGCTAAGATCCAGGTACTGTACCGTGACATTGCGAGTATATTGAAGGTTAATGGTGGTTTGGCTGCACCTTTTAATGTGCAGAGGGGGGTACGGCAGGGGTGCTCTCTGTCAGGGATGCTGTATTCCTTATCTATTGAGCCTCTGCTCCATAAACTCAGGAATGAACTTTTAGGTGTGTATTTTCCTGGGTGTGCTACAGCTGTTAAAATATCAGCTTATGCAGACGATGTCATGTTTGTTTTGAACAAGCAAACAGATATCGACTCTTTGGTAGAGAATGTAAGTATTTTTAATCATATCTCTTCTGCTAAAGTGAACTGGGCTAAGAGTGAAGCTGTGGTGGTGGGAGATGAGCTCCAGAGCACCCTCTCTCTCCCAGGAGGGCTCACCTGGAAGAAAGGAGGGGTGAAGTATTTGGGTGTGTTTCTGGGTGAGGAGTGTGTGATGCAAAAAAACTGGGATAACGCTCTGGAAAAAATAGAAGGCCGATTAAAGAAATGGAAGTGGCTCTTACCGAGCATGTCCTATAGAGGGAGGACGCTTGTTATTAACAATCTGCTGTCCTCTTCTCTATGGCATAAGATGTCTTGTGTGGATCCTCCTTCTAATTTACTTGTGAAGATTCAATCTGTTTTGGTTGATTTTTTTTTTGGGACAAGCTGCACTGGATTCCCCAGGCTGTTCTGTTTCTTCCCAAGGACGAGGGAGGACAAGGACTGGTTCATTTTGCCAGCAGGGGAGCTGCTTTCCGCCTGCAGTTCCTCCAGAGACTGCTGTTTGGCCCTAAGGACTTGGTCTGGAGACCACTGGCCCACTGGGTGCTGAAAGACTTTAAGGGTTTTGGACTAAGAGATTCCCTGTTCCTGATGGATGTAAGGAAGCTGAGTTTCCAGGCTTTGCCTCCTTTCTATCGTGGCGTGTTTACGGTGTGGAAGCTGTTGACTAAGGAGAGACGGGTGCAAGGTGACTCCCTTCACTGGCTGCTACAGGAACCGGTGGTGTACGGGGACCGATTGGATTACCCCTGCTGGGCTGGTTCTGCCGTCTCGGACGTGTTCTGCAGAGCACGGGTGCTCACGCTGGGCACAGTGGTGGATATCGCTGGACCACATCTAGACAATGCTGCTGCTTTGGCAGCTGTTCTGGGTGTGAGATCAGTCAGAACAATCTCTAAACTGTTGGACCACTGGAAGTACTGTCTGTCTGGACATGAGTCCATTATGTTAGAGGAATATCATGTTGGTCTGATTACTCCTCAATCTGACGATTCCTTCCCTGCTGTATGTGTCCGTCCCCATCTTGATAACTATGTTGGTTGTTATTTGGATGTAAAGCACTGCACTTTAGACCTGAAAGAGGCAACAGGAAAAGCCTTTTATAAAATGATGGTGCTGTGTTTGAATAAGAGTAAGCTCCATGGACGGGTGGACACACCGTGGCGAGGACATCTGGGATTGGCGGTCGATGTCCAACCTGCATGGAGGAGTTTATATAAACCACCATTGACTAAAAGAGTAGCTGACCTCCAGTGGAGAGTGGTGCACGGGATAGTGGCGGTCAACGCCTTTCTGGCTGTCATTAGTCCGGGGGTTAGCAACAAATGTCCTTATTGTGATGAGAAAGAAACCATGTTTCATTGTTATTCTGAGTGTGTACGCCTGCTGCCATTGTTCTTGCTGCTGGAGAAACTGTTCAGTAAGGTAGGGGAGGTCTTCTCCAAACACACGTTCATCTTTGGGTTCAGCTACAGGAAGTTAGCTAAACATAAATGTCAGCTGTTGAACTTCATCCTGGGCCAATCAAAGATGGCCGTGTATGTGAGCAGGAAGAGGAAGGTGGATGACTCTGTTGATATTGATGTTAATCTGCTGTTTACTCGGATGGTGAAGGCCAGAGTTAAGATTGACTTTAGTTATTATAAAGAGATGGAGGCTGTGGATCAGTTCTGTGAGGTCTGGGCCCAGGGGGATGTGCTGTGCTCTGTTGAAGGAGACCAGCTCAGCTTCTCTCAGGAGATGATGTTGTGTATTTAAGTGTCTATGTATGTACGTTTTTATTGGTCTGTTGATAAGAGATTATTTTTGTAGATAACGAGATGGAACATTGTTACAATAAAGTTCCTTTAAAAATCAAATCTCTCTCTCTCTCTCTCTCTCTGTCTCTCTCTCTCTCTCTCTCTCTCTGTCTCTCTGTCTCTCTCTCTCTCTCTCTGTATCTCTCTCTGTATCTCTCTCTCTCTCTCTCTCTCTCTCTCTCTCTCTCTCTCTGTATCTCTCTCTCTCTCTCTCTCTCTCTCTCCCCGATAACAAGTGATCCACCGTCGTGATACACAAAACCCTGGGTTGAACCTGAAGTTATCTCGTTAACGCCAAATCTTGCTTCGTAGTACAGGCCTCTGGTGCACCAGATCTGAAATCAACTCAAAACAAAGATGGGTAAGACCAGAGAGGTATCACTCCTACAGAGAGGCCCCACCAGATTACACAGGGGCCGTCACATGTAGCACTGACATTCCCCAATTTGGGATCAATTTTCAATCTAATTTAATTTTTTTTACATTTGTATTGAAACAGATATTTTGATTAGTCAAAGAGAGTCCCTAACATGCTCACAGTTCAGTTTATCTGTGTGGCTGCAGTTAGCTGCAGCGGTTAACTTGGTGATGGTTTGAGTTTACCTGAGTCATCGCCCTTTAACCCTTGTGTTGTCAAGTTTTTTTCACAGTTTGTTTTTTGCGTTTTCCAACGTTTTAAATTGTAAAATTTTTCTTCTACACATTTTCAGCGCTTATTTCTACGTCCCATATTTTCTGATATAAGACAAAAATTGAAAACGGGTCAATGTGACCCGAAGTCAACACAAGGTTAATTCAGCATTATGTCACTGAAAACATCACAGCGTGTCAGCAGCAGAGAGGGGGGAGGGGGGGTTGCTTTGTGTCCGCAGAGGGAGCCACCCTCCCCGGCTCTGTGATTGAGCGCGTGCCGCAGCAGAGGGACACTCCCCCTTAAAAGTCCTGCGCGTTTACTCCGGGTGCTACGGTAACTGGAACGAGCCTGGCGCGTCAGAGAGGGGGCGGGACCGGCGTCACGGTCCAACTGCTGTCTTTTTGTTGATGTTGTGAGGAGGAGAAGCAACTATTCATTGTTGTTGTTTTTGTGTGTGTGTGTGCAGCTGCCCTGCACTTTATGAATGAATTTCAGTAATATAAAGCCATCTGCATTTCACATACTATGAACTATTTGCACATTTTGCACTCCCATTCAGCCAGTTATTTTTTATGTATATATTTGTTTCTGTGTATATTGTTACACCTATGTAGAATTTGCCTTGGTCATTAGTGCACGCACACACACACACACACACACACACACACACACACACACACACATATATATATATATATATATATATATATATATATATATATATACATACACACACACACACACATTAAACATTAATAAGGAATTAACGTGGCTTTATAAAACGTAAATATGTTGTCTTTTGTTCCCGTTTTGGACTGTTGTGCTGTCTATCTGTGTGTTTGGGCCTTTGTGTATGAGCTTTTGTACAATAAAAAAGTGAAAACAAAACAAAAGGAGCACCGGCCCCTCTCACCGGGGCCACGCTCCCTCTGCGGCCGCGTGTGTGAATCCGTGAGGCGGCCTCAGCTCCAGCAGCGGACCGCTGGCTGGATATCAGCGGTAAGATGCTACTGCGCAGGCGTCAACACGAACAGCAGTCAACACAGACGTTACTGCAGTGTTTATATCCAACAAACAGTCTTGGTTGTCGATGTTGTTGTGCATCTCTCCCCCAAATGTCGGATCACATTTCATAAACATGTTCGATTGTGTAGTGTTTGTTTTGGAAGCCTTTTATTTGCTATATTCCGTAACAGTCATTCCCATGCTAACGTTAGCATGTATGCTAACTACTAGCTACATGCTAACGTCAGGGAAACCTGTCATCTTGGCTGCCAATATCGGTAATTTCTCCCCAATTTCAAGATCACATCGCTTCTAGGACACGTCCACATGTGAGGATTTTGGTTTAAACGTACGTATTGGTGATTTATACCAGTAGAAAGTGCCGCTATACTCCAAACTACAACTATCTCCGTCCGCAATGACCGACGGCGCATGCGCAGTACGGCCGATGGGTGCGCTCTACTCATGTCAGCGGCCTGCCTTTTTCTCCCGTTTGCAGGCCTGTGGTGTGAATGTAACATGTGCATGCAACGCTGTTATGTCACCACTGTGTTTTCAGTACATTGCTCATGCAATAGGGAAGTGGTTTCAATCATTTCCTTCTGGTTGTGGGTTTTGCACGCATCAATGCCCTTTCAAAACGCGTGGATCATCACTTTAACTGCACACGCACTCTTTAAGATACACTAATGCTGCAGAGCCTCTACTTTGATATATTCATGAGCTGGTCTTTTAAACATAACAGAAGTGATCCATTTGATATACCTATGTATATTTAAGTAGGCCTATGTGACTTACTTATGAGGTGTTTAAGGATCACAATGAAGTGTTACATAACCATGTACACACATGTTTCTTTTTGTGACATATTGTCAATTATAGAAGCAGATTTCTGTCAGGTCAAAAAACAAAGGGGTAAAATATCAAAGATGATAAACAAAAACAAACAATAAAAGTACTCATATAGGCGGATTATGAGACAATGGGCACAGACATGTTAGAGGCCCCCCCACCCTCACCCTGTCTGCAGAAGAACAAGACACCCAAACTCAGAGACTACTTTTAGTCACTTTGCATCTTTTTGTAGTATATCATCTCTTTTAAGAATAGGTTGGATGCATTGTCAAACTCAGGGCTTTGAAATTTTGATCTGGCCCGCATATCAATTTAGGTACACAATATATTTTGCGCCAACCAAAAAAAGATAGGAAAGTAAAAGCAGAATTTGGCAGATTTGCTGTAAGTCGGCTGTGTGGTAGCCTAACTTTTTAAAATGTAATCTTTGTTTTGCTCGATTTGCTAAACTCTATGATGGATAAGGAACCTTTTTGCTGACTTTTTTTTTAGGACTTTATGTCGACCAAACTGTAAGAGAGAATACTACATGAAGACATGCAACAATACAGTCAAAGAGATTTGACTTTTTCAAAATAAAGCATGTCAATAAAGTATAAATGCCTGGCTCTTGATGTCATGGTTGAGTCATTAGTTCAGTAATCCATCCATCACATATGCTCATGGGAAGGTAAAAACTAACATTGCAAATAAAGATTAAGATCTTTAACATTGAAGTAGGAAATTGTGACTGCTTACGTCAAACTTACGAGATAATAAAGTCACAATTATGTGTGGGTGAAAGTAAACTTAGCACAAAAAGTAAGGAAATTTGTATTTGGTAGATTATTTCTCTGTGGTAACAATTCTTTTTTGTAATGAATCTTATACCGTTGGAAAGCCTGTTTAGTTCCTTACAAATGGTGCCCCATTTGTAAGGAACATGCATTTGTGGGATGAGCAGTTTATTATTATTACTTCATAAACAGACAAACACACACACACGCACAGACACACACACACACACACACAACACTACCAGAATGCATTGCCTGGCTGCTTACTAGGTACAACGAATGGAAAATGTAGAAATAACGCTGCCGGTGGACACGTATACCTTTAACCTGATGTTTGTTTTTCTTGCAATAAAGTGCTTCCATACATCTGTCATTAAACCATGACTGTGCTGTTGTACTGGCAGGTTTCTTTGTGTTCATTTGGCTTTATTTACTTTCTTTAAAGTTACAAACTTACATCTTATCTTAAGTTGATTTCCCCTGAAGCTTCCCACACTCCTCCAACAGGGATCCTCTGGGTTTTATCTTTAGAGAAAGTAAACCGTACAGAGGTTTTTGTGGCTGACGTGGAGCAGAGAGGCCCAGCCGGTTTCACGAGGCATGTGTGTGCCTGTATAGGCATGTATATATAAATAAATATATATATATATATATATATATATATATATATATATATGTGTGTGTGTGTGTGTGTGTGTGTGTGTGTGTGTGTGTGTGTGTGTGTGTGTGTGTGTGTGTGTGTGTGTGGGTGGGTAATCCTATAGACTGCTCCAACAGATATTGTATTGTCTCCCCCTTGGATACAAGCCCTTCCTTAGAAACATTGTGTATAGAGGAAACTCATTGCTCCTGCAGGGCAGCGGTGGAAGAAGTATTCAGATCCTTTACTGCAGTAAAAGTAGGCCTACTAACACCACCCTGTGATAGTAAAAGTCCTCCACTGGAAATGTTACTTAAGTGAAAGTGTGTAAGTATCATCAGATAGAAGTGGCATGAAAAAAAAAGACTCAAGTAAAGTACATGTGCCCCAACATTTGGACTTAAGTACAGTACCTAAGGATAGTACTTGAGTATACGTAGCCTTGTCCACGTAGCCTGAATATCTCAAAGGCTAACTAACTTCATGTATTTATCAATGAATCAACACATCAGTTTCACAAAAGTGATTACCAGGTAAAACATAAAGGGGCAGTAACACTAAACAAGAACATCTTAAGCTAAACTAATGATTTTAGTAGCCTGAACGCTATAAGTATCGTCCTGAGGTGTTTTTAATGGTGGTAGTAAAGTATAAGTACTGTTATCGCAGTGCTGTGCAGCCACAGTGTGTAATTTTAGGGTATTTTGGTGTAATAACACGGTTGGCTCTGAGTCTTGCTGACATTTGGGAATGACTGATGTTATTTTCTGAAAGCCAAAATGGCGCGGCTGCTGTGTCTGACTGCAACTGCAAGGGCGCGAGCGTTCACGGAGCGACATGTGGGCGTGAAAATGCTGCTGCGCTTTTACTCGGGTCTTTCCGGTAGCTCCGCCAAAAGGGGATGAACACGCGCAGTGGTGCACGCGGCAGCAGCCGAAGTAGCAGAGCGAGTAGTCGCCCGGAACAACCGAGCGACCCCGGGACTGATTTTTACCCAGTTTTCCGTCGGGGAAACCGGGCTAAGGGGGTGGGCTGGGTGCTCCGGTACATAAAGAATGAGCGAGCCCTCCTACCGGAGGGGGCGTAAACATGAACGGGGCCGTGTATATTTCGTTTTTCCAGGGCCAACTGGAGTCCGTGCTGGAGCAAGTCGTTCAACTCGCCGTCCAGGAAATCAGCAAGACGGTGGGCTCCAGCCTGAACACCCTGCTGCTGGAAACGGCCGTGAAAGAGCAGGAAAACCGGCGGCTCAGGCTCCAGCTGCAGTCGCGGGAGAAGAACGGGGGCCGAGGGAAAGGAACCGCGAACCCCAACGGTAACCCTTCGGACGGCGGAGGGTCTACGGCGGCCGGTAGGGCGGACAGCGGCAGGACAAAGCCCGAGTATCCGCAGCAGCAGCAACAGCAGCTACACGCCCCCGGAGGGCAGGGCACCGAGCCCGGCGTCCCTACAGACACACGCCGCCTGGAGCAGCGGGGACGGGTCGTGGGTGAGTTAGACACTCCCGTTATACAACCGAACAAACACTCCTCCCTCTGTCTCTGGGTCTCAGCCACGTTGCGTAACTCTGCGGGACGAATTTAAGGGTTATGAGTGAACAGAACTTTTTTTTTTTTTCTTTTTTTAAATAAACAGCATACAAAACATACACTTTACAACATTGAAAAAAAAAATATTTTATTTACAAATATGTTAAAAAACGTAATACATCAGTTATATTTAAGTAGCTACAGAAATAAACAAATATTACCTCCTTACATACTGGCATAAAGTGTAGAGCTGCAAAGATTAATAGATTAGTTAACTATTAAATTAATCTACAACTATTTAGATAGTCCATTAATCAGTTTGAGTCATTTTTTTTATGTATAAACAGGTCAACTTGTGTGATGTCAGCTTGTCAAATGTGAGCATGTTCTAGTCTCTTCTCTCCTCTGGGACAGGAAACATCTAAAACGGTGAAAATAGCAGAAAAAATTGAAAAAGGGACATAAACGTTGGAAAAAGCGAAAAAAAAAAAAATAAAGTTTGAAATTAAAGGAGAATTCCGGCCAATTTTTACGTTAATCTTGATCGCTATAAATATGTGATAGGATATTTTTCCTATTTCGATAGGAAAAAAAAAAACCGAGCTGATTCGGTGCGGTCAACACGGAGCAGCTACATCTACGAGCTTCTACTGAGCTAAAACGGCAGTTGTCAGGGCAGGTTTTAGAGTGCCTTTGTGCCTCTTAACAGACACAAAATGCAATAAAAATGTCTGTGCAACATGAACAAGGCCCTTACGAGACAACAAGATGCGTTTTCAACTCAGACATTCTTTAAATTCACCTACCCTGTCTCTATCCTGCCAGTAGCTAGCTCGCCCTGCTAGCTGGCTCTGTCATAATCATCACGCAGCAGTTCTGTGTGTATTTGTAGCTCATCCATTTTGTGTGTGGTCGATCTGCTGTTGGTGAGTAGAAGGCTTGGCAGTGTTGATTTGTGTGGTAGTTCCCTTACCCGCGCTGGCAGGCCTGACCGGCATCCTTGCTTCTGATTTCTCCCCGCCTTCGTCGCCTCCCGCTCCTGAAAACAATCCAGTGAGCGCCCGGTGGTCTGGCTATGTCCTCCAGAGGACAGGTCATGCCTTTGCGACAAAAAGTTTATACCCCCTCAAAAATAGGTAATTGAGCACTGTAGGTGGTTATGGCCATATCAGTGACTATGTAACTACATGGAAACGGGCCAAATGATGTCTGTGGCTTGCACAGTGATAGCGTTACAGAAGGCTAGCTGTAGTCTCGCGCTGAAGTCCCAGTGTAGCAGGAAAAGGTAAGCAGTGTGCAGATCGCTCCGAGAAGCAATCGAGAAGAAGACATTTTAGTTGCAATTTGTGTCTGTCAAGAGGCACAAAGGCACTCTAAAACTTTCCCCGACAACTGGCGTTTTAGCGCAGTGGAAGCTCAACACGTAGCTGCAGCTGCTCCAGTTTGTTAGGACAGATTCAGGTCCGGTTTTTTCAATCGAAAGTACTTATGAAAGATGAACGTAAATATTGGCCTGATTTCTCCTTTTTAAGGTTTGAAAATAACATTGGAAAAATGGACAAAAAAGCGGGATTTTTTTTGAAAAAAACAAATTCGAAAAAGAGACATCAACGTAGAAAAAGTGACCAAACAAGATGTCATCTCGGACTTTGGGAAACCCCGATCTACATCCTGAGGGGGGGGGGAAGCAAGTTGTAAAAACAAACGCTGCAAAGGTATAAATGTCTGAACGCTTGCAGAGATCGTAAAATAAGATTTACAATTCCCAGACCTCCGGGCAGACCACAGCGAGGGTTACAATCGCCGTTTCTGTGGGGAAGAAAACACCAGAGGCACGAAAAGTGTGTGTGTGTGTGGGGGCGGTGAACAAAGACACAGCGTCAGAGACGGTTTAGAAGTGAGGCGTCCCGACTCAGAGTAACCTGTCTGTGCATCCCAGGGGGTTGTTGGCCGCCACGCCTCTTTAGGAGACCAGCGGGAGTTTTTTGAGTCCCAGCGGGAGAAGTGAACGTGAACACAGATTATGGGCGATTCTTTCACCCTGTAGGCACCAAAGTCAATATTGGAGCTGTTCTTCAACAAGCCACGTATCTCCAGAACATTCTGACACTGAACACACACACACACACACACACACACACACACACACACACACACACACACACACACACACACACACACACACACACACACACACACACACACACACACACACACACACACACACTATTCTTCAACAAGCCACGTATCTCCAGAACATTCTGACACTGAACTGATCCAATAGATACAGGATCGAATCGGGACCCTGTGAATTGATTTGATTCAGAAAACCCGTCCCTAATTTACTGTCATTTCAACATCTGGTGATGTTGGAGAGCTCCAGGGCTGCAGTGTTGGTGTGAGAAGGGCTTTAATCTACCTATATTAGCTGCATCAATAAAAGACCTAACCAAGATCATCTGGATGAAACTAATCCAACAGAACAGGACTGACTTCATCAGATGTCATGCTGTTGGGTTGTTAGGGTGTGTTTCACTATGCAACACACACACACACACACACACACACACACATAGAGACACCTACTTATACACACTCCCACACAGCACATAGGCACACAGAGACACACAGACACACTCACAGACACACACACACACACACAAACAGACAGACGGACGGACGCACACAGACACACACGCAGAGACACGCACTTACACACACAGACATACAGAGACACCCACTTATACACACACACAGACACGCACACAGACACAAACACACACACAGAGACACGCACATAGGCACTCAGACACGCACACACACTCACAGACACACACACACAGACAGATGGACACACATGCAGACACAGACACACACACACACAATGTTTGGAATAAAATCCAGGTCAGGAATGTGATTGGCCGTCCCCGTTGTGATGTGACTGTCTGACCTGAGATCCTCTCCGACCGTGGCGTGACAGCGGCGGAGAGAAGAGAGTGGGGAGGGGCTGCGTTGCGTGTCAGCCGGGTGTTTGTCTGTTCAAGTGTGCAGATGTGTGCATGCATGCGTGCAAGTTCATCTCGTGTGTGTGTGTGTGTGTGTGTGTGTGTGTGTGTGTGTGTGTGTGTGTGTGTGTGTGTGTGTGTGTGTGTGTGTGTGTGTGTGTGTGTGTGTGTGTGTGTGTGTGTGTGTGTGTGTGTGTGTGTGTGTGTGTGTGTGTGTGTGTGTGTGTGTGTGTGTGTGTGTGTGTGTGTGTGTGATAACCGAGGGGGTAACTTTACATCTGAAGCGTTTAAAGACTCTATTTGTCCGTTGTTTATTTCTAAAGAAACACGACAATGTATAAAAGGCTCCATTACCTTGTAGCTCACGTTATGGCTCCGTAGCAGACGTTATAAAAATAGGCTAACGATTGGGTCATAACCACGAGACTTACTGTCTCACAGTAGAGGAATTACCGTATAGTACAGGAGAAGCTCTCAGGCAGTTTGGGCTTCCATTAGCTGTTTAAGTGTAATTACTAATGTTAACTATCATGTTAGTGATCAGTAATTAGCCTGTGCCTATGTTATCTCCTTACATATACCTACGCTCTCCGTCTCTGCTAGATTGGGAATGATTGAGATTTCTCTTGGCACAGCTACCAGAAGTCTTCCAACTTTCAGACAGGTTGCTCACGTCACATCTACGTCTTCAAGCTCAGTTGGAGGCTGCTCAGTAACGCTCAGCCATCACCGGAAAAGAGCTTCTAATGTCCTTCACTGGTCTCCGTCCAGAGACACGGGACCTGATGGTCCATTATATATATGTCTATGATAATAACCAGTATAATACCGTCTGTGTGTGTGTGTGTGTGTGTGTGTGTGTGTGTGTGTGTGTGTGTGTGTGTGTGTGTGTGTGTGTGTGTGTGTGTGTGTGTGTGTGTGTGTGTGTATATAATACCGTCTGTGTGTGCAGACCAGCTGAAGGCCGTGATGGAGCAGGTTCTGGACTTTGCGGTCCACGAGCTGACGAAGATCGTGGAGGCGTCGTTCGACGACCTGTTGCTGGAGATCACAAAGATGGAGCGGGAGCACCAGGTCCTGGAGGAGAACCTGGACTGCAGGGACAAGAGAGGAGGAGGAGGAGGAGGAGGGGTGGTGGCGGGGGGTAGGAGGAGGGGCTCGGAGAACGACTCTGTGTCGCCCAGCGGCTCCGAAGACACCCGGGACGAACCGGCCGATGTCACCGCGGCAACCAAACGCATGCCGGAGACACACGGTGAGTCCAGAGCCGCTTTAAAATGTCTCCTATGTTATATATTTTGTTGAGTTGTGTACTTACACTATCCCAAATGTTTCCAACAACGTTCAGACCCAGAGAAAGCTGCTATTTGATTGTAATGACACAGGGCGTTTGATTTAGTCAGCTGTCAGTAATGTAGTGGTCCTTGGCACTTTTAGGCTGATGTGACTCTGTCCTCTGTCCCCTGACTTCAGTGTCTCTCAGCTGTCTGTCCCTGCTCTGAACACCCTAAAAGGAAAACAGTCACAATGTCACACAATGCGACGAGACTGCAGTTGCTACAAGCACCCTAACCCTTTAAGGTTAGGTGAATAAGGTATAGAAAAATACTGATGGGAAAGCTAGTGCAATATTAAAATCATGTTTGTTATATTATTGTTTAAGTTAAACTGTGTTCACTTCTTATCATGTTCAACAAACTAAAATCACCTCACCCTTCATAGAACACCTACCTGCAGCTCTGCAGAGCTATAGTGGACAGAAGAGAGATGTAGCAGACGTGTAGATATGCCCGGAGGCGGAGCAGAGTTGGTGGAATAAGTTTAAGTTTTGTAGCCAACAGTGTGTGAGGTGTCTGAGATAAACACCAGACTGAAAGCCAAGTTCCTTCATCGTCTCACCAGAAACGGGATATAGCCCTAACGTTATATAACGTCGGCCCTGGAGGTAACCAGTCTCCCTTGGTTTTCTGATCACGGTCGGAAACAAAGCGATCAGGAAAGGTTAACACGTTGAACATTTTAAATTAAACAGCTTATTCCCCGTGTGAGCTGATGACCTCATCTGTTGACATTTCTGAATGCCTTCCTACAGCTGCTTAATAAAAGCTTTCACACAAACAAACGTACATGTGTCATTAGTATGAGGAAAAAATGAGATTTTAACTGTTGGGCTCGGACAGAAAAATTCGGCCCGATCCGGACTCTGTTGACAAGTTGGGGAACGTTAACGTTATAAGGTTACAACATCGTTCAACACGTTCATGAAGTTATTTTAAGTACAGTTGTTTTGGTCAAGGTAAAGTTACCGTCAAACGGCACTGGGCTAACCCACGATTACGTTCGCCAGCTAAACGTTAGCGTTAACGTTATGTGGCTGTATAGATAGAAGACAAATCGAATGTTAATTTAGCCAGCTATCCCACCCTGTTTTTTCTGCCTCATTCCCCACCGCTAAGGGACTTTAGTCGGGATGAGAGCAGGCAACAGCCCCGGGGACATGACGCATCCACAGTTAGCCAGCAGCCAGCCACTATTATTAACTTACAGCAAACAGAGCCCAGCCAGCACAAACTCCAGCGCCGGGTGATAACGATGCTAACGGCAGTAACGGAACGTTTTATGTTCGGTCGGGGAAACAGACCAGATCGCCCCAGGCATCCGAGTCTGGCTGGCCGCGGTGTTGTGCTGATATTCTACCCCCTTTAGCGTGTAGCAGTCTTCTTTACAGTTACGTCTGACCCACAAATGGTGACTGTAGCTTGCTTGCTTGCTAACTGGTCAACTAGCTAGCTAACCTTAGCTACCAATACAAATCAAATCAAGAAAACGTAATTGTGGGGGGGAAACTGCAGATTTTTTATCAGAATGACAGTTACTAAACGTAACCAGGATAAAACTAATGGATAAACCTATCCGTGAACAGATCTATTTTAATCGGCAATTGTATTAAACTACAACTCCCATAATGCCACTACACAAAATCATCAAAAGTCTGTGTTTACGTACGTTTAAGGCTACATCTACAGAGATACGTTTGAGTTAGTTTAGTTAGTGTTGTTTAGCTCCAGTAGCAGAAATAGTCTCCGTTTGTACCAGGGTTTCTCAAACGTATCGTGTCCAAATCCACTTTTGCTAGTTTGACGGGGGAAAAAAGGGTCCGTGCACCAGGCACGTGGTTCGAAATGGTTGGACTTAGTGTCTTCATTAATCAGAGGTGTGTTTTTGGCGTAACATGCAATCAACCAATCAGAGATCATCTCCCATTCCCTTTAAAAGCCAGGCGCGTTTGGACCTTGGAGCATTGCTATTATGATGGAGGATTTGCGCCGTAATATTTGTAATCTTCTGCGTGTGCGTGTGTGTGTGCTGCTGTGCGTCCCTGTGTGTGTAACAAGCATAGTGTGCGCGCTGTGCACAAGCCTAGGAGCATTTCACTAATGTGCTGTTAAAATAACAATGAAATGCTGCGTCATTGACTTTAGACCAGGTTTTTGTCACTTTATAGTCAACTTCAAAGCAGGTTAGACTGCAAAGAAATGCTTCTAACTGGGAAGTCTCTCCTCTCACTTTTCCCTCCTTTCTCTCTCCCCTTCTCCTTGTCACCTATCCTCTTCATCTCCTTGTCTCCTCTCCTCGTCTCCCCTTCCCCTCCCCTCAGACCCGGAGCGCCCCCCCGTCCTCTCCGTCTCCCAGGACTGGGTTCCCATCCTGGACAAAGTCTTTGGGCAGAAGTGGTGCAGCGACCTCTGGCAGATCAAGGAGCGAGGGGGAGGCGGGGGAGGTGGGGGAGGGAGAGCGGGCACAGGGGGGTGGAGTCTGGGGGCGTCGCTGGCCCCCCCCGCTTTGACCCTGGAGCCGTCCCCGTCCTTCCCGCAGCAGGACCCCCGCTGGACTCCGCTGGAGGACATGGAGGTGTTTTCTCCGGACGACGACGCTGCAGACGGCCAGAGGAAGAGCACCGCACCCCCACCGCCGGGACCCAGCCCCAAAGGTAAACTATAAACTGTATACTGTGTGTGTGTGTGTGTGTCGGTGGTGCCTAAAACGTGTTGGTACCCAGCCCTAAATATGTGCTGATTAAAGCAAAAACTGATGGACACACACACTCACTCACTCACTCACTCACTCTCTCTCTTACACACTCACACACACACACACACACACACACACACACACACACACATATATACACAGACACACACGCATACACCCGTTTAACCAACAAACTGTAACACACACACGTATAACTAACTAATATAAGTTCATATAAAAGGTGTGTGTTCCTTCAGGATCTTCGGGCCGCCGCTCCTCGGCGTCGATGCTCCACCGCCTCCTCACGCTGCCGTCTCAGCTGCTGGAGGACGAGGATGAGGACGCCGTCGCCAACGAGACGCTCGCCGCGCTGGCCATCGAAGGCTTCAACGACCGCCGAGACGGCGTGGAGCCGCCGGCCGGCCAGCCCGGCCCATCACCCCCGGCAACCAGGGAGGAGGAGGAGGAGGAGGAAGAGGAGGAGGGAGAAGAGGACGAGGACAAAGGGAGGAAGGTGAGGCAGGGTATACGAGTGTTTCAGTTTCTTAAAGGGACGGTTGAGATGTTTTGTTGAGAGGGGGAAACGCCAGAGCAGGGGGAATGAGAGGGGGAAACGCCAGAGCAGGGGGAATGAGAGGGGGAAACGCCAGAGCAGGGGGAATGAGAGGGGGGAACACCAGAGCAGAGGAATGAGAGGGGGGAATGAGAGGGGGGAACACCAGAGCAGAGGAATGAGAGGGGGGAACACCAGAGCAGGGGGAATGAGAGGGGGAAACACCAGAGCAGGGGGGAATGAGAGGGGGAAATGCCAGAGCAGGGGGAATGAGAGGGGGAAACACCAGAGCAGGGGGAATGAGAGGGGTAACACCAGAGCAGGGGGAATGAGAGGGGTAACACCAGAGCAGGGGGAATGAGAGGGGGAAACACCAGAGCAGGGGGAATGAGAGGGGGAAACACCAGAGCAGGGGGAACGAGAGGGGGAAACGCCAGAGCAGGGGGAACGAGAGGGGGAAACGCCAGAGCAGGGGGAACGAGAGGGGGGGAAACGCCAGAGCAGGGGGAACGAGAGGGGGGAACACCAGAGCAGGGGGAACGAGAGGGGGGAACACCAGAGCAGAGGAATGAGAGGGGGGAACACCAGAGCAGAGGAATGAGAGGGGGAAACACCAGAGCAGGGGGGAATGAGAGGGGGAAACGCCAGAGCAGGGGGAATGAGAGGGGGAAACACCAGAGCAGGGGGAATGAGAGGGGTAACACCAGAGCAGGGGGAATGAGAGGGGGAAACACCAGAGCAGGGGGAATGAGAGGGGGAAACACCAGAGCAGGGGGAATGAGTGGGGTAACACCAGAGCAGGGGGAATGAGAGGGGGGAACACCAGAGCAGGGGGAATGAAAGGGGGGAAACACCAGAGCAGGGGGAATGAGAGGGGGAAACACCAGAGCAGGGGGAACGAGAGGGGGAAACACCAGAGCAGGGGGAATGAGAGGGGGAAACACCAGAGCAGGGGGAATGAGAGGGGGGAACACCAGAGCAGGGGGAATGAGAGGGGGGGAACACCAGAGCAGGGGGAATGAGAGGGGGGAAACACCAGAGCAGGGGGAATGAAAGGGGGAAACACCAGAGCAGGGGGAACGAGAGGGGGGAAACACCAGAGCAGGGGGAATGAGAGGGGAATGTTTAATGGAAGGTGTTATTTTGTCCCGTGTGTGCAGAAGAAGAGGCGGAGGGTTTGGTCTGAGTGTGAGGAGTGCGGGCGGCGGTTCAGCCGGATGTCTCTCCTGAAGGCTCACCGTCAGACTCACGGCGCCGCCGCCGACACATCATCTCCTCCGTCCCCGCCCGGAGGCGGCGGCGCCTCGGCGCTACGCTGCTCGCACTGCGGGAAGAGGTTCTCCTCAGCGACGCGCCTCCACAGCCACATCCGGACCCAGCACCCCGGCAACCAGACCTGAGGAAAGTCCAAAATATCCCCGATAGGAAAAGGAAAAGCGGATCAACGGAGTCTGACAAACAAGGCCAACAGAAACCAGACAGAGTCCACGGAGCAGGAACAGAAACTATAACACAAGAAACGCGTTGGGATCCGGAGAGGAAAAAAGTCCAGAAGCCATTTTTGTTTTAGCTAGAAACTGCCTCGAAATCACCATCGCCAAAAATACTGAATCATCCCATAAGAATCCGCTCAGGCCGTGATCACACTTGGCATCTTTTTTTTTTACTATAGGGGTGCTTTTGTGGCGGCGTTACAGTTCCCAAAAGCAGCTCCAGAGTGTCTTTAGTTGCATCTTTAGAGCGTCCAGTCATATCGTATAACTCACTGTGTTGCTAAGGAAACGACAGGTCTGGCTACTCCGCTTGTCATTGGTCAGCTGTCAAAAAAAGCGCTCGACGTAGCCACGCAGAAAAAGAATGTGGTCACGTGGAGCGGTTTTGGCACACCAGTGCCACCTGTAATACCAAATACTCAAAGCTCCCGTTAGGTTAGGACTAGAGTTCTAGAACTTCCTAGAGGTCTCGTTGACAAGGTGGAGAAGGCATGTGGTGTGTTCTGCCACACTATGCAGAACACAAAGTATGTTTTATTATTTTTTTAGACGGGACCAGAATAACTATTTGGAACCATGTTTGAACTGCTGTAGTGTGGGTTGTGTTTGAATCACATACTAATCCAGCACATTCTCAGAAACTACAAGAATTTAGGTTTCTAATGATCGATGCATTCTGGCCTCGCAGTTCTTCTGTTATACAGTCCCTCCAGAAAAATGCGATTTCGCAATCTCATAATTCCATGCATAATCAGCCAAAGTCTGCATTTTATGCGGGGCCACATTTTTTCCAAATACGCCACACTTTCGCCGCATAAATTTCCGTTTTCTGCGCAAAATATGCGGGGCTTGCATGATTTCATAATCCCCGCGTTTTCGTTGCAAAACAAAGCAGAAAGTTGAAAAATGTTGCATTTACTTCACACAAGAGCAGCCATTTTTGACGTGAACGTCATTGAAAAGCTGCAGACCCCGCGATGAAGCCACGATGAAACCGCAATTTTTGCAAGTTCCCGCAATTTCATCGCATAAAATTGCATAAATATCCCGCATATTCCATCGCATTTTTTTAAGAAAACGTGCCGCATAATCAAGGATTTTTGCCCCCAACAATCACAAAAAAACTCCACATTTTTCTGGAAGGACTGATTTATAAGCTTTTCCATTTTGGGAAAGGGAACTGGACGAAAATCAAGCAAAAGAGGTGGATTTGAACGGGTTAATAAAAAAAAGACGCCAAGTTGGAACAACAACAACAACAACAACACAGTTGAGTTAGGAAAGGATGATCGGATTCGAAACGGAATTTTCCAAAACGATTCCAATAAAAAGAAAAACTGTTCCAAGTTGGAAGTTCAACGATCTAAAATTGAACAAAAGTTAATTTTATTTTTTTTGAATACAGACTCTGAACTGAATGAACTTTACGGAAAATAAAGAATCGCAGCGGGTGGAAATAATTGAACTTTTAAAGTTATTTTCAACGTTCGTGACGAATGTCGGGAAAAGCTGAACGGACTTTGAGGGAGAAGACTGGCAGAGATGTGGTGCTGCTGTGTGTGGATTTTAAAACGGGAAACAAAGAATCCCATTGGGGGTCAGATGGGAACAAAAACTCTTTTCCTCCTGTAAAATAAAACCTCTCCCGGACCTGAAACAAACTCCAGTGGCTGCCGGGGAACTTTCCTCTTCTTCCTCTTTATTTTAAAATTTTTTTGAAGATAATTTTTGGGGGCATTTTAGGCCTTTTATTATACAGGACAGCTGAGGATGTGAAAGGGGAGAGAAGGGGGGAATGGCACGCAGCAAGGGGCCGCAGGGCGGAGTTGAAACCTGCGGCCGCTGAGACGAGGACTAAGCCTCTGTACGTGGGGCACACGCTCTACCAGGTGAGCTATCCAGGCGCCCCACTTTCTCTTTTTTTGTTTTGTGGCAATAAGCTCGGACACTTCAGACCTCTCTGGCTTCGCTCACACGAAGAAGGGACCTTTCATTTTTCTTTTTTAAGATTCTTGTTTTGGGGCTTGTCCCTTTCTTTTGACAGTGACATAGAGAGGTGGGAGAGAGAGAGATGGGGGACGACACGCAGCAAAGGGCCACAGGTCGGATTTGAACCTGGGCCACTGCACAAAGGACTCAGCCTACATGGGGGCGCACGCTCCCACTGGGTGAGCTGGAGGTCGCCCCCAGACCTTTCATTTTTCTACCCGTTTAGTTTTTTTTAAAGTGCCCTTTTTATTGTTTTCTCCAAACAAACAAGACTTCTTTCTCTCTTTTAAAAAAAAAATGTTTATTCTTATTTCAAACAATTTGTTTTGGATTATCGGCGGGATCTTTTTTTGCGTCACTACTCGTACGAAAACGCAACGGAAGTTCCACTCCCATCAGTGGCATCGATTGTTGGGACTCGTTGAATGTGAAGCTCGGCAGTCTGCATCCTCTTTGTTGTTGTTTACAGTTTGGACTTTTCACGCAGATCTGACCATGAAACGAGAGACCGAGGAAGGTTTCTACTCTGCTTACTTCTTTCTTTCCTTCCTTTACTGGCATCCTTCCTTCCTTCCTTCATCCCTTGTTCTTTGTTTCATGACCTCATGTTCACACACAGATACCTCCAGAAAATACCAACACAACCACGTATTTACACACGCGTCTCTCTGGCTTTAACTTCTTAATTTTTCTTTACTTTAACCCTCCTGTTTTCCTCCGTTTTCAATATTATTGAAATGATATTATATATTTTGAGAAATTTGGGTTTCTTTTCAAGCAAATTGCCCAGAATTACACGGATGGTTAGCACACACACACACACACACACACACACACACACACACACACACACACACACACACACACACACACACACACACACACACACACACACACACTCACACAGAGACACACAGACACGCACACAGAGATGCACACACACAGACACACAGAGACACACTCTCACAGAGATGCACACATACACACACACACGCTGGACTCTTAACATTCGGTGTGGTTTTTATTTGAATCATTCCTACATTTCCATCTTTTTTGGGGGGGTCTGTAGTTCTCTGTTCAACCCTGACTTCATCTTTTGCAGCATTTGTATGACAGGAAGAGACAGAGGGATGGATGGATGGAGGGAGGGATGGAGGGGGAAAAGATGGATCGATATATAGATATCGAGATGATTTTCACGTGTCGATGCTTCTGTTTTCCACCGTCTTCATGCTTTTTGTAAAATGTGCAAACTGAAAGTTTTTTCTATTCTATTCTTTTTTTTCAAGAAAAACAGTGAAGCAATATTAACGCCAAAACCTCTGCCAAGCGGCCGGAGTTTAGAAGATAAGTCCGTTCTCAGCCAATGGTGAACTTTCAAAGACGATCGGAAACAAAGATCAGACGTTCGTTTTAAAAAAAAAAAAAGAAAGAAATGAATGAATGAATGAAACTTTAGGGGGGGGTTTGAACCCGGTTTTCCTCGGGTGAAATACTTTAATTAGGTAATACGTGGAGTACGTTTACATGCACACAAATGTTCCAGAATATGACAGTATTGTGAGTTTGATACGGATCATGTTAACAGCATAGTCCGTCCAGATATTGCTAAGTTTGTTTCCAAATGTAGCATTTCCAGATTAAGACGAGTGTGATATGCCAGTGTTATTCAGGTTATAGAGACATGTATGCAGCGCATTTACAATCTGCGTCTCAGGCGACATTTCTGTCGCGTAAACCGTAAACGGGACAGAGGCCGTAAACTGTCTCAAACTGCAGTATAAACCCTGATTGAGGCTATATCTCCAGCGCTACGTTTTTGTTTTTTAAGCGTTTTTGAGTTTTAAGCCAGTAGCAGTGTTGATGCTGTGTCTCAAACCTCCTACTTGCACACTTTAAACACTTAGTTTTAAGTATATAGTGTAGAGAACGCAAAAAAATCAGCGTACTGAAAATACCCGCATGACCCACTTAAAACGGTCAAAAAGTTCAGTGTGGAACAATGAACCCCTAATAAGCGGGCGCCATCTTGACTACAAAGCGGAAAGGGGAGGGACTGGGCACGTCGACCGGCAGCTCATTGGGCGAGCGCATCGCGGGTCTGGCTGCTCCCGAATTTCAAAACCTTTTGAGCGAGAAATAGGCCATGCAGTTGCTGAATCTTTTTTTTTTTTTTTTTTTTATTGACAAAGGTCAGTTTAAAAGATTTTCGTCAGATTTTGAGAGGCGGCGAGCCGAGCGACCGCTACTCATTTGCATACAGGAAAGCCCGTATTGTTGGCGGGCTGGAAAATCGCGTTTGCATGGGTTGTGTTCGTCGTGCTCGTCCCGCTCATCATTTCCGGTAAGTGTTTTAACATAAGTGTTCCTTTTGGGACAATACTAACCATCGAAAGTGGTCAGTGCACATTAGCAGTGTACTGATGGAAGTATGCGGAATGAGACACAGCCTAATAATAGCAGTCTGTCAGAATATTGTTTTTCAGATAGTAGTATGTGCATGTAAACGTCGCCGCTGATGATTAATAATTAATATCTAAGTGTTTAATTCCTTGCCTCTGCCTAAATTAACTTCTTGTCTGCTTCGCTAACATCTGAATGACTCAACCACTTTTCTGCAAAATGCCGAGCGTCTTCTTTAATCTGATTGGTTGCACTTTGAATCTCCACGTCTTCACATACCTCAAAACATTTTCACACAGACCTTGTTACCTCAGTACATGTACGGCGTTATAATAATGTGTATCTTTTTTATATTTACTGTTTTCATTTTGCATCTCAGCTGATTCTGACAACAAACGTTTGACGACTTTCGTGTTAATTGGAATAAGTGTTGCCAAGATATTAAACACTTCCTGATTGACTGCCGTGAACAGGAAGTTGTTTCTCTACAACTTGTGCATTTCTTGAACTGTCAACTTTCTTTTGATAACTTTTAGTCATAAAGGTCATGAGAGTCTACATGCAAAGTTTTGTGCAGATCAGACACACGGCCTAGGTGGGGTTTGCAAAAGTAGGTTTCGCATTAATCGTGACTTTGCGGATTATTTAAAAATAATTTACAACAGCGCCACCTAGTGGCCGATTGACACCAAATTTGGTACAGAGCCTCGGAGTGGGGTATTATACAAGAATACCAGGTTTTGCATTGCTAGCCTTGACCGTAGCCGAGATATGCTAAAGTTCGTTTTTCAGACAACGGCATCTACAGAATCCTCTCCAGTGAAATACAGACGAACTTTTACATCGTTAGCTGTCAGCATTTTAACCATGTTTAATCCAGCTGCTAGCTAACGGTAGGCTAACGTTACCTGCTGCCAAGTGTAGTATTAACTAGCGTGACATGCGGCGATGCTTAGGTTGCTGCTAACGTCCGTTTCGGAGCATCAGAGAGAAGTGCAGGCAATTAATAGCAAGATAGCCTTGCCAAAATCCTTCACATTGAATTCGCTGATCTTACGTTAGCTGACAAGCCGACTAGCCAACAAGCTGGCTTTCCATTTTAACGTTAACGTTAAACATGTTAACAACAACGTTAAAGAAAACAATTGTTGGCAGATATCAGCACTTACCTCAAAACTAATGTCAGTGATTGTGATTGGCCAAATGACTCGCGTGATGTATAACCAAATATGTTTTATTGTGAAAAAGACCGCAGTAGGTTTTTAAATTGTACCCCCCCTCTTTCCCCCCAACAAAAACTCTTCAGATCTACACGGTTCACGTGGATGACAGTTTCCCATTTAAAAACGGCGATTTTCGCCAAAAAGCGACTAGTTTGCAGGTATGCTTTAAACCAGTGTTTCTCAAACTTTTTTTAATATTGTACCCTTCGAACTGTTTTTTTTAAAGCAAGTACCCCCTGAACAGCGCAAAACATTTTTGGTGGGGGGAAAAAAAAAAGTCTATATCAAGAGGAACAATACAGTACCGGCAGTGATGAAGTTACTAGCCTTGTAACCAAAAACCTTTAAATGCTTAAATGTTCAAATGTTTAGAATCCACTTAATTCATTCATTATTATAGCATAATTACTTTAGGAATTATGCATGACATTTTTAAATGAAAATTTCATGTACCCCCTGCAGTACTCCAAAGTACCCTTAGGGGTACACATACCCCCATTTGAGAAACACTCCTTTAAACCAAGCCCGCCCAATTTGGGCCCCGCGGGCCAAGTTTGGCCCGTGCTCCCTTTGTTCAGGCTCGCCATGGCATTTGACATCCTCATGATTATGCTCTTATTTTGAAAATCCTAACCGTAATTTCTACGAAACGTAAGTTTTGTGAAGCTGTAAAGTACTAAATCTGAGTTTTACTGCAATGTTCCCTTTTTAAATAAAGTCTTTATGGTTATTTTGTAGAACTTCATGCCGGGGTTCCTCAGGGAACGATTTGGGGTCCTCCTTATTGTTTGATGTAAACAAGGGAAAGAGGGGATGAAAGGGATGTTTTTTGCACATTGCTGGCAAACTTCGCTATTAAGTCAAATACGTAAATTTTATCTTAACTTCTGCAGAAAAGCTCCAGTATGTTTTGTGGCTCCAGAGAGATTTCTTTAATTTTTTGGGGGGGGCCAAAAATGTGTCATTTGATAGTAAAGGTTGCAGACCCCTGCACCACGCTATTGGCTCCGGTCCGAATCACTGGAGGAGTTGTTGAAAACAAACCGAAACTCAGCAACACAAGTCACGTGACCGCATTCACACTGTCGACCAGATTGTATTTCCTAAAACTGCTCTTCGACTGATTGTTCGATAGATGTTCTTTTTGTAAAAACCAATTAAGTACACATCCTTTAGCTCAAATTTGTGTGATACTGCTCTGATAGTTGAGCTCTTTTTCTTGCCATTAAAAGACAAAAGTCCTAATTATGTGATACAGATGTGGAACAAAATGGGAGATGTTTAACTCCATAGTTAAGACTTTAAAATCTTTGCAGGCTGTCTTACCCCGTAGCTGTTGATAATAATTCCCACCAGATGCATTTTGATTTCCAAAAGACGCTCGATAAATCAGCGATAATTGTAAAAGGTCAAACTTTGTATTATTTTCAGCACTCGGGTGGCATTCATGTGTTCATATCACACAAATGGAGTGCTGTGATTTATATTTTATGTGTTTGGCGGTTTTCTGAAAAGTGGTTGCGTGATTCCCGTGTGGAGAGAGAAGCCGGTGTTTCAGCCTCTTTGGTAAAGAACTGCGGGTTGTGAAAAGAGAGAAAGCAGGGAATCAGCTGGTTTCACTAGGAACCCAGAGGGAACTGCATCTTTAAAATAAAGGGTTCATAAAGGGTTATTTTTTTGTTTTTTCTTTTCAACCTGGACCCTATGTTCCATGTTTCTGTGTCTGAGTGACTTAAGTGAACAAACTTCTTTGAAATTGGTCCAGACTGTAATGTAACCCTACAGGACAGATGTTCAGCAGCAGTTAGAGTCACTAAAAGTTCTGTTGTTGCCGCTGACAGACTCAGATTATTATTCTAAGAGTCTGACAACATTATGGAAAGGATCCCTCCAGAGAGAGACCTTTTAGTTAAAGAGGAAGATCTGTTTAGTTTAACATCAAACAGCCCCGAAATCTCCATCACCAAACACCACCAGACTAAAAAAAAACTACCACTGGGAACAACAATTGTTTGAAACTGGCCTAGTATTAATTGAACAGCCCCAAAAATCACCATGATCAAACCCACCAGACTACTAAATAGTCAGGACTTTTAGCGTGTATAGAGCCAGCATATTTCCACCAGACTCCATGTAAATAATCAGGACTTTTAGCGTGTATAGAGCCAGCAATTAAGGGTTAATTTCAACCAAACCATTGATTGTGATTGTTGGAACAGTGGAAAGATGAACCAAGACGGCTTTTGGTAGTTTGATTTAGTTTCTGTCCACTTTGAATGAAGTGTTTTTTACGATGATAAAAGTCCTGATTATTTACATGCTGAACATTAGTCCTGTAGGGTTACATTACAGCTTGGTTCTGGTTTAATACTGGACCAGTTTCACAGATTGTTGTTCCATCAGACACTCAGACACACACACATGAAGACACAGAGTCCAGGTTGAAAAAATACCCCAAAGTTACCCTTTTAAATAGTCTTTACGGTTAGTTTGTACAACTTCATGCCGGGGTTCCTCAGGGAGCGATTCGAGATCCTCTTATTGTTTGATGTAAACACGGGAAAGAGGGGATGAAAGGGATGTTTTTAAGTTGTGTAATTTTCCATTTAAATAGTTTTTACTTTAAGCAGACTGTTTGTAACGACAAAGGGGAAAGTGACAGATCATGTTTTTTTTTTTGTTTTTTTTTTTTATAGTTTTAAATATCTATTGTCACTCCCTGTATAATGTCAATGAACTGATTTGTGAAAAGTTAATCAGTGTTTTTGGATTTGATGCAATACTTTTGATAATAAAAAATGTGCCCTTTTTTTGTAATTCACCATCAGTCTGAATAAAACCAAATGTAACAGTTTCCTGTTTTAATAATGAAATTAAATAAAGATGAAAGTGCTGGAGATCTTTTGACTCAGGATTGATATGAACTTTGACCATTTTTTTTGTGACCAATGTCAGTTTTCAGTGAATTATTGACGTTTTCCATCTTTAAACCAGTGAAACTGAATCTTCAACCCGTTCTCAATCCCAACTCGTTGCATACTGACGCTAAGTGGCGTGCATCTTGGCTCTGATCTACGAGGAAACCCGCCGGATACTTTTGAGATATTACAATTAAAACAAAATCAATGAATGTTCAACGACCAGCTGGACGAGTCTTTTTATTTCCTCACTTTCTGATTATGAAACAAACAATTATATTATAACATACATGTTTATAAACTGTTTGAGTGTGTGTGTGTGTGTGTATATATATATATATATATATATATATATATATATATATATATATATATATATATATATGTGTGTATATATATATATATATATGTGTGTATATATATATATATATATGTGTGTATATATATATATATATATGTGTGTATATATATATATATATATGTGTGTATATATATATATATATATGTGTGTATATATATATATATATATATATGTGTGTATATATATATATATATATATATATATATATATATATATATATATGTATATATATATATATATATATATATATATATATATATATGTGTATATATGTGTGTATATATATATGTGTATATATGTGTGTGTATATATATATATATAGCTGGACGAGTCTTTTTATTTCCTCACTTTCTGATTATGAAACAAACAATTATATTATAACATACATGTTTATAAACTGTTTGAGTGTGTGT
>CM042325.1:35230417-35262917 GCA_023566125.1 Zingel zingel | reverse complement strand
AGACACAACGTAACGTTTTCTCTTGTTCTTTTGTAGTTTTTGTAGTTTTTCTTTTTTAGGAAAGTGCATATTGTAGTTTTGAGGGTTAACAGGCTGAACTTTACAGTGAGTGTGTGCGGGGCGGCCGCTGCAGGAAGAAGTATTCAGAGCATTTACTGCAGAAAAAGTACTTTTGTTTACACGGTGGAAATACGCCACTGCAATGTAAAGTCCTGCATTGAAACCCTGTCTTAAGTACATGTCATGTTTGTGTGTCTGAGGGGAACACCAACCTGTGAAACTGGTCCAGTATTAAACCAGAACCAAGCTGTAATGTAACCCTACAGGACTAATGTTCAGCAGCAGTTGGAGTCACTAAAAGTGCTGTTGTTGCTGCTGACAGACTCAGATTATTATTCTAAGTGTCTGACAACATTATGGGATGGATCCCTACAGAGATGGAGCTTTTAAAGAGTGAGATCCTTTTAGTTTAACATGAAATCACCATCACCAAACCCACCAGACTCCATGTAAATAATCAGTAGTTTTATCGTAGTAAAAACACACTTCATTCAAAGTGGACAGAAACAAAATAAAATTACCAAAAGCCGTCTTAGTTCAAATTTCCACTGTTCCAGTCTGGTGGTCTTCAATCATGGTGATTTTTGGGGCTGCTCAATCTTAATACTGGGCCAGTTTCAAACAATTGTTGTTTCCATCAGTCACTTAGACACAAACACATGGGAAAATAGGGTCCAGGTTGAAAACAATAGATTTACCTTTTAAGTAAAAGTACTTAGTTACATTCCCCCAGTGGTAGTAGTATATTTGTGTTGCTGCGGTGGAAACAGAACTCCATGCAACAACAAAAAAAACCTGTTACACAAACAACTGCCTCCTCCCTCTGCTGCTGTAAACCTTTTGGCTTTGTAGTTATATATATTTATATATAATTTTAGATTTTTGAGGCCACTGTTTGCTAAATGTCACGTGTAACTTCTGTGACAGGATGCTAAGTCTGACAATTCCAGCTGATCGAATACACCACGTCTACACGCAGCATCAGGCAAACATAGTTTGCATTTCTGTTTCAGAGCACAAGTCTACCAGAAGCAAAGTGGGTTATTCCCGTGCAGCTGAGCATCTGTTTCAGCGTGTAAATCATATTTATGTTTAGCAGACGGGGGAACAAAATCGGTGTTCTGCACTCCCACTTTTTCACAGTCAAGTCCTAAACTTTGTCATGAGAGACCAGGACTTTAAATTGACACCCTCCGAATGCGGGTAAAGATGAACTCTGGCGGGGAACATTGTAACGTTGCTCGCCAATCAAGCCGGGGCATGAATGAAGCGAAAGCGTCCGTTTCTGCAGAAATGTTTCCAGAGCGTGGATAGTCTGTTTTACCGGAAACAAATTTGGGCGGTTTTGTTTGTCTTTGGCTTGGAAAAGTATTCTTTTATCTGGCAACAACTGCTCGTAGTATCGGTGTTCTCCCTCGCTTTGTGAAAAGACTACGCTGAGTGTATTTGTATTATTTAAAGGGATATTTCACCGCTGGAAAGCTCAATAAATCTTTAAATTGGGTCACTTATGTAGTATAAATGTGAAGAAAAAAAAATTAAATTGGTGCCTTATAGGCCGAGAAAAGCCAGAAAATGTGTTTTTTGGCTCACGTGGATGAAAGACACCAAATCCCAGAATGCACTTGCTTCCCTGCTCTGAGTACACTCCCAAGCCACGCCTACCGTTTACAGACAGACAGATAGTGAGACGGTCAACTCAATTCAACTGTGTTTTATTGTCATTTCAACCATATAGCTACACCAAACAACGTTTCACCGCGTCTCTAGTGGTTACACAATTCAAATATATAAACAACGGCATACGAAACACATTATATGCTCCGTAAAGTTCAGCTAACACATACTAGCATTAGCGCTTGGTAGGCTGGAAAACACATTGGAGACGAGAGAGCAGGTCTCATATTTCAGACACTGCGAATGTATACATTGTTTGTCGGGCTATTTCGTTATTAAATTCACTTCTGAGACTTTTTTAAGCGAGAAATCAACTATATAAAGCTCAAATATGGGCCGTTTTTTCGAAAATTGATGGCTAATTGCAAATTTGTTAAGACGTGTCGGACTTTCAGAGCTCCACACAGTCTGACGAGAAAACGGCAACCTCCATACCCAGTGAAAGTCACCGTTTCTCGGCTACTGGACTACCAGGGCTCGGGGCTCCGCGGAGCTCCGGAGCTGCAAGCTAGGCTGTGTCCCATTTTAATTCTATGGGAAAAGATCGTTGCTACACTTTCGGCATCACTTTAGTATATTTACAGTTTGAATTTCGTCACGCCACTTGGTAGGCTGTAAGTTTGTAAGTGTGAGTTACGTTGGTTGGATGTAGTCCAGTTTGTTGTCTAATGAATGGACAACAAACATGATTTTGCCACCCGCAAACTCGTTCAACGTCCCCCGCTGATGATGTCCCTTTACCGGCCAGAGGCTTCGAGCAACACCGCTGGTCTCCATAGCCGGCGGGCGAAGCTGTGTCGAGTATTCCGTCTGTAATGAAGTGTCCTGCATATTCTGAGATCTGTACCAATGTATCCCGGTGGTACACGTGTGCGGTAGTTTGAATGCACATAATTGTTGTTCTAAAATTTCCTTCGGGATGAATAAATCTAAAGTTTTGATGCTGTGAAGTATCCCTATAAGCTTTTTTTTTAATGAGTGTTGCGTATGTATGATCTGCTCTAGCTTTGCCAACGTTTCACACACACATACGGTGATAATACCAGTCCAAAATGATGTGGGGAAAAAGAGACTCAAAGCTTGAGAAATTGCATTGTTTTTTTAAAATTGAAAACCGTAACATTTTCTTGAGGAAGGACACCTAACCAAATCCACACACCGTAGTCTTCCACAAACCGAGGGAGCAACATTCCTGTTGTTCTTTAACCTCCCCCAATGTAGCACAAGCAGACTTTACATGTCACAGTTTATAGATCTTGACGTTTCCAAGCTGCACTTGAAGGCAGCTTCATTTCCCAGAGAAAGTAATGTGAAATGTTTAAAATCTTCACGAACTCTTTGGGTGTCTCTCTGCAGGCTGGTCCCAGTCAGGCGTGGGTGGTGAAATCACAGAGGAGACGCTCTCAGGGACACGCACCCCCCCACCCCCAACCGCCAAGACCCGCCCCCCTTAGGGCCGCCGGATTCTCCAGCCACTCGGGGAAGACGGGAAGGAGTTTCCAAACGCCAGTGAGTTAAAGCATGACAGACTTGGAGGCGGAGTGCCTGAGGCTGGAGTGCGGTTCGCCGCCGGAGCTGGCAGAGCCACTGGCGATGCTGGCGTGCGTGAAGAGCGAGCCGGAGGACGGCGAGCTGGAGCCCATCGGCACGGTGGACCTGTCGGAGATCCAGCCGCTGGCCACCGCCGAGCTGGGCCGCGACATGATCAAGATGGAGATCAGCGGCCTCGACTACATCAAGTCGGAGCGCCACGGCCAACACGGCGACCCCCACCTGGGCCACTTCCACCACAGCGACACCGCCGAGCTGGACTACAAGTCGCAGTACGAGCCCAGCTCCGTGTTTGACTACATCTCCCAGGTAACTACAAACCCCGTTCACACTACCTGTGCTAAAATGATACTTTAAAAAGTGTGTTTGTGTGTTCTCTACTTGTTGGTGTGTTCCGTGTGTGACTGCGGCTGTCTGGGTTTCAGGTGACGGACACTCTGGAGTACATCAAGTCGGACCACCACGTGGACCTGCAGTGTTACTATGCCACCGAGCTGAGCGCGCTCAAGTGCGAGTACTCCGACTCCAACGCAATGTCGGCGCCCAACGGCCTGGAGTCGATCCATATGGCCGAGCTGCGCACCGAGCTCAACAAGCTGCGGCCCGACGCCCTACTGATGGACCCCGGCGGCGCCAAACTGGAGCCGGAGTTCGGAGCCGCGGCACTGTACGAGCTGCAGCCGGCCGTGGACGGAAAGACGCCGGCGGAGGGAGGGAGCGAAGGTACGGTCGTGCAAATAGTTAAATTTTAATTGGGATTACCTAAACAATTTAATCCGAAAACAACAATTAATTTGTATCTATATCTGTCGACACAGAGTCCCGTTACGATACTTTACTTTTATGCAAACGTTGAACGCAACGCGACTGTCCAATAGAAGCCGAGCACAGGGGAGACTGAGGTCTCTCGCGGGTCGCCACGATGGTTGCTTTTAAAATTTCTGGAGTATCCAGACCCACGTGACGCGTTTGTCCAATCAGCTGCCCGGTCAAGGGCGTGGAGCACCAACCACGGATGTATTAAGAGAACGGCATCGCCCCACCACGCTTCAGTCGTGTCGCAAAAGTGGATCTGTGCTGTAACACAGCAATCTGTTCTCCGCAAAATAAGCACGTGGCTTTAACTTTGACGTCAGTAAATAAATACTTAGAAGTCCAGGATTTGTCAGTCCAGTCCATGTCCAAATTTTTCTGTAGATTTCTCCTAAATTGATCAAAAAAGTTAGTTTAAGATAATGTCTTATTTGCATATTTAAACAGAACATTTCAGTGTTCCTTTTAAAGAACATGTTTACAACCCGTTTAACCCCTCTTCAGTTTACAAAATAACATGAGCGTTAAACTCGATGTTTTAGAAACTATTCCAAGTTGGAACCGGTTCTCGATGCCCAAACCTAATCGATGCTTTGGCCAATAATACATTAAATGCTGATGTCTTCTCTCCTAGGAGGAGGGAGCGTGCTCACGGGGAAAACGCAGAGCCCGACGGTGAGGAAGCCTCGCAACATGCAGGGCGAGAAGCCATTCTCGTGCACGCAGTGCGGCAAGAACTTCAGCACGCTGGGGAACCTGAAAACGCACCAGCGCATCCACACGGGCGAGCGGCCCTACACCTGCTCGCAATGCGGCAAGAGCTTCGGCCAGGCGGGAAACCTGAAGCGCCACCAGCTGATCCACACGGGCCAGAAGCCGTACGTGTGTGCCCACTGCCCCAAGGGCTTCACCAAGGCCGACGACCTGCGCTCGCACCAGCGGCTGCACACCGGCGAGCGCCCGTTCATCTGCGCTGCCTGCGGGAAGAGCTTCGGCCAGTCGAAGGAGCTGAAGGCGCACCAGCTGAGCCACACGGGCGAGCGGCCGTACTGCTGCCCGCACTGCGGCAAGAGCTTCACCAAGGAGGCCAGCTACCGCAACCACGTGCAGATCCACACGGGCGAGAAGCCCTTCACCTGCTCGCAGTGCGGGAAGACTTTCAGCAACTCGGGCGTGCTGAAAACCCACGAGAAGATCCACTCGGGCGAGCGGCCGTTCGGCTGCACGCAGTGCGGGAAGAGCTTCGGCCGCCTCGGACACCTGAAGGCACACCAGCAGATTCACACAGGCGAGCGGCCGTACGCCTGCCCGCACTGCGCCAAGACTTTCAGCCAGTCGGGCCACCTCAAAGCACACGAGCAGATTCACAAGCGGGAGCGGGCGGACTCGGCCAGCGGCAGCGGCGGCGGCAGCAGCAGCAGTAGCAGCGCCAGCAGCACGGTGGGCAGCGACAGCAGCTGAAATCAAACTCTTGCATTACTAGGTGGGGTGTAAGTTAGAGATGTGCCGATACCATTTCTTCCTTACCAATGCCGACACCTGAACTTGCGTGTCGTACCATACCGAGTATAGATTCAATACCAGTGTGTTATAAAATACATATGTTTTTAGGTAAAGGCACTTTATTGTCACATACATATAGCGGAAATTCATTCTCTGCCTTTAACCCATCCCTCAAGGGAGCAGTGGGCAGCCAATCACAGCGCCCGGCAGACCAACTCCAGACCTGAGCCAGTGCCTTGCTCAAGGGCACTGGCTGGAGAACCTAGTACATGTTTTTTGATGGTGGGGGAAACCGGAGCACCCGGAGGAAACCCACGCAAATGTTATTCCCCTGAATAGGGGAAGAAATAACTTGAGTTAAAACACAAAGGGACTGTTCAGCTCTCAAGTCAGTAGTTTAATGACTGAGACGCTGGCTAAGAGCTCCCCCTACAGGCTGCACAACGGAAGTGATGTAACTGGCTACTTTCAAACAAAGAACAACATAAACACTCATAACATTGCATCTAACATTACTCCGAAGTGCGTTTTATTTCATACTTTTTATGTATAGTATGGATGTGTTGCTGTCGTTGTACGCTCTGGCTCGGGTTAAACTGTTTAAAGCATCGAAAAATGTGTCAAAGTTGACAAGGCATACAGGGATATGCATACAGGAATAGTAGTAAACAATAGTTTACATAGTAAAATATGTAGTTTTTTTTTTTTTTTTTTTTAAACGCACTGGTATCTGATCTAAACTCAGTATAGTACAACACGCATGTTCAGGTATCAATCTGTATCTGGCAGGAAGAAAAGGTATCGGCATCATCTCTATGACGATACCATATTATATCGATTCTTTGGACAACGATATGATATTTACTGATATCTTTTAAAGTCGGTCAACAAACGATTTAGATTAAATTCACCGGCCTGCGATCGTTACGAGACAATATCCTCAACGCACATTTAACCGTTACATCAACTCCATCAACAACAACCGTAAAGCAACTAAACTAGGATTTGTCAGTTTTATTACTGAGCTCTTCCAGACATTTAAGTAAAAAATAAAAATAAAAAATATTCTTTTTAATAAAAAGCAACGAAAGTGGGAATCTAAACTAACGTATCAATATTTTGACTTTGCATCGATGATAATATTGGAATCGTTGTCCTTACACCCCTACTGCTCACCCTTTAACCTCTCGGGAAAACAAAGTATTATTCCTCTTTTTTTATAAATACTATATATAAAGTTTTTTCCTTATGAATTTTTCTTACATTTTCATACCTTTTTTGTGCTCTTTTGCATCATATATAAATATATATATGTGTGTGGGCAGGGTGGACTCTGACTGATTTGCTCTTATGCAAGTGTCTGTGTGTTTTGAGTGTCCGTGTACCGTGTGTCTGATAACGAGGGTCTTGTAGATAATCTTTGAACCGCCGGGACCGAGTCCCAGGACTTCTTCTCTGAGTACTTACTGATACACAAGCACAAATGGAGCTCGCTTCTTCTCTTTAAAACTGCTCTGGTTCTGGAAGTCATTCATTCCCCCTCCCCCCACATTCAGTATCGGCGTTGGCGTTTCAAAAAAATACTTACTAGTATTAGGGTTGCATAATTCCGGGAATTTCCAAAGTTGGAAACTTTCTATTGGAATTAATGGGAATAAACTGGATATTCTTAATATTGCTTGTTATAATACAGTTAGTCTATAACAGGGAACTTAAATGTAGTTAAAGAAAACAAACATCTTACAGCATAATCTTGGTTAAAACAACCTGATTTAATGCAACTTTAGTTGAATGTCCTCCCAATATTCGTCAGCATAGGCTACTACATACTGGGCAACATTTAGTTTTTAAAATACGGGGGGGGTAATACATAATCCATTGCTATTATTAACCTATGTGTTAATTGTATAGCCCACTAACTATAGTAAATCAAAATTGGAATGTTTCCAAAATTCCCCAGCTAAAATATCCTGTTTATTCCCATTAATTCCTGTTTATTCCCATTAGTTCTCATTAAAGTTTCCAAATTGGAATGTTTCCAAAATTCCCCAGCTAATTTACCGGAAAATTTCCGCCCCTTTGCAACCCTAAGTTTAAGTCTGGAAAACGAGCCGAGAAGCTCCGAGAGGAATCCAGACCATAAAACGTTTAATTCGGCACAAAAGAACATTTAGAAAAATGCAGAAAAAGTACAAGACTGTGTACAGAATCTATCAAAGAAGTATCCTAAACTTAAGTGCTAGCCGGAGAAAGAAGGGTCACTTATTTTCGACTCTTTTCCTTTTGTGTTTGGCGCTTTTCCCCTATGTTTTGGTGTTTTTTTTCTGATGTTTTGGCTGCTTTTTTCTGTTTTTGGTGGGGTTTTTTGTATGTTTTGGCCGTTTTTTTCCAGCTGTTTTTGGCGCTTTTTTGTAAGTTTTGGCCGCTTTTCTCCCATCGTTTTTGTTGCATTTTCCAAAGTTTTTGTCCGTTAAATGTGAAACCTGTGGGGTCTGTACGGAAGCCATGCAGAGACAGAAGTATCTGAATATTTTAAAGATTTCAGGGCTGCAACTGACCATAAAACATTGGCCCAAAAGAACATTTTGAAAAAGTCAAAAGTACAGAAACTATCAACGAAGAATCAAACTTCAGTGTTCAGCCAGAGGAAGGGTGGCACTTTTTTGACGTTTTTGAAATTTTTTTTTTTTTTTTTTCTTTTAAACACTTTTTAAAAATGTTTGACTCTTTTGACGTTGTTTGTTACTTAAAAAAAAAAAAAAAAAAAAAAAGGTTTCTCAACCTTTTTTTGACATTAATAGTTGATGACTAATGGGTTGATCTTTGCAGCTCTGGTTTCATTCGGACTCTTCTGGTTTAGACATAACGCTGATAATCTTAATCTTTTTTGGGGGGTTCTTACTTCCAGAACCAAACTGTTGAGCTCTAAACTTCAGTGACCAAGTTAGAGTACTAGAACCAGACCAGCAGCTCGTGATCCAGACCCCCGTGTACTGATCATAAAGATTACAGCTAGCGTTGGGTATCGTTTGCCGTTTCATTGATACTAAGCTAAGCTAGGCTAAACACAACAGTCTCTGTAATGTTACTGGATGCACAGAGACGTAACTGATATCTTATCAGGAAACGGCTATCTATTTTTTTTCCAAAATATCAAACTGAAAGGAGCTTGTGCCCCTCACAGACCGCCTGAAGGCTCCACAAACCCCCGACTCGTTCAAGAAGAGCCTGAAAACCTCTCCTTTTTAAGAAAGCCTTCTCGTAAACTTTGGTTGTGTCTAGAAGGGATACAGCTACGGCTTGGAAGATCTGCAAAATCTCGGCTAATGTAGTCTATATCCACGACATTCCACTTCTGCGGGATGTTCCTCTTTTTGGATGTCCGTCACCTTCCTCTGTCTCTGTGTTGGCGTTCTATCCTCCGGTGGATTTGTGAGGACTATGGTTAACTGCTCCTCAGATCTCTGCAGGGTAAATCCAGACAGCTAGCTAGACTATCTGTCCAATCTGAGTTTTCTGTTGCACGACTAAAACTACTTTTGAACATACACATGTTCCACCAAAACAAGTTCCTTTCCGAGGCTATTTTGCAGAGGAACCGTGACTCCATCTGGAGCTTAGCACCGCCTCAAGACGATTGAGTTACGTTAAGTGCCGCTGTGGCGACATCGGGTCCTCTTCCAGCATTGCTGGAGGACAACAGGCATCTTGCATTGCAAGAGTGCTGTACAAAAACGCAAATATAGTTTGCCTCAAACTTTATTATTTGTGTATTATTACATTTGTATTATTTCTTCCCCAAGCTCATAAAATAAACTTGGGTTGCACATAAATTGACAGGGTCGGTCGGAAACCGGAACCAAACAAAAAAAATGTTATGCCTTACTTCTTTGCCGCAAGAAATTCCGCCGGATGACCCTCATTTCAGCCCCTTGCTCTTTCTTTGTGTTGACGCTCTAACCTCCGGTGAAACGTTCCGCGTACGTTACGCATTCAACGTAGCTGAAGTTATAAAAAAAAAACAAAACATTTCTTCATCTTCAGAATACGGGGTTCTGTTTCCGAGTCCTCTGCAGTTATTAAAGTACTTTAAGTACTTTTCAATCTTCTGCCAAATGTGTGCGAGTACTCCTGTTTTTTAAAGTACTTTCTGCCAGTTAACTAGTATTTTTCTTCCAGGTATACGGGGGGGGGGAACTCGCTCTGTTAACTGTGTTTTAAAAAAATCTGATGCTATAATTTTGATTTTTTTTTTTTTATTGACCCAGTAAAACATGAAACATTCCTTCTGGTTGAACTAAAATCATTCCAGTTTAAAGTCGTAAAGGACCCGAAGGACCTGTAGGACCCGAAGGACCCGACCAGCCGATCGCTCACTGTGTACAAATCTTTATTGATTCTGTCATTCCTAATAAAATGTTATACAACTTTTTTAAAAAAAGAAGAAAAGTGATGCAGCATCTTGTACTGGAAAATAATTATTAAAGAAACTAATGACACGTCTCTGTTGGGTTTCTGGTCTCTGCATCATTTTGGGATTAAACACCCAATTTTCTGTCTTTGTTTTATCTTTTGTTTCCGATGTTTTACAACCTTTTTCACCGTTTTTTTTTTTTTTTGTTGTTTTTTTTTCTCTCCTCTCGCTCTCTCTCTGTCTCTCTCCTCCCTCTCTCTCTTTGTCTCTCTGTCTCTCTCTCTCTTTGTCTCTCTATGTCTCTCCCTCTCTCTCTCCTCCCTCTCTCTGTCTCGCTGTCTCTCCCCCTCTCTCTCTCTCTACTGTCTTCACTCTCTCTCTACACTCTCTTTTATTACTGTTTTGTTTTGGGGCATTTCTATGTATGTATATTAAAAAAAAAAAAAATTATGCTCATGTTGCTTTTGTCAGCGTTTTTGATGTTTTTTTTCCCCCTGACGTTTGACACTTTTTAGACACTTTTTGTGGTTCTTTTTTCATTTTTCAACTGCCCCTAAATCACCATCACCAAACCCACTAGACTCCATGTAAATAATCAGTACTTTTATCATTGTGAAACACACTTCATTCAAAGTGGACAGAAATTAAATAAAATCAAAAGCCATCTTGGTTCATCTTTCCACTGTTCCAACAATCACCACTCTGGTTTGGTTGAAATTAACCCTTAATTCACCCATTTACATGTGGAAATATGCTGGCTCTGTACACACTAAAAGTCCTGATTATTTACATGGAGTCTGGTGGAGATATGCTGGCTCTATACATGCTAAAAGTAGTGATTGTTTACATGGAGTCTGGTGGAAATATGCTGGCTCTATACACGCTAAAAGTAGTGATTATTTACATGGAGTCTGGTGGAAATATGCTGGCTCTATACACGCTAAAAGTAGTGATTATTTACATGGAATCTGGTGGAAATATGCTGGCTTTATACACGCTAAAAGTAGTGATTATTTACATGGAGTCTGGTGGAAATATGCTGGCTCTATACACGCTAAAAGTAGTGATTATTCACATGGAGTCTGGTGGAAATATGCTGGCTCTATACACGCCAAAAGTCCAGATTATTTACATGGAGTCTGGTGAGGTTTGGTGATTTCTACGCTGTTTTTTTTTTTTTTTATATATAACTCATGTTTTCAAAATCTTTTGGATGTTTGTAATGTGAGGTAAGTCTCTGTCTCTCATGTCTTTACAGATGGTAGTTAGAAACAAAAAAACAGTTTAGAGTGCAAAGTCTCTCTCCACTCAATTTTTTCAATTTCAATTTGATGTTGCTTTAGTGACATGACAAAAAAATACATCTGTGTTGCCAAAGTATAAGAACAAATGTACATATAAAACAACAAGGAGTAAATACATCTGATATAATAATACAAGTAAACATAATTGTGATATACAGTCAGGTCCATAAATATTGGGACATCAACACAATTCTAATATTTTTGGCTCTATACGCCACCACAATGGATTTGAAGTGAAATGAACAAGATGTGCTTTAACTGCAGACTTTCAGCTTTAATTTAAGGGTACTGACATCCAAATCAGGTGAACGGTGTAGGAATTACAACAGTTTGTATATATGCCTCCCACTTTTTAAGGGACCAAAAGTATTGGGACAATTGGCTGCTCAGCTGTTGCATGGCCAGGTGTGTGTTATTCCCTCATTATCCCATTTACAAGGAGCAGATAAAAGGTCCAGAGTTCATTTCAAGAGTGCTATTTGCATTTGGAATATGTTGCTGTCAACTCTCAATATGAGATCCAAAGAGCTGTCACAATCAGTGAAGCAAGCCATCATTAGGCTGAAAAGACAAAACAAACCCATCAGAGAGATAGCAAAAACATTAGGTGTGGCTAAATCAACTGTTTGGAACATTCTTAAAAAGAAAGAAGGCACCGGTGAGCTCAGCAACACCAAAAGACCCGGAAGACCACGGAAAACAACTGTGGTGGATGACCGAAGAATTCTTTCCCTGGTGAAGAAAACCCCCTTCACAACAGATCAAGAACACTCTCCAGGAGGGAGGTGTATGTGTGTCAGAGTCAACAATCACCAGAATGAATACAGAGGCTTCACCACAAGATGTAAACCATTGGTGAGCCTCAAAAACAGGAAGGCCAGATTAGAGTTTGCCAAACAACATCTAAAAAAGCCTTCACAGTTCTGGAACAACATCCTATGGACAGATGAGACCAAGATCAACTTGTACCAGAGTGATGGGAAGAGAAGAGTATGGAGAAGGAAAGGAACTGCTCATGATCCAAAGCATACCACCTCATCAGTGAAGCATGGTGGTGGTAGTGTCATGGCGTGGGCTGCCAATGGAACTGGTTCTCTTGTATTTATTGATGATGTGACTGCTGACAAAAGCAGCAGGAGGAATTCTGAAGTGTTTCAGGCAATATTATCTGCTCATATTCAGCCAAATGCTTCAGAACTCATTGGACGGCGCTTCACAGTGCAGATGGACAATGACCCGAAGCATACTGCGAAAGCAACCAAAGAGTTTATTAAGGGAAAGAAGTGGAATGTTATGCAATGGCCAAGTCAATCACCTGACCTGGATCCGATTGAGCATGCATTTCACTTGCTGAAGACAAAACTGAAGGGAAAATGCCCCAAGAACAAGCAGGAACTGAAGACCGTTGCAGTAGAGGCCTGGCAGAGCATCACCAGGGATGAAACCAGCGTCTGGTGATGTCTATGCGTTCCAGACTTCAGGCTGTAATTGACTGCAAAGGATTTGCAACCAAGTATTAAAAAGTGAAAGTTTGATTAATGATTGTTAATCTGTCCCAATAGTTTTGGTCCCTTAAAAAGTGGGAGGCACATATACAAACTGTTGTAATTCCTACACCATTCACCTGATTTGGATGTAAATACCCTCAAATTTAAGCTGAAAGTCTGCAGTTAAACCACATCTTGTTCATTTCAAATCCATTGTGGTGGTGTATAGAGCCAAAAAGATTAGAATTGTGTCGATGTCCCAATATTAATGGACCTGACTGTAAATGCAGATACTAAACAAATTCTGTGCATGTCCCTCAAAGGGTACGTTGAAACAATAATATAAAAAAAGAATACAAATAAAAGAATAGAATTTAAAAAATGATAATATATATATATAATTCTCTATTGTTCCTTGTATTGTGGCAGGAGAAGACATATTTAGCTGCTAGCCATGCCGTGCTTTTATCTTCCCCTAATAAAAGAGGAAGCTTTTTCTCCTCAGTGTAGGTAGTGAAGCCTGGTATGTTTCAAATTTTTGGAAATATTTGGTTCTTAAGTCTTTATATTTGGGACATGTACATAGGAAATGTAATTCTGTTTGGATATCCTGGTGGCAGTGTGTACAGACTCGTTCCTCTCTTGGTCTCCACACTTTTAAATGTCTACCTCTTTCAATTTCCAGCTCATGGTCACTGACTCTGGATTGTTGTTCTGTATACTGGTCTTTTAATTTAGTTTCAAATCTTTTGATTGACGACTGAGGATTGTGTCTGTAGCGGCTCTGAGGCTCAGTGTACCTGTCTCTCTCTTGACCTGTCTGTCTACTACTGACTGTGTTTAGCTCTGTGTACCTGTCTCTCTCTCGACCTGTCTGTCTACTACTGACTGTGTTTAGCTCTGTGTACCTGTCTCTCTCTACCTGTCTGTCTACTACTGACTGTGTTTAGCTCAGTGTACCTGTCTCTCACTCTACCTGTCTGTCTACTACTGACTGTGTTTAGCTCTGTGTACCTGTCTCTCTCTCTCTACCTGTCTGTCTACTACTGACTGTGTTTAGCTCTGTGTACCCGTCTCTCTCTCTCTACCTGTCTGTCTACTACTGACTGTGTTTAGCTCTGTGTACCTGTGTCTCTCTCTCTACCTGTCTGTCTACTACTGACTGTGTTTAGCTCTGTGTACCTGTCTCTCTCTCTACCTGTCTGTCTACTACTGACTGTGTTTAGCTCTGTGTACCTGTCTCTCTCTCTCTACCTGTCTGTCTACTACTGACTGTGTTTAGCTCTGTGTACCTGTCTCTCTCTCTCTACCTGTCTGTCTACCACTGACTGTGTTTAGCTCTGTGTACCTGTCTCTCTCTACCTGTCTGTCTACTACTGACTGTGTTTAGCTCTGTGTACCTGTCTCTCTCTCTACCTGTCTGTCTACTACTGACTGTGTTTAGCTCAGTGTACCTGTCTCTCTCTACCTGTCTGTCTACTACTGACTGTGTTTAGCTCTGTGTACCTGTGTCTCTCTCTCTACCTGTCTGTCTACTACTGACTAAGTTTAGCTCAGTGTACCTCTGAGCCAGCTGGTCCAGAGGACATCTGAACACTGCTGGTTCCTCAGGAGAGCTTTGTATGCAATGGAATAATTTTTATCAGCTTGATTTAAATGCTGCCAAAATGTTATTGACCTTTTTTGGATTTGAATTTTCCGAGGGAATATACAGAGTTCTGCTCTGCCTGCATGTTTGGGGTGTTTGGGTGAACTTTTTGAATAATTTGACAGAATTCCAATTGTAATTTTTCAGGGGGAGTTTTATCCCAGTTTTTAAATTCTGGTTTGGAAATCGGGCCCCAAACTTCGCTTCCGTAAAGCATTATTGGTGTCATCAGAAAATTGTAGATTTTTAGTCAAATATTTGTTTATTACATAGTGTGTTTATGGCCAGGTTGAAACTCCCTGATGCCCTAATTTCAACCCCTAAGTAATGATATCAACCCTTGTGTTCTAGTCTGGTGTTGCCCAGAGTGAAGTTGTAACTCTGTCTATTTCCCCGAGATCTGGCTCTCCTCTGAGATACCATAACACTGGTCTTTTTCAGATTGACTGTCATTGCCCATTTCTGACAGTACTGCTCTAGGACGGACAGGCCCTGTTGTAAACCCTCTTCTGGGGACAACAGAACTAGATCATCAGCATAGAGCAGGAACTTGATGTTGGTATCATGAAGTGTGAGATCTGGGGCTGCAGATTGTTCCAACATCACTGCTAGTTCATTGATGTAAATGTTAAACAGTGTTGGACTCAAACTGCATCCCTGTCTCACTCCACGCCCCTTGTTTGAAGAATTCTGTTCTTTTGGAGCCAATTTTTACTGCACATTTATTTTCTTTGTACAGTGATTTAATAGTGTCATAGACTTTACCCCCTATACCGCTCTCTATAAGTTTATAAAAAAGCCCATCATGCCATATTGAGTCAAATGCTTTTTTAAAGTCTATAAAACATGCAAATATTTTCCCATTTTTAATTTTGATGTAGTTTTTAATAAGGGTGTGCAGAGTGTAAATGTGGTCTGACGTATGATATTTTAGTAAAAAGCCAATTTGATTTTGACTTAAGACGTTGTGCTTGGTAAGGAAGGACAGTATTCTGGCATTAATAATACTGCAGAAAACCTTCCCCAGATTACTGTTCACACAGATGCCTCTGTAGTTGTTAGGGTCCAATCTGTCGCCATTTTTGAAAATAGCGTTGATGAGTCCATGGTTCCAGATCTCAGGGAAATAACCCGACTCCAGAACAAGGTTGAACAGCTTGTGGAGGGGCTACTGTGCTTTAGCATCTCAGGGCAGATGCTGTCTAGTCCACAAGTCTTTCAGCCTCCAGAGCCTTCAGTTGGCTCTGTATTTCTATTAGTGTTATTTCTGTATCTAGGGGGTTTGGTAGTCTTTCACCTTTTCCTCTAACTGGTGAAGATTTTCAACTACTGAGTGGTGATTGCACTATAATCAATATTCTTATACAAAAATGCAAAGTGATTTTTCCAGATCAAACCATTTTGTATTGTTAATTTATCTTTATGTCTTGGACTGAATTTATTCCACAGATTCCAGAAGACGTTTTGGTCTGTGGCTTATCCTATTTTGTTAAGTTCTTCAGATCTGTAAAGCTCTTTCTTCTGATTGATTAGTATTTTGTAGTATTTTAGTGCCTGATGGTATTGGACCCGTGTTTGACTCTCATGGGGTTCTCTGTGTTTTTGGTTAGATAATAGTCTTAGTTGTTTTCTAGCATAAACACATTCATTATCATACCATTGTTCTTTTGACGGTTTGTGTTTTGTTATTTTGTTACTATAGTTAATTATTTTGAGATTTGATTTTGTAGCTAATTCATCAAATATATTGTTTAAATGCTGTGTAGCCAAATTTACTCCATCTTTTTAGCATGGGCAGTAGTAAGTCTGTAGAGATTAAGTTTGGATTTGATTTCTGTACTGTCAAGTGCAGTTAAATAATTCTCTATGTTGCTGCATTTTTTGCATATATATTTTTGGTGTAGGTAATACATTTAGCTGGTTTCTGATTCTGGTACAATGCTATATTTTGTAGACTTATTTAAATAAAGTGTTGTTTGGCAGTGATCTGAAAAGGGAAGTTGTGGTGAAACTACAAATGCATTGATGTCCTCTGGGTGGATATCGGTTATCGTATAGTCCACCACACTGTTACCTAACAAAGAGGAGTAGGTCATTCTACCCAGAGAGTCACCACGGGTCCTTCCATTAACTATGTATAAGCCCAGGCTTTTGCATATCCGGAGAACTTGTTTTCCGTTTTTGTTTATAATATTTTCAAAACTTTGTCTTTGTGGTATTGCGTGAGCTGGGACTGGGGAGATTTGGCCGAATATGTGTTTGTTTCCATCTACTTCAATGTAGTCTTTCTCTTTTCCAGTTCTTGCATTGAGATCTCCACATATTAAGATGTGACCCAGTGACTGGAAATGAATTATCTCCTTTTGGAGTTCTTGAAAAATCTCCTCAGTGTAATAGGGGGAGTTTGAAGGTGGGATATAGATTGCACATACATATATATCTCTGGTGCTATTAACTATACCTCTGTTGATTTTTATCCAAAGGTGAGATATCATTTTTATATTGTGCTTTATGCCAAATTAATGTTCCCCCTGAATCTCTTCCATTTTTAACGTTTTTTTTTTTTTTTTACAGAAGGTACAGAAAATATAATGTAATTATTAGGACAATTAGATAGTAAATATGAATGGTTCCATGTTTCATGTAGAATGATGATATCTAAATTATTTACACTTTTTACAAATTCAGGATCTGTAGTTTTATCCCAAAAGTTGTGGAGTACAAACCCTGGATATTCCAACTACTAATTGAGAATGACATTGGTCTTGATACAGGATCTGTGTTTCACATAGAAATATACAATGAAAAACAAAATCCAACTCCAACGATATTAAGTACTATAATTGCTATGTACCTATTATATATATGTTTTTGTATATGTATCTTTTGTCTAATCATGTTGAAAGTCGCTGTTAATTTAACATTTTGAGCACAGCAAGGTGACTAGGTCTCTTATCTGGTTTGATTTGGTGCTCTGGCAGCTATGGCGTAGCTCTCTCTCTGGCTGGGGGCTGAGGCATGTAGGAAGGTAGCTCCCTCGGTGGATGGTGGCCTGTGACTTCGTTAGGTAGATAAGTCTCTCTGGGAGGGGGGCTGTGGCAGGTAGGTAGCACTCTCTCTTTGGATAGTGGGTTGTGACAGGTAGATTTCTTGGTTTGTTTGGTTGTACTGTTGTTGTGGTTGTTTTGTGTGGGGGGGGCTGCTGAGGGTACATCTGCTGGGTAGGGGGACGTCTGCGTGGGTGAAGAGAGTTTCCTGATTGAGTGGAGTTTCTTCTGCGGTCAGGTGTGGATGTGCCTCGGCCTAGGGCTGTGTCTTTGAGGCTCTTTGCAAATAGCCCCACCGCTCTCTCACTGAGGTGGATGTGGTCACATAAGTGCTGCTGAAGTATGTCTCTGTGGAGGGCTACATGGACGTTCTGCAGTAGTGTGCATTTCTTTCTAATCTCAGCGTTGATTGTGTTAATTGTGTGTTGAGGTGTGTCAGTCCTTGGAAGTAAAGATGATATAGTTACTCTTGCTCTGGGTATTTCTCTCTCGCTTCCCTTGCCGCTCTCTCTCTCTCTCTCTCTCTCTCTCTCTCTCTCTCTGTCTCTGTCTCTGTCTCTCTCTCTCTCTCTGTCTCTCTCCCCTCTCTCTCTCTCTCTCTGTCTCTCTCTCTCTCTCTCTCTCTCTCTCTTGGTGTCTCTCTCTGAGTGTGTGAGTGAGCTGCAGTGTTTTGTAGTTTTTCTTACTTTTCTTTGTTTTGTTTTTGATCATTTCATTTAGTTTTGGTTAGTTTGATGGTATAGGTCACTTTATCTTTAATTTGTAGTACTTTTTGGTGGTTAGTTTGGTTTGTTTGGGTGGTTTTGTCTCCTGCCGGCGTCTCGCCGGTCGGCGTGTGCAGCCGCCATGGTGAATGGAGAGGGGTTCTCCACGCTCACGAGAAAACATGGCATTAAGATCTGTCCTAGTTTTCCGTGCAGCGTGGAGGACATTGGGTTAGCTGTGGGGGAAAAGGTCGGGCACGGTAGCATTAAGTCGGCCGCTCGGACGAACGGCGGTGGTCATCTTCCTGGACCGGGAGGACAAGGTGAACCAAGTCATCGAAGCAGGCATCACCGTGAGTGAAATGTTTGTACAGGTGCTACCGCTCACACAACCAGCCATGAAGGTAGTCCTGTCCAACGTCCCACCTTTCATCTCTGATGGGTTTCTCAGCAGAGAGTTGTCCAGACACGGGAAGATAGTTTCTCCCGTTAGAAAGATCTTGTCTGGATGTAAATCTCCGTTGTTGAAGCACGTCGTGTCTCACCGCAGACAGCTGTATATGATACTGAACCATCGGGATGAGGAGCTCAACCTCCGCTTCCATGTTAAAGTAGATGATTATGAATACGTGATTTTTGCAACCTCATCAGGGATGAAATGTTTTGGTTGTGGAGAGGTGGGACACACGGTGAGGGCCTGCCCGAGACGAGGTGAACCGAATCCTCCCGGTCCGGGAGGGGCAGCTGGTGCGGGAGTACCGGGGGAGGGGCGGATGCCCAGCAGTCTGCTGCCAAGGCGGCGAACCCCCCACCGTCCGGGGGGGCTGCTTCCCCGGTGCCGACTGCCGCCTCCGAGCGGCCGATGCCCGCTCCGCGCGCTGCACAGCGGCGTGGCGATGCCGTGTCTGACCAGACGCACCGGGTGAGTACTGATACACCGGGTGTTAGTGTGAATGTTGTGAGTGAAGATGAGAGGAGTGTAGTGGGTGAGGGGAAAGAAAAAGAAAAAACAGGTGAAGGTGTGTATGGGGAACAGACAGGTGGGATTAGGGACACGCAGGAGGGACAGTCAGGGGAGACAGGTGAGGTGCAGACTGATGAGGGTAATGAAACTGTAAATGACACGGGTGAACAAAGTGCAAGGTGGCGTGAACAGGTGGAGGAGGTAGTGCTGGAGGAGGTAGTGATGGAGGAGGAAGAGGCAGCAATTAAATCAAAAATACCTGCTAAACGCAGAACGAAAAGCAACAGTGCCTCCAGTGACGCTAAAGCGAGCAGAGTGAGTGAAGAGAGTGTGAGGAAGGTCTGTGTGGATGGCAGTGAGAGTGATGAATGTGTGTCGGATGAGAGTGAAGTTCCCAACTTAAGCAGCAGTCAACAGAGAAAGCTCTATACTGCTGATGAAATTAAAAGTTTCCTAAAACAAACGAAAAACCAGCAGGGGGTAAAAATAGAGGAGTTTTTTCCAGACTTGGTTCTGTTCTGCTCCTCAGTCAGATTCCATAACAGCCAGAAAGACGTGTCTGAAATCACAGTCCAAGAGGATTTTAGATTGAAGAAACTTGTGCTTAAAGCAAAAAAGCAAATATGTCGTGATGATGAATTATGCTCCAATGTTAATTAATTTACTGTTTATTTGTTTTGCTTTTAACATCTCACTTAATATGGATGTTTTTAAAGTAGGGAGCTTAAATGTAAATGGAGCCAGAAATGTAACAAAAAGAGCCAGTATTTATGAAACCATAAGAATGAAGCACATTGATGTTTTATTTTTACAAGAGACGCACACTGACAGCAGCAACGAGGCCGACTGGAGGAGAGAGTGGGAAGGGGAAGCCATCCTGAGCCATGGCTCTTCTCTGAGTGGAGGAGTGGGCTTCCTCTTCTCCAGAGCTTTCTCTCCGGTCTCACTGGAGGTCAAGCATGTTATCGAGGGGAGGCTGCTTTTAGTCAAAGCTCGGTTTGATCATTTTACGGCTGTTTTTATTAACGTGTATGCCCCAACAACCGGTGCAGAGAGAAAGATCTTTTTAGAAAAGGTAGGTGGGGTTTTAAATGACTGTGCATCGGAGGATTTTTTATTCTTGGGTGGGGATTTTAATTGTACTGCAAATGCATCTTTAGATCGCAACCATGCAGAGCCGCATCCAGCTTCCCAGCATGCTCTGGGGCGGCTGGTCTCTACCCACGGCCTGGTGGATGTATGGAGAAGGATGCATGCAGACTGCCGACAGTACACATGGTCCCACCTCAGAGAGAGTAGGATCTCCTCAGCCAGACTTGATCGTTTTTATTGTTTTAAACAACATTTTAATATTTTTAAAGTGTGTAATATTATTCCTGCTGTTTTTACTGATCACTCTTTGGTTTTATTTCATGTTTTTATTAGGGATGTGAAGCCGAAAAGTGCCTATTTGCATTTTAACTCTGTTTTAACTTTTGACAAAAAATTTAGAGAGGTCCTTATTTATTTTTGGGATATCTTTAGACAGAGAGAGGGTGATTTTAGCAGTCTTAGGCAGTGGTGGGACCATGGTAAGACGTAAATCAAGCTTCTATGTCAACAGCACACCCTCAATGTCACACGTGACATCACCAGATCTATGCAGGACCTGGAGAGTGATATAGTGGAACTCGAGAAATTAAGTGAGTCCACAGGAGATCGATGACATTTTGAAGTCCTCAAAATCAAAAAGCTAGCTTTAGCCGACCTGCTAGACGTTAAAGTACAGGGTGCATTGGTCAGGTCCCGATTCCAGACCATCTCGGAGATGGATGCTCCCTCTAGCTTCTTCTCCGGCCTGGAGAGGAAGAATGGACAGAGGCGGGTAATCCACACACTGCTTTCAGACACAGGGCAGGAGATCGTGGAGCCGAGGCAGATCCGAAGGCGAGCCGTAGAGTTCTACTCCTCCCTCTACTCAAGCGAGTATGAGGAGCAGGAGGCTCTGCAAGAGGAGTTCCTGAGTGGGCTACCTCAGGTCTCTGCGGAGACCAACTCCTGTCTGGAAGCGCCCATACAGTTGCAGGAGGTCCACGCTGCCCTGCAGAGTATGCAGGGGAGACGTGCCCCAGGCATTGATGGCCTCACAGTTGAGTTTTTTTTAAGCCTTCTGGGACATATTTGCACATGATGTTTTAGATGTTTTTAATGAAAGTCTGGCCTCTGGCTCCATGCCCATGTCCTGCCGCAGGGTTGTTGTTACGCTGCTACCAAAAAAAGGCAACCTGCAGGACATTAAAAACTGGCGCCCTGTGTCTTTGCTCTGTGTGGATTACAAGCTTCTGTCCAAAGTCTTTGCCTTCAGGCTGGCGAGAGCTATGGAGCAGGTCATCCATCGGGACCAGACCTACTGTGTGCCCGGCAGGTCCATGGTGGACAACGTCCACCTTATTCGTGATGTTTTGGAGGTCTCCAGCTCATTGGGGTTTAACACTGGTCTGATTTCTCTAGACCAGGAAAAGGCTTTTGACCGCGTTGAACACAGCTTCCGCTGGAAAGTAATGGGGAAGTTTGGGTTCAGCGCTGGCTTCATAGCCAAGATCAAGGTGTTGTACAGTGAGGTTGAGAGTGTGCTGAAGTTTAACGGCAGTCTGTGTGCTCCTTTTAGAGTGTGTAGAGGCGTCCGGCAGGGCTGTGCTCTGTCCGGGATGCTCTACGCACTCTCCCTGGAACCCCTCCTCTGCAGACTACGCAACAACATTGAAGGTCTGATTTTACCTGGTGTTAGTGAGAACATGGTGTTATCTGCTTACGCTGATGACGTCATCGTTTTTATTAAGAACCAGCGTGAGTTAGACATTTTAGAAAACACTGTTTCTGGTTTTAGTATTTTATCTGCAGCGAGGGTGAACTGGAAAAAAAGTGAAGCCTTCGCTGTTGGTGAATGGCATGACAGTCTCCCGGTTCTCCCCCAGCATCTAGCCTGGAAAAGAGACGGCCTAAAATACCTCGGTCTATTCCTCGGTGATGAGGTCGTGGTGCGGAGAAACTGGGAGACAGTCATGGAAAAAATTGAAAATAAAATGAATAAATGGAAGTGGCTGCTCCCTCAGATGTCATATAGAGGTAGAGTTTTAGTTTTAAATAATCTCGTTGCATCCCTTTTGTGGCACCGTTTATCTTGTGTGGACCCCCCGTCAAGTCTACTGGCTCAGATACAGAGGAAGATGGTAGATTTCTTTTGGGGGGGTCTGCACTGGGTGCCACAGGGGGTGCTGTTTTTATCAAGAGAGGAGGGGGGGCAGGGCCTTGTCCACCTGGCCAGCAGAACGGCCACCTTCAGGCTTCAGTTTATTCAAAAATTTCTGACAGGGCCCCCTGACTTGGTGTGGAGGAACGTGGCCAGCTGTATCCTCAGACATGTGAGTAAACTTGGGCTGGATGCTGCTCTGTTTTTAACTGATCCTACATTTTTAAAGTTAAGTGGGTTTCTTCCTTTTTATCAGGGCGTTTTTAAGTCTTGGGCTCTTTTTAACTGTACGTTGAGTGATAGGTCTAACTCTCTGCACTGGTTGTTGAAGGAGCCGTTGGTCAACGGGAGCAGACTGGACATCTGCAGCGGGGTGCCCGGGCTGCTGGCAGCCCTGAACCGATCTGGGACCCTGAGCCTGCAGCAGCTGGTGGAGTCAGCAGGGCCTGAACTATCGGGGGCCGGGGCTCTGGGCTCTCTCCTGGGAGTGACCTCTATCCGGATCACACAAAGACTCCTGGCCTTATGGACGCGAAAGCTGAGCGGGAGAGAGAGGAGACTCCTCATGGAGTACAGCCGAGGAGAGGCTAGGCCAGATCCCGCAGACCCGTTCCCGGAGGTCTACCTGAGCCCAGAGTTTGGAGAGGAGACCGGCCCCTTGCTAGCTGTTAGTAGCCCGGGCAAGCTCACCCTGCACGGAGCAGACAAAGTGACACTGTACCAGAACTGTGAAAGCCATAAATAAAAAAGGACTGAGCGGCAGACCGCCCACTTTCTGGAATGACAGGTTGGGGGGGGGGGGACATCCCTGTCCCCAGTGGAGGATTTTATACAAGCCGCCCCTCAAAAAACGGACCGCTGACCTCCAGTGGAGGGTTTTACACGGTGCTGTCGCCTCCAATGCTTTTATCTCTGTTCTTAACCCAGCTGTTCTTAGCCAGTTCCTTTTCTGTAACCTTCGAGAGACTGTGTACCACATGTTCACTGAGTGTAAGAGACTCACCGAGTTCTTCTCTCTTTTAACATCGGTTTTTAGTCTTTTTAATGTAGTTTTTACTGAGAGGGTTTTTATTATGGGAGCTGACTATAAAAAGGCACAAAAAGAAAAATGGCAGCTCCTGAACTACCTTTCAGGTGAAGCCAAAATGGCGATCTACATTAGCAGGAAGAACAGGGAGGACAGGGAGGGGCAGGAGACCAGGGCAGTCTGGCTCTGTAACATCAGAACAGAGAGGGGCAGGAGGCCAGGGCAGTCTGGCTCTGTAACATCAGAACAGAGAGGGGCAGGAGACCAGGGCAGTCTGGCTCTGTAACATCAGAACAGAGAGGGGCAGGAGACCAGGGCAGTCTGGCTCTGTAACATCAGAACAGAGAGGGGCAGGAGACCAGGGCAGTCTGGCTCTGTAACATCAGAACAGACAGGGGCAGGAGACCAGGGCAGTCTGGCTCTGTAACATCAGAACAGAGAGGGGCAGGAGGCCAGGGCAGTCTGGCTCTGTAACATCAGAACAGAGAGGGGCAGGAGGCCAGGGCAGTCTGGCTCTGTGACATCAGAACAGAGAGGGGCAGGAGGCCAGGGCAGTCTGGCTCTGTGACATCAGAACAGAGAGGGGCAGGAGGCCAGGGCAGTCTGGCTCTGTGACATCAGAACAGAGAGGGGCAGGAGGCCAGGGTAGTCTGGCTCTGTAACATCAGGGCCAGACTCTGGCTAGAGTTCAGGTTTTATAAACACATCGGAGACATCGATGCTTTTAAACAGCGTTGGTGTTTTAATGATATTGTTTGTTCTGTTGTTGATGATGAGCTGGTTTTTGCACAAGTTTTTATTGGATGATATTCTTTTAAAATCAAATACTGAGATTTTAATGCATTAGCACTTTATGTAATTGTGAACATGCACAAATTATAAATATGTAAATAAAGTGTTTTTGTAAAAATCAAATCTCTCTCTCTCTCTCTCTCTCTCTCTCTCTCTCTCTCTCTCTCTCTCTCTCTCTCTCTCTGTGGTAACCTGTTCAGCTCTTTACTTTCACTTTCTCCCATGCCTTAGCCAGATCTTTTTCCTCCAGGTTAAACTTTCGGTAGGTGACATGTTCAGCTGATTTATGATCTTTTAGTTTCATCTAAATATAAATAATGTGTTTGTGTTGTTGAAGAGTTTAGCTGTGTGCTAACAATTAGCTGTTAACCTGCTTTAGTCAGGATAACAGGAGCTAACCATGTTCAAACAATGACATAATATCTCATAAATGAGATGTAGCTCTGCTGAGGAAAACAACCTCCTAATCTGCTGAAGCAGTGTAATGTTCCTCCTCTACTGCAGTAAAAGAATCAACACCACCATGTACAAGTACTTTGTTGGTAAAAGAAAACCTGACTTGGCTCCTTCCTGTTATGCAGCAACATGAAGTACTTCCTCATATGTACTGTGTCAAGTAAAGTGGGTCAGACTGAGACTCTAAAGCAGTGGTTCTCATGCTTTTTTCAATAATGTTCCCCCTTTGAACAGTGTTTTTAAGCCATGTACCCCCTAACCAGCACGAATAATTTTTGGTAGAAAAACAAAGTCTCTATAAAAAAGAATACAGAGATGTCAGCGATAGATTTACTAAACAACAGCCTTGGACCTGGAAAACATTTACAGTGGGGCAAAAAGTATTTAGTCAGCCACAAATTGTGCAAGTTCTCCCACTTAAAAAGATGAGAGAGGCCTGTAATTTTCATCATAGGTACACCTCAACTATGAGAGACAAAATGAGAAAAAATAATCCAGAAAATCTCATTGTAGGATTTTAGGAGGTCAAACGTTTTCTGTTAGTCTTCACAAGGTTTTCACACACTGTTGCTGGTATTTTGGCCCATTCCTCCATGCAGATCTCCTCTAGAGCAGTGATGTTTTGGGGCTGTTGCTGGGCAACACAGACTTTCAACTCCCTCCAAAGATTTTCTATGGGGTTGAGATCTGGAGACTGGCTAGGCCACTCCAGGACCTTGAAATGCTTCTTACGAAGCCACTCCTTCGTTGCCCGGGCGGTGTGTTTTGGGTCATTGTCATGCTGAAAGACCCAGCCACGTTTCATCTTCAATGCCCTTGCTGATGGAAGGAGGTTTTCACTCAAAATCTCACGATACATGACCCCATTCATTCTTTCCTTTACACGGATCAGTCGTCCTGGTCCCTTTGCAGAAAAACAGCCCCAAAGCATGATGTTTCCACCCCCATGCTTCACAGTAGGTATGGTGTTCTTTGGATGCAACTCAGCATTCTTTCTCCTCCAAACCTGACGAGTTTGGTTTCATCTGACCATATGACATTCTCCCAATCCTCTTCTAGATCATCCAAACGCTCTCTAGCAACCCTCAGACGGGCCTGGACATGTACTGGCTTAAGCAGGGGGACACGTCTGGCACTGCAGGATTTGAGTCCCTGGCGGCGTAGTGTGTTACTGATGGTAGCCTTTGTTACTTTGGTCCCAGCTCTCTGCAGGTCATTCACTAGGTCCCCCCGTGTGGTTCTGGGATTTTTGCTCACCGTTCTTGTGATCATTTTGACCCCACGGGGTGAGATCTTGCGTGGAGCCCCGGATCAAGGGAGATTATCAGTGGTCTTGTATGTCTACCATTTTCTTATATTTGCTCCCACAGTTGATTTCTTCGCACCAAGCTGCTTACCTATTGCAGATTCAGACTTCCCAGCCTGGTGCAGGTCTACAATTTTGTTTCTGGTGTCCTTTGACAGCTCTTTGGTCTTGGCCATAGTGGAGTTTGGAGTGTGACTGTTTGAGGTTGTGGACAGGTGTCTTTTATACTGATAACAAGTTCAAACAGGTGCCATTAATACAGGTAACGAGTGGAGGACAGAGGAGCCTCTTAAAGAAGAAGTTACAGGTCTGTGAGAGCCTGACATCTTGCTTGTTTGTTGGTGACTGAATACTTATTTTACCGAGGAATTTACCAATAAATTCATTAAAAATCCTACAATGAGATTCTCTGGATTATTTTTTCTCATTTTGTCTCTCATAGTTGAATTGTACCTATGATGAACATTACAGGCCTCTCTCATCTTTTTAAGTGGGAGAACTTGCAAAATTGGTGGCTGACTAAATACTTTTTTGCCCCACTGTAAATACTGATGGAAAAAGGAGACAAAAACTTGGAAAAAAACGAAGGAAGAAAGGCAAGAATAGGTCAAAACAAACAACAAAACCTTCAAAAAAAGGTGACAAACTTCAAAAACAGCGACAAAAACTCAAACTTGGAGAGAAAAAAGACAGAAGTAACCACAGCCTCGGAACTGAAAAACATTTTGCAAAATATGTCAAGTACGTCTTGCTACACATCCAAGTCAGCCATTTTTTTTTTTTTACACTCGAACGGACCAAGCCAGCCTGGTAGCGAAGCTGATATAGCCTCTTGTTTCACATTAGATGATAGAAACTGATGATGTAGGCTAAATACAAATGACTTTTCATGCAACAAAAGTGAAGTGTTCATGTAGTTACTGTAATTGGGCCCATGTACTTTTTCGTTCATTTGATTTCTGATTTTGAAACGATAAATTTGAAAAGAATGGGTCATTTTAAAGCTTGTTAATATTGATGACAATGTGTTCAAACAGAAAACGAGCCATATTTCATTTAATTTAGCCCTCAAAAGTAGAATGGTGCGTTGTTTCGTTATGGACTTTCATATTAGCAGCAAGAATTCAGTCTCCATTACAACCAAATGTACAAACGGGCGATTTTGCTTTATTAATAATTAACTAGATTGGGAGTTTGCTGTAGTAGCAGCAGCCAACAACTGCATACTTGTTACAATTTCCGTCTGCTATTTCACCACTAAATTCACTTCTGAGACTTTTTTAATGTGAGAAATCAACTGTGTAGAGTTTGAATATGGGCTGTTTTACAAAAATGTATGGCCACGTGGCACATTGGCTCAGATGTTGTCGGACCTGAGAAGCTCCAGTCTGACGTGACAGCCAGCTGGTGATGCCTACAGACCCTTCTGTCATCTGGAAGTCTCTCAATAGACTCATGGACAAGTTTATTTCCTGAAATATGGCTTGTTTTACATTTGAACACATTGTCATCAAAATTAACAAGCTTTATAATGACCCATTTTTTTCAAATTTCATATCGTTTTTAAATCGGAAATCAAATGAACGAAAAAGTGCATGGGCCCAATTACAGTAACTACATGAACACTTCACTTTTGTTGCATGAAATGTCGTTTATGTTTAGCCTACATCATCAGTTTCTATCATCTAATATGAAACACGAGGCTATATCAGCTTCGCTACCAGGCTGGCTTGGGCTGTCTTCCTGCGGGCTGCAGAGAGACGTACTTGGATTTCTGCAGCTTCTCTGGTTTTATTTTCTTGAATCATCCAAATATCAGGATCAAAGATGGCCGCCACACAAAGTGACATTCAGCTCTGATTTCCATGAAGCAGTACAAACCTCCAAACAGCACGATGAGGCCATCTAGTGGACTGATAGAAGTAGAGCAGCTGATGGCAGCTTCCTCTGCTCTGATTCGTCCTCACCACTGACCAATGAGAACCAGCAGCATCTTCTCTGTCCAATAACAAACCTCTATTGATCCATGTGTTGATCAGTTCTCTGTGTTGAGTGAATGAAATGTGATGAAGTGATGAGAAAAGGTCCTCAGTAGTTCCCAGAGTTCAGTCATGTTTTCTAACTGCTTCTTTAGTCTGAGTAACAGTCCAACAAGTCAAAAGGATTCAACTGACACTGATATCAAACAGAGAGAAGCAGCCAATCAGAGGACCAGCTGCTGATATTTGGCTTTTTTCCAGGAGAAATGATGTGAGGGATGTATGAGTGATGATGTGCTGATGAATGATTGGACTGCTGCTCTCAGTGATTCCTCTCCAGATGAAGGTGTGGACTCTGCTATGAGTCAGTGTGAGGACAGAGAGGAGGGAGTCCCTCCCTCTAAAACCACTCTGTGTGGGGAACATGACAGCCAGACCAAAGATCAGAGGTGAGAGGACCATCTCTAACTGTCCACCACTCAGATCACTCCACCAGCATTATTCACACTCAAAGCTCTGTGTGTGTTGTGTTTCAGCCCAGAGAAGCAGCATGGACCTGGACCTGGACCCAGCTGTGTGTCCTTTAAGAGTGACTGGTCGAAGGATGATGTTATTAATTTTAAACGACAAGACAAAAAGTACGTAGTTGTAAATTGTGTTCAGTAACACATCCATAATGTCAGTAATTAAATAAAGTTTTTTTGTATTGTATTAAAACATTTTAAATTAGATCTGAAAGTCTTTGATGAGCTTTAATGAATTTCTTTCTATCAGGATCCATCAGAGATCAGACTGTCCTGAACCTGGACCCAGCTGTGTGTCCAGGAAGAGTGACCGGTCTAAGAGTCATATAATAAACTTCAAAGATGGACGGCACTCTGTTGATCAAAGGTAAAGATTTTTCACTGATGATGAAAACTAAATGATGTTTTTATTTATTGTGACACATCTGGGTTTTAGACGTTTTAAAAAAGTATTTTTTAATGGACGGTGACGGCATGTGTCCTGTCAGCTCGCTTTAACTCAGCCTCAGTTTCAAAGTTTACAACAAATAGTAAAATGTAAAATTACAGTTCATTCACATTATTTATTTTTGGTGTACACCTGGCTTCTACTATATATATATATATATATATATATATATATATATATATATATATACATTGAATACAGTGAATCAGAGAGCTATTTACCTTAACTGCCCTATTTTGTCTTTGATTTTCTTTTTATACATATTTATTTGAACACAACTGGAGGAAGCCTGAGAACTTTATTTTATTGCCAACGACTGCTTCACTGTCATCATTGTGCATTTGACAATAAAGAACTTGAAATCTTGAAATTCACTGCTTTGACACAACATCTATTCCTCTTTTTATTAGATTAGATTCAACTTTATTGTCATAGCACAGAGTACTGGTACTGAGACAACAAAATGTAATTAAGCTTCTAACCAGAAGTGCAAAAATCAGTAAAGTGCAGAGTAAATATATACAGAATATATACCAGGGAAATATGCTAATATTTTAAAGCACTGGACCAATGGGCCACCAAGGCCCTAATTTGGTACATTTTTGGTGGAACATTTTGGAGCTGACATTAGCTAATGATGTAAACACAAATGTATCAGAAAATATTTAGGCACTTTAGTCTTGACCAGTCGTAGAATAAAATCCTTTGTGAGAGACCGAGACAAGACCAAAACACACATCTTGAGTACTTACAACCAGGGTCCAAAATTAACTTTTTGTCCACCAGCCAAATGGCTAATAAATGATCAAATTGTACCAGCCACTCAATAGATTACCATTGTTTTTTTGGCTGGTGAGAGATGCAAATCTACCAGCCACAATTTTACCAGCATTTTGCTAGTAGATGGTGCTAATTTGTAACCCTGGTTACAACACTGTTGAGGCCTACCAATCTAGTTCTGCCATTTGGAAGTCCTCGCATATATTATCCTTCTTAGACATTAGCATTACTATTCCACCATCATGGTCACCCCAGAGCATTATATTCAAGCCTGTGCTGCACACTGCACTGAATACAGCTTTAAAACATGTCTAAATTAAATATTGATCATGGATCATACACAATGTAACCAATAACTACCTGGATACAAAGATACTGTACAGACAATGTATTAAACCACTGACAGGTTTTGTCTCAGTGTGTTGTGGGTGCAGTGCATCATTTATCTTGTGTTTCTATCAGGAGGAATCTGGAAGAACCTGAACCCAGCTGTGTGTCCATGAAGAGTGACTGGTCTATGGATAAACCTTTATACTTCAAAGATGGACGTCACTCTGTTGATCAAAGGTGAGGATTTCAAACTGATAATCAGCAGGACTAATAAAGGCTTACCACTACAGGGACTCCTCTGATTCACTGTTAACATCCAAACATCACTTAATGGACCTTTATCTTGTGTTTGTCTCTGTGTGGACAGACATAATGTGGGATAATTCTTCCTGATTCCTCCACAGAGTGGACCAGGAGAGCTCAGAGATTACCAGTGATCAATCTGCCCAGCAGCATCAAACACAACTGGACTCTATATTTATGGTCTGTACATGTACAACTACTTGTAGATCTATTATGTTCACAATCATCTCCATGCTACCCTTTTTAGACCAGTAGATTGTCAGTCTGTCCAACATGGATCTGATGTTTGCTTCCATGATTTCAGTTTGATTTGTTATTCATATAATCGTCTGTTCCAGCTGCTGAAGGAGAACATCGGCACTTTTGTGAAGAACGAGCTGAAGAAGATCCAGAAGCTTCTGAGTCCAGATTACCCAGATTGCTTAGAGAGTCAGATGGAGGATGAGGAGGTGTTGGGTGGTGAGGATGAAGAGCAGATGAGGAGCAGCAGAGAGGCATTTCTCAAGATCACACTGCACTTCCTGAGGAGAATGAAGCAGGAAGAGCTGGCTGACCATCTGCAGAGCAGTAAGAGGATTTCTCTAAAAGTTTAACATGCTGGATGAATGGGACCTTTACTAATGTTTCCAGAGATGTACCAACATATATTCATATACTCAAATGACATGTTGAAATATGTTTATTTATTTATTTATTTGCTTTGTTGTATGTTCATTCAGGAAGTATTGCTGCAGGTGGTAAGCGTAAACTCAAATCTAAGCTGCAGAAGAAGTTCCAGTGTGTGTTTGAGGGGATTGCTAAAGCAGGAAACCCAACCCTTCTGAATCAGATGTTCACAGAGATCTACATCATAGAGGGAGAAACTGCAGAGGTCAATGATGAACATGAGGTCAGACAGATTGAAACAGCATCCAGGAAACCAGACAGACCAGAAACAACAATCAGACAAGAAGACATCTTTAAAGCCATACCTGGAAGAGATGAACCAATCAGAACAGTGATGACAAAGGGAGTGGCTGGCATCGGGAAAACAGTCTTAACACAGACGTTCACTCTGGACTGGGCTGAAGACAAAGCCAACCAGGACATCCAGTTCACATTTCCATTCACTTTCAGAGAGCTGAATGTGCTGAAAGAGGAAAAGTACAGCTTGGTGGAACTTGTTGATTGCTTCTTTAGTGAAACCAAAGAAGAAGGAATGTGCAGGTTTGAAGAGGTCGTGTTCATCTTTGACGGTCTGGATGAGTGTCGACTTCCTCTGGACTTCCACAACACTGAGATCCTGACTGATGTTACAGAGTCCACCTCAGTGGATGTGCTGCTGACAAACCTCATCAGGGGGAATCTGCTTCCCTCTGCTCGCCTCTGGATAACCACACGACCTGCAGCAGCCAATCAGATCCCTCCTGAGTGTGTTGACATGGTGACAGAGGTCAGAGGGTTCACTGACCCACAGAAGAAGGAGTACTTCAGGAAGATATTCAAAGATGAGGAGCAGGCCAGCAGAATCATCTCCCACATCAAGACATCACGAAGCCTCCACATCATGTGCCACATCCCAGTCTTCTGCTGGATCACTGCTACAGTTCTGGAGGATGTGTTGAAGACCAGAGAGGGAGGAGAGTTGCCCAAGACCCTGACTGAGATGTACATCCACTTCCTGGTGGTTCAGTCCAAAGTGAAGACCATCAAGTATGATGGAGGAGCTGAGACAGATCCACACTGGAGTCCAGAGAGCCAGAAGATGATCGAGTCTCTGGGAAAACTGGCTTTTGAACAGCTGCAGAAAGGCATCCTGATCTTCTATGAATCAGACCTGACAGAGTGTGGCATCGATATCAGAGCAGCCTCAGTGTACTCAGGAGTGTTCACACAGATCTTTAAAGAGGAGAGAGGACTGTACCAGGACAAGGTGTTCAGCTTCATCCATCTGAGTGTTCAGGAGTTTCTGGCTGCTCTTCATGTCCATCTGACATTCATCAAGTCTGGATTCAACCTGCTGACAGAAGAACAAACAACCTCTCGGTGGTCTGAAGTGTTCAGAGACAAATCAACATGTTTCTACCAGAGTGCTGTGGATAAGGCCTTACAGAGTCCAAATGGACACCTGGACTTGTTCCTCCGCTTCCTCCTTGGTCTTTCACTGCAGACCAA
>CM042325.1:35050417-35225417 GCA_023566125.1 Zingel zingel | reverse complement strand
CATAAGAAAAACTTAAATTCATGTTTAACATTTTTTTTGTAATTCATCCATCCTCTTTATATGTTTCTACAAACACTGAAGTATATGTTGCCATGTTTTGCTGGCTGTACTCTGCATTCTGCTTGTTGTACCATGTGTTGTGTATTGGGTTTGTGGTGTTCTGCACCTGGAGGTCACGGTGAGCATATCATGCTCTCACCTATACACACCTGCAAGCTAGAATCACTCTGATGTTCCCTTTGTGTCACTACACCCTGAGGAAGGCTCAAGCCGCCACGCGTTGGTGTATTTTTAATGTCTTGCCCTATTTAATAAAGGCCTTTTTTATCACTTTTTGTAACCAACCTTGAGTGCCTGGACTTGATTTTTTCATAACTTTCTTGGTCATAATTATTCCTTTTTGTCTCATGTTTAACAATGTTTACACATGCCTGTAAGTCCAGCAACATTATACTGTTAGATTTATAATGGAGTTTGGTGGGGGGAGATGGAACTAAACAGACATGTTTCAGTGTTTATCTTGAATCATTCAGGACCGTAATGGGAGAAGAAGACATTCATCTTGACCAGACAAGCGGTGGATACGTCCCGGCTGCTGCCCGGTGTCCTGTCCTGGAAATGTCCCTGGAGAAAAAGAACATTGTTCATGGCGGCGAACTGAAGGAGAGCTGCACCAAGCTAGCCACAGTTAGCCACACTGGCTGGACTGGAAACAGGGAAGTTACCTTCAAAATAAAAGAGCAACACGAAGGGTGAGGAAGGTTTATAAATACTCACCATGGACAGGGCCGTCCAAACCCAGTTTACTATGCAAGAGTTTGGTACAGATTGTTGTGGGTTTGGTATGTTGTTCTGTGTTTTTGTCTTATTTTGGTAGTCTGTTTTTCTGTTTTGTATTTTTGCCCTGTTTCCTGTTTTATTTTGACGGTCTGGTTATCTGTCTTGTCTTGTCTTGTTTACTTCCTTTGTTTTCCCGCATTTTTTGATTGTTCTGCCCAGCCCTTATGTGTTTCACCTGTTTCCCAGCCTTGTGTCAACTGTCTTGTGTTTCCTCCTTAGCCTGTGTATTTAGTCTTTGCGTTTCCCCTTGTCCTTTGTCAGATCATTGTGTTTTTGTCTCCTGTCTGTATTCCTTTGTTTAATAAATCTTCAAGCAACTATCCTCAGCCTGCTCTCTGCTTTTTGGGTCAGCCATTCACCAACCCTCCCTAACACAGATACATTTCCATGACATGAATTCAAGTGAAATTAAATTAATAAGTTTAGACTAAATGAGCAAAGAAACAAATTTACCTCATTGATGGTTCTGCAGATTTTTTATGGTGGTAGAAAATTACAATAAAACATGATTTAAAAACTATAACAAATATGTCCATAAACCTGTTTTAAATTCACTGATTAAAATAAATAAGCTAGATATTTGCTGATTCGTTGTCTATGCATTAACTTGTTGTTTGGGTTTTGGGATTGTGTTTTTTGGCCATCAAAATAGATAATTTATTCTATTTATGAATATTAAAAACGACTGCCTGCTGAAATAAGACTGCACCCGACGTGAAGACGCAGCAATACTTCTTTTTTTTTCATCAAATCCACTGGGCTGTGTAAAGATATTTGCCAATAAAAACAAATCTGATTCATATTTAACGTATGTAATGTGTTACGGGGGAGCAGTCTTATTTCAGCAGTCTGTGCCAATGCCAAAATAAGACTGCATCCCCCCCCCCCAACTCAGGATTGTAAAATCTAACAATGACCCAATTAGCTTTACTTACATGTCATGACCTCTACTAAAAGTCCTGAAAAGATTGTCATCGTCAGCCTTTGCAATTCTGAGTTTTTCACATTACAGATTTTAAAGTTTTATACATCAATGATCTCCCTCAAGTGTGTAAACAGTCAAAATGCTTACTGTAGGCTGATGATACTGTGATTTTTCTCTCTGACTCAAATCCTGATGTCATAAATTCCAAATTATAATCTGATCTGCCATGACCTCTACTAAAAGTCCTGAAAAGATTGTCATCGTTAGCCTTTGCAATCCTTTTTCACATTACAGATGGTAAATATAAATCTGAATTATTTTTATTGACAAGTATGAGTAGTATATACTGTACGGGATTGCGCGTGCACGTATAGGGTACAGGTTTGCGCGTGCACGTGAGGTCACGTGATGTCGTCACGTGCACACGCGTGCACGTACCCCCATTGATTGTTACGCGCGTGTCTTTCTAGCGTTGTGATTGGCCGGGCGCTCGAGCTGCGCGCGCAGCAAGGGAAAAAATAAAAATATAAAAAAATAAAAATATAAAAAAATATATTTTTTTTAAAACTCCTAAAAATAAATGAAATTGATATCGTCCGGTTTGTAGTGCCCCCTGAGGGTGAAGGGAAGTCCGTGAGAACCGTAGCCATAACGGCACAGAGTGTCCTGTCGTTGTATGGTGGAGTTTGTATTGTGTATTCCTAAAAGCGTTAGGGTTAGGCTATGTCTCAACATGTCTGAAAAAGTCATGTGCCCCCTATGACGGTGATGCTGTTATAGGGGGAGGGTTATGGAGGAGTATAAAGGGCTATGTCTCGACCTGTCTCGCCTCTTTTTACCTACTGTTTTTAGTTAGCTAGCTAGCCAGTTCGTTTTGTGCCTTCAAATCATCTCAAGCAGACCGCCGGCGCATTTTTCTTTTTAACTCCTGGGAGAAAGCAAGAGGAAAAAAAACATCTTACAGCCATGTCTACACATCGATTTGAATATCAAGTTGGATCAACGTTTGAAGAAGAAGGTACGGTTGATACACACGCTCCAAGTGCATTTGAATTGAGACCCAGTACGTTGAAGATGATCCGTGCACCCCGTAAAGAGTTATGGGGAGGAGGTGAGACTAATACTGAAGCAACATTCGGTTTGAGCCAGGCCCCCAGAAAAAAGAGATTCCGACCCGATATCTTTACGTCAAGCATGTCAGAGTCGTGTACAGCTGATATGGAATATGCGGGCGACAATGGTTACTGTTATTCAATTAGCTACAGTTCCGGATATGTGACATTAGCTGTGTATACTAGTGTTGTGGCCGATTTATCTAGCAATGCTAAAACAGCCTGCACAATGGCGGTGAAAGACTGGAGTCTTTTTCGTGACGTTGTCTGCCCCGATCTTGACAATCCTGGCTTTCCTGAGCTAGTGTATGTGTCTCAATGGGACACCTGCATTGGGTCCAGTATCTATCGTGTTGAAGCAGACCGCTTCACCAGAACTGCAGAGGATTTTATCTTCCTTCGCGTATGCACCGAAAGGGAGAAGTTAGTTGCAGCCAGAGGACGTGAAGAATGGAAGTTAAAGCCCTACCCTGTATCTAACGAGGAATATGAGAAATGGTTTAAAAACGGGTTCTTTATACAATGGTGCGACTGGGAGATATTGAAGACACAGTTTGATACCATTGACTATGTCATCAGAAGAGACAAAATAAGGAATTCTTATGAGCACATAAGAAAAAGATTGATATTTGAGGACGATGATCAACAGTCTCAGCCCCTCCCCAAGACCCTCTATAGACCTAAAATCGTCAGACACAAAGACAAAACGGTGGGTCTAATTTGTAGGTGCTAATTATTTGGCAAAATAGTTAAAATGCTTTTATATTATTTTGTTTGCTACTGTGATTGTAATGTGTGCTTTTTTTCTTCCCAGAGGATCTAGAGATGTGTCATTCGTCCAGCAGAAAGACACCTAACACCTCTGTGTTATTTGACCCCCTGACGGTCTTCGGCTCTCCTCAATCCCTTTCATCATCATCATCATCAACAACCCCCACTCTAAGCCCGGAACACTTCCTGGCACCGCCGCCTATGACCCCTCCTCTGCCTCCCTCTCTATTGATATGCTCCCCACCGCGTCAAACACATGCATATCCGTCTACCCCCTCAACGTATGCTGTATTACAACAGGATGATGTCGGGGCTTGTTCGGACACTGTGACGCATGATCAGCCGGACGGTGTGGTGTCATCGTTGTTTATAGATAGCGTTAAAACAGCGTCTCTACATCTTCTTAACATTGTTCTTTACCAGTATTTGGAGGAGCGGTGTTATGGCTGTCAGATCAATCATCCGAGCCAGAAACAGCATGACTGTATAGAAGGGCTACCAGAACACTTCTACGCTGAAAATATGGGGAATTGTTTATGCATGATGTATAATCATATCAGTGAGCGATATCACATATCACGTATATCTGGTATTTTAGATCGAGCCATTGCTAATAACGTGAATGATGTTACAAAATACCAATGTAAGAGTGATGCTGTAGATCGTACAGATGTGCGTAGGTTAGAAAAATTGATGGTGCTTGTAAGAAGACAACATAGCGCCACTCCTTGGGAGGATCTGTTACAGATGTTGTTATCAATGTTAATGACACGAGAGAGTATAGCGGAAACATTTTGCGATGTCATAGCTAACATTACACGCGATTTTAAGATGTTAAAAGTTTATCACCTGCTTACTATGTATACAATGCTTGTAGATACAGTGAGTTTGTATGTGAAAGAAAAACACTATACCGACGTCTTGCAGGATTTGCAAAAACTACATATATTCATAATCAGTAAAAGCAATGTATCCGTATTAGTCAAGATGCTATCTATGATAGAAGCGGTTTCGCTGTCTTCATGACTTTCGTATGTATGAATGCGTTTGGTTGTTTTGTGAAATAAAAAAAAGGATGACATAACACTATCGTGATCACTTGTGTTTTAACGAATCATGGAGAAGGTTATGCAAAAAATATACTACGATCCTGCCCACCCAGGGGCTCTAGGAGGTGTACACAAACTTCGTGATTCCGTCAAAGAATGTACGGGGTTGTCTCCATCGATCCCCGCTGTTAAAAAGTTTCTCTTGCGGCAGGATGCGTACACTCTACATGCACCTGTCTTGAAACATTTCCCCAGAAACAGGGTGATTGTTAACGGTATCGATAAACAATTTCAGGCTGATTTGGTCGATATGACGGAATATTCTACGGAAAACGATAATGTGCAATATTTATTGACATGCATTGATGTGTTTTCTAAATATGCATGGGTAATATGTCTTAAAAACAAAACGGGTCCCGTTGTCACAAGTGCCTTTAAAGAAATATTGGAACAAGGACGCGTACCTCTGAAACTTCAAACAGATGCCGGAAAAGAGTTTTATAATAAGGTTTTTCAAAAATTGATGACTCTATATAAAATTCACCATTTTTCCACAACGAACGAAACAAAAGCAAGTGTTGTTGAGCGTTTCAACCGGACTTTCAAAACCAGAATGTGGAGATACTTAACGGCTGTTAACTCACGTCGCTATATTGATGTGCTACAAGATATGGTCACTGCTTACAACTCTGCATACCATAGTTCAATAAAAATGGCTCCAACCGCTGTGTGTAAAGACAATGAGAAAACAGTCTTTAACACTCTGTACAAACTGAAACCGCAGGGAATGGTACTGTTTAAATTTCAGATGGGCGACACCGTTAGGATATCAAAGCACAGAGGTGTGTTTCGCAAAGGTTACGAACAATCCTTTACAGATGAGTTTTTTACAATATCAAAACGTATAGGCAGGACTCCTCCCGTTTATATACTAAAAGACAACAGTGGAGAGCTCTTGACAGGGACTTTTTACGAAGCAGAGTTACAGGCTGTAATTATAGACAAAAACAAAGTGTTTAAAATTGAGAAAGTGCTGGATAGAAAGAAAACAGGTCGTAAAAATCTAGTACTTGTGAAATGGTTAGGATGGCCCGAGAAATTCAATTCATGGATCTCTGAAAAAGACATAATTGATGTAAGATAATAGAGCCGGGCATGCTCTTAAAACTAGTCATTGTGATTTGTTAGCGAAAGGTGACGGAGCTATGAATAAGAACGTTTTTTTTGTTACGCTGCCTAGTAATGCATCGCCCATAGTGTATCCAAATAATAAGATTTGGCAGTTCAGAACAAAACTAGCAAAACCGCTCATATTACATCAGGCGTATGAAGTTGGTCTTATCGAAATACAATATCCCCGGGTCTGGAATAGTTTCAGTGAGAGCGATGCCAAGATTGAATTCTTCGACACAAAAACGAAACTGCTCAATAAGCTAAGGCTAACAGTTGGCTCTTATAACACGATCGACAGCCTTGTTAAAGAATATAATATGAAATGTGCGTCTAACCCAATCCTTTCACACATAACGATGAGTCACAACCATATCACTAATAAGATATTTTTCACGGGAGGAGATGGATGGCATATTGTGTTTAAGGGACGTCTGGCCGAAATTCTAGGGTTCATTCCAGACACTGTGTTCGAAATCCACGTTGGACCCCATTTAAAATGTATAGCTCCGCACCCTGCCGACATTCACGGCGGCCGTTATAATATATTTATTTATAGTGACATTGTGGACTACCAGCTAGTCGGCGATAGTCATGTACCCCTGCTGCGGTGTATAAATATCTCCGATGAGGTCAAACGTATGCCCACTCTGAGTTACGACAACCCTCACTACACATCGTTGTCACGCTCCACTATTACTGACATTCAAATAGATCTACGAGACGACCAGAACCAGCACATACCTTTCTCATACGGAAAAGTAATTGTCAAACTACATTTTAGACCTGTGAAACAACATTAAAAATGCGGAAAGCGTACACAGCTGATGATGGAAGGTATATGTCCTACTATATGAATCAAGCCGGTGGAGACCTGCCCGGTTTCATAGGATCCCCCACCCAATACGGGTCTGGTTTAGGCGGTGTTTTCCGAACCCTATTTCGAATGGCTGTCCCTCTTTTAAAAAAGGGTTTTAATCTAGCCAAACCTCACCTGAAAACAGCCGCCACAGGTATTATAGGAGATGTTGTGTCTAATGTCAGGAATGCCGTAGCATCCAGGCAGCAGGGAAAAGGTCTCATGGTGTACAGGCGCAAAGCGTTAAAAAGAACCCCTTCAGGATGTGGGCGTAACCAGGGTGTGAACAAAAAACATAAAAACACACGCAAAAAACGAAGGGTCCTCAAAAAGAAGACATCTGTCCGTAGTCGCAGAGCTCCGAACTGACGATCATTGTTCCTGACAAAAGACATATTTTAGATTAACTTTAAGAAATTAATCATGTCATTCATTCATAATCAGTCGGAAGAGTGTGTGAAGACAGAACTGGACCTATTTACAGTCCCGTACACCCAGACATCTATCGAAAAATCTACATTTCTAGAAGTACCGCCCATGTCCTCTCTAACAGACAGTGGGCCTATAGAGTTTTTCATATCTGCTAGTGGAGAAGACTATCTAGACCTGAACGATTCGTATCTGTACACACGTGTGAGGATTACAAATCCTGACGGCACATTGCTGGCTAATGCCGCTGATGTGGGTTTTATAAACTATCCTGGATGCAGTCTTTTTTCCCAAGTAGATATAATGCTAGGGGATAGGCTGATTAGCCAATCTTCAAATACGTATCCGTACAGAGGGATTATTGAATGTTTGCTAAACTATGGAAAAGAAACACTGGATACACAGTTCAGCACTGGCCTGTTCTGTAAAGACACCGGTGGAAAAATGGAGGAGACATCTATTACAGGAGATAATTTGGGGTTAGAGCAACGGGGTGCATACACTGGTGAAAGCCGTATTGTGGAATTAATATCACCAATACATGCTGACTTGTTTTTTCAAGAAAAACTTTTGATAAATGGTTTGGACATCTCGCTAAAATTCATCAGGTCAAAAGATAACTTTGTACTAATGACCCCTGGAAATGTTCAATTCACAGTGAAAATAATGTCTGCTAGTCTGTTTGTAAAGAAGATATCAGTGTCTCCTACTGTGAGACTAGCTCATAGTAGAGCTCTACAGCATACTAATGCCAAATATTCTATTGACAGGGTAGCCATAAAAACATTTTCCATTCCGGCAGGTACGAGGGTCTGTAGCCAAGATAATTTATTTATTGGGCAGATACCAAAATTCGTAGTCTTGGCTTTTGTTGATAATGAAGCATACACAGGCTCATATGCTCGTAACCCTTTTAATTTCGGGCACTATGACACTGAGTTTATATGCCTATACGCCGACGGACAGCCACACCCTGCAAGACCTTTTCAACCCCTTTTTCAAAGAGGGCAATATGTACGAGAATATTATCAGCTGGTGGAATCAACAGGTCGTCATTTAAAAGATCGATCACTGTCCATAACACGCTCCGATTTCGGGGCTGGGTATACACTCTTTTGTTTCAATTTGGAACCGGATGGTGGTGGGTCAGGAAACGTCTCGCTGATTAAGAACGGCAACGTTCGCTTGGAAGCACGCTTCAGAAACCCACTACCACGTACGGTGACCCTTATCTGCTATTCCGTTTTTGATTCTGTAATTGAAATATCTAACCAAAGACAAGTCCTATTGGACCACTACTAAAGATGAATACAATAGAACTCACTAGTGTTCTTAGAAAAAGAATGACTAGAGACACAAATTTCTTAGGAGTAAGGCCCTGTGATCAACTGCCAAAAACCGTCGTTTGTAAATTACCTGCTATGCTAGTTGTAAATACTGACCCTAGCAATAAACCGGGCCAACATTGGCTCGGTATTTACATAACCGAGAACAAGCATGGTTTGTTTTTTGATAGTTTCGGACACCCCCCTAGCTTTTTTCCTCAAGAAATCAACCATTTCCTCTTAAAAAACTGCGTGGAGATGTACCATTCAGCTATACAAGTGCAAAATAATTATTCTACAACATGTGGTCAACACTGCGTTTTCTTTTTATGTCATATCCAGAAAAAAATTCCTTATTCAAAAGTTTTGAACATGTATGGTCCTAATCTTGTATGCAACGACACGATGGTCACCCATTTTGTTAGCAGAATACATCCATATGTGTGTCACGATCAGAATTTTAAATGTGTACAATGTTCATGCGCTACCTACAGGTAAAAAAAAAGAAAAAAGTATTGTGTAATGATGTTTTTCAATAAAGAATGTGGAATATATTGATCTTACAATGTCTTAATGTTTTATTCCTTTTATTATTTTTCTATTGAGGGGTATTTTCTTTATTCAAGGATGTGACAAAAACAAGAAAAAGACAGTGTTGGATGTAACCAGTAACACTAAATGAATGTGTTTACATTTAATTTTATATTTTCCTATTTAACCTATTTTTTTATTATTATTATTTCTCTGTTTGCAATATTTTCTTCATTGATGGATGTGAAAAGACAGTGTTGAATGTAACCTGTAACATTAAATGAATGTGTTTTTTATATTAATTTTATCTGATGAATGCATTTTTTCTGTATAGCTCTACAAAAATAATAAAAGGAATAAAACATTAAGACATTGTAAGATCAATATATTCCACATTCTTTATTGAAAAACATCATTACACAATACTTTTTTTTTTTTTTTTTTTTTTTTTTTTTACCTGTAGGTAGCGCATGAACATTGTACACATTTAAAATTCTGATCGTGACACACATATGGATGTATTCTGCTAACAAAATGGGTGACCATCGTGTCGTTGCATACAAGATTAGGACCATACATGTTCAAAACTTTTGAATAAGGAATTTTTTTCTGGATATGACATAAAAAGAAAACGCAGTGTTGACCACATGTTGTAGAATAATTATTTTGCACTTGTATAGCTGAATGGTACATCTCCACGCAGTTTTTTAAGAGGAAATGGTTGATTTCTTGAGGAAAAAAGCTAGGGGGGTGTCCGAAACTATCAAAAAACAAACCATGCTTGTTCTCGGTTATGTAAATACCGAGCCAATGTTGGCCCGGTTTATTGCTAGGGTCAGTATTTACAACTAGCATAGCAGGTAATTTACAAACGACGGTTTTTGGCAGTTGATCACAGGGCCTTACTCCTAAGAAATTTGTGTCTCTAGTCATTCTTTTTCTAAGAACACTAGTGAGTTCTATTGTATTCATCTTTAGTAGTGGTCCAATAGGACTTGTCTTTGGTTAGATATTTCAATTACAGAATCAAAAACGGAATAGCAGATAAGGGTCACCGTACGTGGTAGTGGGTTTCTGAAGCGTGCTTCCAAGCGAACGTTGCCGTTCTTAATCAGCGAGACGTTTCCTGACCCACCACCATCCGGTTCCAAATTGAAACAAAAGAGTGTATACCCAGCCCCGAAATCGGAGCGTGTTATGGACAGTGATCGATCTTTTAAATGACGACCTGTTGATTCCACCAGCTGATAATATTCTCGTACATATTGCCCTCTTTGAAAAAGGGGTTGAAAAGGTCTTGCAGGGTGTGGCTGTCCGTCGGCGTATAGGCATATAAACTCAGTGTCATAGTGCCCGAAATTAAAAGGGTTATGAGCATATGAGCCTGTGTATGCTTCATTATCAACAAAAGCCAAGACTACGAATTTTGGTATCTGCCCAATAAATAAATTATCTTGGCTACAGACCCTCGTACCTGCCGGAATGGAAAATGTTTTTATGGCTACCCTGTCAATAGAATATTTGGCATTAGTATGCTGTAGAGCTCTACTATGAGCTAGTCTCACAGTAGGAGACACTGATATCTTCTTTACAAACAGACTAGCAGACATTATTTTCACTGTGAATTGAACATTTCCAGGGGTCATTAGTACAAAGTTATCTTTTGACCTGATGAATTTTAGCGAGATGTCCAAACCATTTATCAAAAGTTTTTCTTGAAAAAAACAAGTCAGCATGTATTGGTGATATTAATTCCACAATACGGCTTTCACCAGTGTATGCACCCCGTTGCTCTAACCCCAAATTATCTCCTGTAATAGATGTCTCCTCCATTTTTCCACCGGTGTCTTTACAGAACAGGCCAGTGCTGAACTGTGTATCCAGTGTTTCTTTTCCATAGTTTAGCAAACATTCAATAATCCCTCTGTACGGATACGTATTTGAAGATTGGCTAATCAGCCTATCCCCTAGCATTATATCTACTTGGGAAAAAAGACTGCATCCAGGATAGTTTATAAAACCCACATCAGCGGCATTAGCCAGCAATGTGCCGTCAGGATTTGTAATCCTCACACGTGTGTACAGATACGAATCGTTCAGGTCTAGATAGTCTTCTCCACTAGCAGATATGAAAAACTCTATAGGCCCACTGTCTGTTAGAGAGGACATGGGCGGTACTTCTAGAAATGTAGATTTTTCGATAGATGTCTGGGTGTACGGGACTGTAAATAGGTCCAGTTCTGTCTTCACACACTCTTCCGACTGATTATGAATGAATGACATGATTAATTTCTTAAAGTTAATCTAAAATATGTCTTTTGTCAGGAACAATGATCGTCGGTTCGGAGCTCTGCGACTACGGACAGATGTCTTCTTTTTGAGGACCCTTCGTTTTTTGCGTGTGTTTTTATGTTTTTTGTTCACACCCTGGTTACGCCCACATCCTGAAGGGGTTCTTTTTAACGCTTTGCGCCTGTACACCATGAGACCTTTTCCCTGCTGCCTGGATGCTACGGCATTCCTGACATTAGACACAACATCTCCTATAATACCTGTGGCGGCTGTTTTCAGGTGAGGTTTGGCTAGATTAAAACCCTTTTTTAAAAGAGGGACAGCCATTCGAAATAGGGTTCGGAAAACACCGCCTAAACCAGACCCGTATTGGGTGGGAGATCCTATGAAACCGGGCAGGTCTCCACCGGCTTGATTCATATAGTAGGACATATACCTTCCATCATCAGCTGTGTACGCTTTCCGCATTTTTAATGTTGTTTCACAGGTCTAAAATGTAGTTTGACAATTACTTTTCCGTATGAGAAAGGTATGTGCTGGTTCTGGTCGTCTCGTAGATCTATTTGAATGTCAGTAATAGTGGAGCGTGACAACGATGTGTAGTGAGGGTTGTCGTAACTCAGAGTGGGCATACGTTTGACCTCATCGGAGATATTTATACACCGCAGCAGGGGTACATGACTATCGCCGACTAGCTGGTAGTCCACAATGTCACTATAAATAAATATATTATAACGGCCGCCGTGAATGTCGGCAGGGTGCGGAGCTATACATTTTAAATGGGGTCCAACGTGGATTTCGAACACAGTGTCTGGAATGAACCCTAGAATTTCGGCCAGACGTCCCTTAAACACAATATGCCATCCATCTCCTCCCGTGAAAAATATCTTATTAGTGATATGGTTGTGACTCATCGTTATGTGTGAAAGGATTGGGTTAGACGCACATTTCATATTATATTCTTTAACAAGGCTGTCGATCGTGTTATAAGAGCCAACTGTTAGCCTTAGCTTATTGAGCAGTTTCGTTTTTGTGTCGAAGAATTCAATCTTGGCATCGCTCTCACTGAAACTATTCCAGACCCGGGGATATTGTATTTCGATAAGACCAACTTCATACGCCTGATGTAATATGAGCGGTTTTGCTAGTTTTGTTCTGAACTGCCAAATCTTATTATTTGGATACACTATGGGCGATGCATTACTAGGCAGCGTAACAAAAAAACCGTTCTTATTCATAGCTCCGTCACCTTTCGCTAACAAATCACAATGACTAGTTTTAAGAGCATGCCCGGCTCTATTATCTTACATCAATTATGTCTTTTTCAGTGATCCATGAATTGAATTTCTCGGGCCATCCTAACCATTTCACAAGTACTAGATTTTTACGACCTGTTTTCTTTCTATCCAGCACTTTCTCAATTTTAAACACTTTGTTTTTGTCTATAATTACAGCCTGTAACTCTGCTTCGTAAAAAGTCCCTGTCAAGAGCTCTCCACTGTTGTCTTTTAGTATATAAACGGGAGGAGTCCTGCCTATACGTTTTGATATTGTAAAAAACTCATCTGTAAAGGATTGTTCGTAACCTTTGCGAAACACACCTCTGTGCTTTGATATCCTAACGGTGTCGCCCGTCTGAAATTTAAACAGTACCATTCCCTGCGGTTTCAGTTTGTACAGAGTGTTAAAGACTGTTTTCTCATTGTCTTTACACACAGCGGTTGGAGCCATTTTTATTGAACTATGGTATGCAGAGTTGTAAGCAGTGACCATATCTTGTAGCACATCAATATAGCGACGTGAGTTAACAGCCGTTAAGTATCTCCACATTCTGGTTTTGAAAGTCCGGTTGAAACGCTCAACAACACTTGCTTTTGTTTCGTTCGTTGTGGAAAAATGGCGAATTTTATATAGAGTCATCAATTTTTGAAAAACCTTATTATAAAACTCTTTTCCGGCATCTGTTTGAAGTTTCAGAGGTACGCGTCCTTGTTCCAATATTTCTTTAAAGGCACTTGTGACAACGGGACCCGTTTTGTTTTTAAGACATATTACCCATGCATATTTAGAAAACACATCAATGCATGTCAATAAATATTGCACATTATCGTTTTCCGTAGAATATTCCGTCATATCGACCAAATCAGCCTGAAATTGTTTATCGATACCGTTAACAATCACCCTGTTTCTGGGGAAATGTTTCAAGACAGGTGCATGTAGAGTGTACGCATCCTGCCGCAAGAGAAACTTTTTAACAGCGGGGATCGATGGAGACAACCCAGTACATTCTTTGACGGAATCACGAAGTTTGTGTACACCTCCTAGAGCCCCTGGGTGGGCAGGATCGTAGTATATTTTTTGCATAACCTTCTCCATGATTCGTTAAAACACAAGTGATCACGATAGTGTTATGTCATCCTTTTTTTTATTTCACAAAACAACCAAACGCATTCATACATACGAAAGTCATGAAGACAGCGAAACCGCTTCTATCATAGATAGCATCTTGACTAATACGGATACATTGCTTTTACTGATTATGAATATATGTAGTTTTGGCAAATCCTGCAAGACGTCGGTATAGTGTTTTTCTTTCACATACAAACTCACTGTATCTACAAGCATTGTATACATAGTAAGCAGGTGATAAACTTTTAACATCTTAAAATCGTGTGTAATGTTAGCTATGACATCGCAAAATGTTTCCGCTATACTCGTGTCATTAACATTGATAACAACATCTGTAACAGATCCTCCCAAGGAGTGGCGCTATGTTGTCTTCTTACAAGCACCATCAATTTTTCTAACCTACGCACATCTGTACGATCTACAGCATCACTCTTACATTGGTATTTTGTAACATCATTCACGTTATTAGCAATGGCTCGATCTAAAATACCAGATATACGTGATATGTGATATCGCTCACTGATATGATTATACATCATGCATAAACAATTCCCCATATTTTCACACTGTTAGTTCTTTCTACCATATAAATCCCTCCAATAGTCACTAATCTCTCTAATTTCGGCTATTTTAACCACATCATCACCTATCATAGAGTCATACATAGCACTGATTTTAGTCGTGACATCTTCAGCCGTTTTCAACTCGTGCAAAACTGTTTCTGATACTCCAAGGATTCTACCCTCACCGGCCTTGAGATGTTTAAAGGACAGAAAACGCTGCACAACTCCGATGAATTTATCAGTCAATAGTCTTTTCATAATCTGTTCAAAGTGGAGAGCGTAGAAGTGTTCTGGTAGCCCTTCTATACAGTCATGCTGTTTCTGGCTCGGATGATTGATCTGACAGCCATAACACCGCTCCTCCAAATACTGGTAAAGAACAATGTTAAGAAGATGTAGAGACGCTGTTTTAACGCTATCTATAAACAACGATGACACCACACTGTCCGGCTGATCATGCGTCACAGTGTCCGAACAAGCCCCGACATCATCCTGTTGTAATACAGCATACGTTGAGGGGGTAGACGGATATGCATGTATTTGACGCGGTGGGGAGCATATCAATAGAGAGGGAGGCAGAGGAGGGGTCATAGGCGACGGTGCCAGGAAGTGTTCCGGGCTTAGAGTGGGGGTTGTTGATGATGATGATGATGATGAAAGGGATTGAGGAGAGCCGAAGACCGTCAGGGGGTCAAATAACACAGAGGTTTTAGGTGTCTTTCTGCCGGACGAATGACACATCTCTAGATCCTCTGGGAAGAAAAAAAAGCACACATTACAATCACAGTAGCAAACAAAATAATATAAAAGCATTTTAACTATTTTGCCAAATAATTAGCACCTACAAATTAGACCCACCGTTTTGTTAGTCTTTGTGTCTGACGATTTTAGGTCTATAGAGGGTCTTGGGGAGGGGCTGAGACTGTTGATCATCGTCCTCAAATATCAATCTTTTCTTATGTTCTCATAAGAATTCCTTATTTTGTCTCTTCTGATGACATAGTCAATGGTATCAAACTGTGTCTTCAATATCTCCCAGTCGCACCATTGTATAAAGAACCCGTTTTTAAACCATTTCTCATATTCCTCGTTAGATACAGGGTAGGGCTTTAACTTCCATTCTTCACGTCCTCTGGCTGCAACTAACTTCTCCCTTTCGGAGCATACACGAAGGAAGATAAAATCCTCTGCAGTTCTGGTGAAGCGGTCTGCTTCAACACGATAGATACTGGACCCAATGCAGGTGTCCCATTGAGACACATACACTAGCTCAGGAAAGCCAGGATTGTCAAGATCGGGGCAGACAACGTCACGAAAAAGACTCCAGTCTTTCACCGCCATTGTGCAGGCTGTTTTAGCATTGCTAGATAAATCGGCCACAACACTAGTATACACAGCTAATGTCACATATCCGGAACTGTAGCTAATTGAATAACAGTAACCATTGTCGCCCGCATATTCCATATCAGCTGTACACGACTCTGACATGCTTGACGTAAAGATATCGGGTCGGAATCTCTTTTTTCTGGGGGCCTGGTTCAAACCGAATGTTGCTTCAGTATTAGTCTCACCTCCTCCCCATAACTCTTTACGGGGTGCACGGATCATCTTCAACGTACTGGGTCTCAATTCAAATGCACTGGGAGCGTGTGTATCAACCGTACCTTCTTCTTCAAACGTTGATCCAACTTGATATTCAAATCGATGTGTAGACATGGCTGTAAGATGTTTTTTTTCCTCTTGCTTTCTCCCAGGAGTTAAAAAGAAAAATGCGCCGGCGGTCTGCTTGAGATGATTTGAAGGCACAAAACGAACTGGCTAGCTAGCTAACTAAAAACAGTAGATAAAAAGAGGCGAGACAGGTCGAGACATAGCCCTTTATACTCCTCCATAACCCTCCCCTATAACAGCATCACCGTCATAGGGGGCACGTGACTTTTTCAGACATGTTGAGACATAGCCTAACCCTAACGCTTTTAGGAATACACAATACAAACTCCACCATACAACGACAGGACACTCTGTGCAGTTATGGCTACGGTTCTCACGGACTTCCCTTCACCCTCAGGGGGCACTACAAACCGGACGATATCAATTTCATTTATTTTTAGGCGTTTTAAAAAAAAATATTTTTTTATATTTTTATTTTTTTATATTTTTATTTTTTCCCTTGCTGCGCGCGCAGCTCGAGCGCCCGACCAATCACAACGCTAGAAAGACACGCGCGTAACAATCAATGGGGGTACGTGCACGCGTGTGCACGTGACGACATCACGTGACCTCACGTGCACGCGCAAACCTGTACCCTATACGTGCACGCGCAATCCCGTACAGTATATACTACTAGTATGTTAACACAGATGAATGGATTTGGTGGAAAGAAATGTATTGCTCCGGCTCTGTGTACCTGCTGGCTGTGTATGTTAGGTTGCAATACTAAAACATGTTGCAACCTGTGTTGGTGAATAGTAGTTTTATTTAGAATTTTCTGACAGGAAGTGTTAAGGGTGGTGGAGAAGGTTGAACCCAAGTGCAGACATGACAGGGGTGAGTCTTTATTTTAACAAAAATCCATGAAAAAACAGAAGGTGTCCACAATAACGGCAGGTCAAAAAAACGAGGAAACAAGACGAACAGGAACCAAGAAAATACACAGGCAACAACAGGCAGGGAAACACACAACACACTGACGCAGGGACATGCTACAAACAATGATCTGACAAAGGACAAGGGAAAACGCAGACTTAATACACAGGGTAACGAGGTAACACGAAACAGGTGAAACAAATTAGGCCTGGGCAGAACAATCAAAAAGGTGGGAAAACACAAGACAGGAAGTAAAACCAGACAAGACAAGACAGAAAACCAGACTATCAAAATAAAACAGGAAACTAAGCAAAATACAGAACAGAAACAGACTACCAAAATAAGATAAAACACCAAAACAGGAAGTGTGTTTTATTCCCAGCGGCTTGACAGTGATGGTGAGAGGAGAGCGGTGGTGACTCTGCACTTCGGGGCTTAAATGAAAGAGGATGCATGGAGATCTCAGACAGCTAGCAGGATTATTCATCCCGTTCTTCCACAGAGTGTCCTGTCTGCAGTCAGGTGAGTCCAACTGTTTGTTTAAATGTCCTCATGCTGCTCTGCAGTTATTCAGCCAGCAGCTGTACTGCAGGTGCAGCTTACCTAAAGTCTAACTTCAGCAGGAAGCATCTGCATTGAGGTACGGAGAGAGGAATTCCCTCTGGCTGCATGCATTCTTCAAACCACACACAGAGTATTCATTAACTTTTAATCCCTGGAATTGGTTTACAGTTTTTCTCAAATGCTAAAACACATTTCACAAACATTTCGTCCATGTTCCCCAATGTCTAAACACAACACCCTTTTCTAAAGCTACATAAACACAACCACACCTTCTCACTTCAAAACTCAAACTTTCACACCAAAAGAGCAGCTCGAAGCTTTCAAAAATGTAAACACTATACACATCATTACACACTACAGAAAAACAATTGAAAACACAATGCTCAATTTGTGAGAAGGTTCTTTGTTTCATAACTGCCAATGCATTTTTAGAAACTGTACAGTAATGGATCTTCTTAGATCTCTGCAGAGGATTAGGCATTTAGATTTGTGAGTTTCATATGAAGAGTATAAATCTATAGTAAATTCTGCATGTACACTACTGTAACACAACTCAATGCAAAAACTTAATCTATTGCACACAACAGTACTCTTGAAAACATGATCAGGGTGTGAAGTTTTTTTATTTACTTTTTTCACACCACAATCACTGTGCGGCATCATGTCGCTGAGCTGCATCGGGCCACATCACCTCATCCACATCGCAGGCTATATTGTCTCTTGCCAGGCACCGCGGGAAAAACGCCCTGGAATGGCGAATCCATCCTTGGAAGGCCTCCACTGGGATGCCAACACAGGTCAGCTCCATTGCCCTTAGGAGGTTCTCTCTAGTGTATGGTTGTCTGTCATAAACCTTCCATCTCCACGATGAGAAGAACTCCTCTATAGGGTTCAGGAAAAGGAAGTAGGGTGGCAGACAGACGTTTAAAAAGTCGTTACTGTTGGTGGTGAACCACTCTCTGATTTGGTTTGTTCTGTGGAAGCGTACATTGTCCCAAATGATCACATAAATGTGATGTGCGGGCCCAGGATGGTGTTGTTGGCGGTCCACGAGGATGTCTTTTAGCTCCTCTAGGAAGGTGAGGAGACGTTGGGTGTTGTAAGACCCAAGGACAGCATGCCGGTGGACAAGCCCCTCCAAACCCCTCCAAACCCATGGCCGCACAAAGAGTGATATTACCCCCCCGTTGGCTAGGAACCTCAGTGATGGCTCTTTGGCCAATGATGTTACGGCCTCTTTGCCTTAGTTTCTGCAGGTTGAAGCCAGCCTCATCCAGGAAGAGGTACTCATGAGGTCTGGCCATCTCGTCCAACTGTAATATCCTCTGTGAAAATTTGAAAGTGCACAGGTGTTCAGAACAACAGTCAATCAGGTAGCACAGTATTGTCCAGAAGTAATGTAGGCCACTGAGCAACACAGTATGTCCACTAACTGTACTGTGAACATGGATGTATACTTACTTGCACATACTCGTAACGTCAATGATCTCAAAGTTGACATTATCGGCAATGACTTTGTCTCTGATCTCCCGGAGTCTGATGAGGTTGTTCTCACGAACCATATCCACAATGAGGGTTTCTTGTGCCGCTGTAAATAAGGCAACCCTCCCACCTCTATGTGGCATTCTTTCAACTCTAAAGAAAGAAACGTGTTGTCAATTGACATGTTTTACAATACAGTAACAACTGATTTGAAACCAATAGACTACTTTCACAGGCTTGTAAAATTGTATTGTGACAAAGAAAGCAATAGAGTACAATACCTGTTGTGTTGTCTGAATGCCCTGATAATGGTGGCCACGGTGAACCTACTCAGGTTTGGACGGACTCTTAGTCCTGCTTCAGCCATTGTCATGCCATGGACAATGACATGGTCAATGACTGTTGCTCGCATCTCGTCTGTAATGATGGTGCAAGGTTGTCTTGCTCTCCCTCCTGGACCTTCTCCTCTCCCTTGTTGGCCTCCTCCTCTCCCTCGTTGGCCTGCTCCTCTTCCTCCTCTGATTTGAACTCCTCTTCCTCGTTTGCCTGCTCCTCTTTCTCCTCTGATTTGAACTCCTCTTCCTCGTTGGCCTGCTCCTCTTCTTCCATGGCCAGCTCTTATCCCTCCTCTGACTCGAATTCCTCTTCCTCTTCCCCTTCCCCTTCCTTCATCCATTGTGTTTGTTTGGAATCTTCAGCTAACTGTGCACTCTGAACTTGCCTTTATACACGTGGTCACAGCATTAGCAACAGGTGTCTTCAATTTTGAGTCATTGTGTGTAATGAATGACGCCAGGTGTGTTCATTGTGTTCGAATATTGCTGACTGTGGCAAGCATTTTGCATCACATGAGCTTTTATTTGAGAATATGAGTAGAGTTATTTTGCAACTTGTGTTTTAGCAAAGAAAAATGTGTTAAGATTTATGAGAACGGAGGATTGTGTTTTGTGAATTCATGTGAAATGTGTTTATGATATTGGAAAATGATGGCTAGATTTAGGAAATGTGTTTAGACAACTGGTCATTTGGTTTAGAGGATTGGCTTTTGTGTTTTAGCATTTGAGAAAAACTGTAATGTGTTGATGATAATGTTTTATTTTGTCATTCAAAGACAGATAAAAGGCAAACCAGACACAGAAGGAGACACATGCTTTGGGATTTGATTTTATATTAATACAAGAAGTGATCTTTGATATAGATAGAGAACATGTGTCTCCAGATGTGTGTGTGTGTGTGTCTGTATCACACATACATCTGAAGCTGGAGCTCCTGAGGTTGTCCCACAGATTTAAAGTCCTTGTTCAAGGACCAAACTGTGGAGGAGCTGAAGCAGAACATGACATCTGTATGTTCAGCAGTCTGAGCAATGTCACACACTAATGGAGCTCTGAATATCTGTTCCTTTGGAGGACACTAATGCTAATTAGTCTCTGTAAACACTGATTCAATCTCAAAGACAGAAGAAAGAAAAGGAAATACAAATCAATACACATTATGTACACACCATTGTAATAGTAGAACAGAAGATTGGGCAGATTTAACCCTCCTGTTGTTGTCCTCGGATCAAATTTGACCCATTTTCAAAATTTCTATATTAGAACATTTGGGTTTTTTTTAACCAAATTGTCCAAAAGTAACACAGAAGGTTCCATGAAACGCTCTTTACAAGTAAAATTAAGGATCAGTTTACTACTTTTATTGAATTGTGGGTGTTTTATTGAATTTACTAGAACTATTCTGACTTCACTTTGACAGTCTGTGATTATCCAACAACATACTGTCACAATTGTGACTTTTTGTTTCCTGTTTTATTTTGAAATCTGTTTGTTCTCCCTTGTCTTGTCTAGCTTAATTCCTGTTTTCTGTTTTCCCGCCTGTTTGATTGTTCTGCCCCGCCCTGATGTGTTCCACCTGTTTGTATCACCTGTCCCTTGTTAGTGTTCATTACCCTGTGTATTTAGTCTCTCTGTTTCCCTCGTCTGTGGTCGGATTCTTACTTTCTGTTAGTGTGTATTTCTGTTCGCGTGGGTCCTGTTTTGTTGTGTGCTGCCTGTAGTGGTTTCTCTTAACTGGAATAAATCTTTGTTTAAACTGCATTTGGGTCCAAACCTTCGCTGCAACCTGACAGAAGAATCCGACCAGAGATGGACCCAGCGGTTGTCAGGTTTGTGCCGATTTTTCACCCCATGGACTCTGGGAAGGAATTTCTGCTAGAATTTTTTTTCACGGTCTTCATGAGGAAGATCCTGCCTTCGCTAGGCACCTTATGGAGGTGCGCAGGCAGGCTACGGCGAGGGAATTCGGCCTCCCTGTCTCCAGGCCTGTTTTTCCTCCAAGGCCTGAGCTGACCTGTGTACCTGAGCCTTAGCTGACCTGTGTCCCTGAGCTGACCCGTGTCCCTGAGCCTGAGCTGACCCGTGTACCTGAGCCTGAGCTGACCCGTGTACCTGAGCCTGAGCTGACCCATGTACCTGAGCCTGAGCTGACCCGTGTACCTGAGCCTGAGCTGACCCGTGTACCTGAGCTGACCTGACCCGTGTACATGAGCCAGAGCTTTCCTGTGTTCCCGAGCTTTCCTGTGTTCCCGAGCTTTCCTGTGTTCCCGAGCTTTCCTGTGTTCCCGAGCTTTCCTGTGTTCCCGAGCTTTCCTGTGTTCCCGAGCTTTCCTGTGTTCCCGAGCTTTCCTGTGTTCCCGAGCTTTCCTGTGTTCCCGAGCTTGCCAGTATCCTAGAGACTGTGCCTTGTGGCGTGCGTCTCAGAGACTGTGCCTTGTGGCGTGCGTCTCAGAGACTGTGCCTTGTGGCGTGCGTCTCAGAGACTGTGTCGTGTGGCGTGCGTCTCAGAGACTGTGGCGTGCGGCGTGCGTCTCAGAGACTGTGCCGTGTGGCGTGCGTCTCAGAGACTGTGCCGTGTGGCGTCCCAGAGACTGTCGTTCCCTGGTGTCCCAGAGGCTCCTGCTCCCCGTGTTTTGTCGGTGGTCGGACCTGCTCGTGCCCTGTCGGCACCCTAGTTTGCCTCTGTTCCCATTGCCTGGCCCCCTGACCCACCGCCTGACTCCAGCCCAGTTGATCCGCCGCCTGTCTTCAGCCCAGCTGACCCGTCGTCTGCCCGGCCATCAGAGGGATTTTGCCATTTCCGGCAGCCCCCAGAGGGGCTCCGCCTTCGCCGACGTTTTCAGCCTCCAGAGGGGTCTCGCCTCCGCCGCCGGCCTCCAGAGGGGTCTCGCCTCCGCCGCCGGCCTCCAGAGGGGTATCGCCTCCACTTTCGGCATCAAGAGGTATTCCGCCTTCGCCGTCCTGCTCTGCCTCCAGAGGGTCTTCGCTATCTGGTTCGGTCACCGGATGGTTCTGTCTTCACTGCTGCCTGTGGCCCCGGGACCTGAGTTCCCGCTCCCATTTTTGTTCGCCCTTTCTGGGCTCTTTGCTCCTTGTGGACATTGAACATTTTTTTGTTATTGGGCCGTCTGGGAGCCGTCCCTTGAGAGGGGGGTTTCTGTCACGATTGTGACTTTTTGTTTCCTGTTTTTATTTTGAAATCTGTTTGTTCTCCCTTGTCTTGTCTAGGTTACTTCCTGTTTTCTGTTTTCCCGCCTGTTTGATTGTTCTGCCCCGCCCTGATGTGTTCCACCTGTTTGTATCACCTGTCCCTTGTTAGTGTTCATTACCCTGTGTATTTAGTCTCGGTTTCCCTTGTCTGTGGTCGGATTCTTACTTTCTGTTAGTGTGTATTTCTGTTTGCGTGGTTCCTTTTTTGTTGTGTGCTGCCTGTAGTGGTTTCTCTTAACTGGAATAAATCTTTGTTTAAACTGCCTTTGGGTCCAAACCTTCGCTGCAACCTGACACATACGTTCCTTTGATCTTAAACATTAGTACAAATTATTCATAGTTTCTGATTTTTTTTTTTTTTTTTTTAACTCAAAAGTTTTATATAAAATGATATCTAGGCATACATGAGGTGTATTGACCATAAATTTCAAAAATGTGTGTAAGACTAGAGGTAATAAGTAGTTGTTATTGTATACTGGTGGAAGTGGAAAGAAAGCCCCAAATGTCGAAAAATGCTACAAAAACTTTGAAAAAAAACAAAAATTGAAGTGACAAACGTGGCAAAATTTTTTTTGACCCGGAAGGACAAGACAAGGGTTAAAGGACAGAAAAACTGACAATTCAATAAACAAAATGAAATTAGTAGGCGATAGGGGGGGGGGGAGACGATAGACGGCATAACAGAAAAGCAAGTCAATAAAAATGTGTCTCTGTCTTATCATTTTCTTTCCTCCATCTCTTAATAATCAATGTCTGTCCCACACTACCATCTATGTTCTGGAAGTTGTTCTTCTAAACAAAAAAGCAAATTAACATTCAGAAACTTAACCATAACCATATTGTAATAACATAACGTTGCATTATTTTCAGCCCATTCTCCTAGGTCCATCCACTATGCAGTTAAAGAAGTGATTTAAACAAGTGGATCACTTTTTAGAATAGTTGATTCCTCCAGTAGATGCTGACACTCTGTCTGCCTCCTCCTCCTTCAGGGCGCTTCCTCCTGAGCCAGCGGCATCATGGGAAGTTCCACCTCCTCCCTCAATGACGAGGCCGAGGGTGATGATGACCCCCTGCCAACTTAATGAGTGTCTGACTAATTATAGGGAACTAAAGTAGCATTTCAAAGATAAAATAGGAACATGTAACTAAAGTAGATACTTACCTGACAGGTGGATTCTGAAATACACCTGAAAGAAAAAGGGAACCAGTGAGTAAGAAGTGGAAGAGTATTTTATTTTATTATTGCATATGATGTGGGGGGGGGTGCACTGGAATATCTGTCATTCTGTGTTGAATGCTATTCTAAGAATAATACAAACTCATGAAAACATTCTAACTAAGACGAGAGAATAAATGTTTGTTTCTTACCTTTTCAGACGTTCCCGTTGAGTCTGGGTCTTGTTTCCCCTTTGCTGCCTGATACCCAGAGAAAGAAATCCTTTGCTTGTGTGAGTAACGTTACATCCTGCTACCAAACACACAGGCGTCGTAGCTTCAGAGAGACGTCAGCCATGACACGTTGAAGTGTGGAGTCTTTCTAATGACGGATTTTCACAGTCTGATACTTTAACAGTTTTACGACAAACTGAGGGTTTCTTGACTTGCAAAATTATCATTTAAAGGGGCGTTATGCAGTTTTGGCCATTTCTTCGCTGTTTTCTCTCTTTTTGCTGGCAGGTTTCTCTATAGAGCCCCCCCTACAGCTTCAGAATAGATATTTGGCAGCTCCTATGTTTACTGGTGTCTGACTCCTCGCTCGGTCAGTCTGCCGTTTCCTCTTTCTCTGTTCCTCCGACAATGCTTTCCTAGCTTTCTGCTTCTTTTTTGCCAGCTCAGCCATGACCATAGTGTAAAAAACCCCATCGCCACCATCCTGAATGGGCATATGTGCGCAGTGCCGTGAAGCAATTCGTTAAATCACGAGACCTGATATCACGCGGTACTTCCTTACGCTGAGGCCGAAAATTGCAAGGGTGGTTTTTCTGCTCACAGGCGCTAGGGGCAAGTGAGAAAGCCACCATTCAACCCGAAAATAGTCATATAACCATTCCAATGACTCCAAAGCTGTTCAGTTAAGGTTAATTAAGCTACATAAACTGCATAGTTCCCATTTAAACTGACAAACATCATATGTGTAATTCATGGCTCAATTCAAACAGGATCAAAATAATTATTGGTCTCTCCCCGTTCACTACAGAACATATTTTATTTCTGAAATGAGGTCCCATGATGGTCCAGAGGAAGGGGAGGGACTTCTTCTCTCTATAGAGCTCAACATTGAGCGCCCACTTTTCGAATGTCTCTTGTCCTCCCATATCTCCTTTAACGTTTCATTAAAGGTGTTTGACTGAAGGGTGGAGCATGGGCCAAGGAAGAACCCATTACATTTTGCAGAGGACCCAAATAACGGGGCGGATACACAAGTTTTTTACTTTCAATAACATTGCGAGATAATAGAGCATTTGTGCTGCATTCATGTGGTGTCAGAGTAATAAAAAAAGTGTTCCCCACTGGGAAAGTCATGTGAACTTCCCCTCAAGTGGGTTAACATTGTGAAATAGAATCTTTCTGCTTTAATCATGTGTTAGTGGGAGCGCCCCAGATGGAAAGAGGGAACTGAGAATAAAAACTCCATTTTGATCACAGAAGGAAACATGACACACATTAAAGCAACGGAGAGACGTCTGTAAACTGTAAGTACTGCTTCTTATCTTTTCTGTTACATTACATTGTTGTTCTTTAACAAAATGTCATTTATTTGTAGTGGGGCATCATTTCACCAAGCCTTAATAATAATAAAGTTCAGTCATACGGAGGTTAAAGTGGAACAGAACTAACTGCAGACAGGTGTCCAACAAGGTTGATTAATAAGTAAAATAATGAAATTGGCAGTTTCATATATCAGTGTTTCCTGATTTATTTAAAATAAGAACAAATATCCGTTCCAGTGTCTCTAAGTCCTTCTCAGTGGTGCACTGCTGTGAGTCCATTAGACCAGTGGTTCCCAAAGTGGGGTCCGGGGTCCTTGAGGTGGGTTCTGGGGGTCCCCAGCAAAAAGGAGAATAATTCATTTTAACTATAACTCTATCCATAAGTAAGACAGTGACCGGATGTATGACTATTATGCTGATGGGTTTCATAAACATTCTGTAATTAAACATCTAAAAGCTAAAATCCTGTCAGTCAGTGGTCTAATTGATGCCAGTTTAAGGGTCCTTCATGTGAAAAAGCTTGGGAACCACAGCAGTAGGCAACTGTCTGCGGTTAGTTCACATGTCTGTAATAACAGCAGGACAGCCAACTGTCTGCGGTTAGTTCACGTGTCTGTAATAACAGCAGGACAGCCAACTGTCTGCGGTTAGTTCACGTGTCTGTAATAACAGCAGGACAGCCAACTGTGTGCGGTTCGTCTGTCATGTGTCAACAGTGTGATTCCAGAAGTGAAAGTCCCATTAATATTCTCTGTAAGGATTTAGATTATCAGCCATAATGTCTCAACCATCCAAGGTAGACTGACAACGAGCTGTGAGATTGTGATTTGGAGGCTCACGCTCCTGTAGAAGCCACACGTCTGTATGAATCAAACTTGTTTTAAGAAAAACAAGTTTTATTCATGATGTCATGGAGAAGTAGTACACTACCCACAATCCTAAGCGTAAAAGTGACGTCTCTGATTGTTGGAGCTCGCTGTTACCATGGAAATGTTAAGGGAGATCGCAAACAGCTAGTGTGCGTTCAGCCCTTAGATTGTAAATGGTCACAGTCAGTAACTACACCTCCTCCAGCTGATTTCTGCAGCTTCTCTGGTTTCTTCTTTTAAATCATCCAAATGTCAGGAACAAAGAGAGACAAAGATTCTTTAAATGCTTCAGATGTAAAGTTATTTGCTGTCAAAGTGACGCCAAAATGGATGGGAGTTAATGGAATGCTAATGGCAGGTAATGGCTTGTTAGCCTTAGAATCTCCCCATAGCAGGTATGCTTTCTGGATGATCGCCCACCCCCTGAATTCAACTTTAATTTCCATGAAGCAGTAAAATCCCCCAAACAGCTCCATGGGGCCATCTAGTGGACTGATAGAAGTAGAGCAGCTGATGGCAGCTTCCTCTGCTCTGATTCGTCCTCACCACTGACCAATGAGAACCAGCAGCATCTTCTCTGTCCAATAACAAACCTCTATTGATCCATGTGTTGATCAGTTCTCCGTGTTGAGTGAATGAAATGTGATGAAGTGATGAGAAAAGGTCCTCAGTAGTTCCCAGAGTTCAGTCTTGTTTTCTAACTGCTTCTTTAGTCTGAGTAACAGTCAACAAGTCAAAAGGATTCAACTGACACTGATATCAAACAGAGAGAAGCAGCCAATCAGAGGACCAGCTGCTGATATTTGGCTTTTTTCCAGGAGAAATGATGTGAGGGATGGATGAGTGATGATGTGCTGATGAATGATTGGACTGCTGCTCTCAGTGATTCCTCTCCAGATGAAGGTGTGGACTCTGCTATGAGTCAGTGTGAGGACAGAGAGGAGGGAGTCCCTCCCTCTAAAACCACTCTGTGTGGGGAACATGACAGCCAGACCAAAGCTCAGAGGTGAGAGGACCATCTCTAACTGTCCACCACTCAGATCACTCCACCAGCATTATTCACACTCAAAGCTCTGTGTGTGTTGTGTTTCAGCCCAGAGAAGCAGCCTAGACCTGGACCTGGACCCGGATCCGGACCCAGACCTGGACCTGGACCTGGACCTGGACTTGGACCTGGACCCAGCTGTGTGTCCTTCAAGAGTGACCAGTCAAAGGATGATGGTGTTCAATTTAAAAGACAAGACACAAAGTTCGTAGTTGTAAATTATGTTCAGTAACACGTTCATAATGTCAGTAATTAAATACAGTATTTGTATTGTATTTAAACTAGGGCTGTCAAACGATTAAATTTTCTTAATCGCGATTACTCATTGAATTTCTATAGTTAATCGCGATTAATCGCATGTTTTATAACTTGATTAAAATTCTATTATTTTGCATTTCAGAACGGTTTTTAAGTACATATTAACAATGGAAAGTAATTCTTACCAGTGTATCTTGATTGGGAATCAAATGAATGCAAAAAAAATGTCTTTATGAACTTGATTTTAAGATTTGTATTTGTTTATTATATATTTAATCTAGTCATACATTTGAATCTAGGGTCAATATTAGGGTTGGGTATTGTTTGGTTTGGATACCGGTGCTAAAGCAATGCTTTTGAAACGGTACCGGTGCCTTAACAGTGCCTGAACCGATACTTTTTAAGAAAGTTAAAAAAAAGAAGGGTACTAAACAGGGCATGGAATTAACACCCGACCACCCGCCAAATGCGGGTGAATTTTGCAATTGGTGGGTAACACTCTCAATCTACCTGCCACATTGGCAGGTAGCCAATGAGAATTGAGTGATTCAGACGCGTAACTATCGGTAAGCAGGGTACGCGGTTGCTTACGGGCCTGGTCCAATCAGGGGCCCGCATCACTGGAAGACATTGATGCGACATTGACGATCCCAGCAGTCCCACATGCAGCCAATAACCAAGCGGGAGTGAGAACGGGTTGATCATTTCCAAGTTTCTGTTATGAAGACGAGACGTGTGCGTGACTCGAACATCTCACATTTACCAACAAAACGTACAGCGAAACACCGTGCAGAACATTTCAGACCGTCCTGCCAACTTGTAGACATTTTAACATCAATGTACGCTGTAACGTTTATTCACTCTAAAGTCAGCAGCTGCTGTTTCAATACTGTCGGCTCTCTGCAGCGGGGGGGCCTGCTTAGTTCCCCCCGCGACTCACACACACACACACACACACACACACACACACACACACACACACACACACACACACACAGGGTGGATGCAGGAAAAACCAGAGATGAGACGTACAGGATGACCTAAATTGAGGACAGCTACGCTCGTTATTGTAAGAGCAACGATAAGTTAAAGTCCAATAAGTACTTTATTAAACATTATGAATGTGTGTCTCAGACCAGGTTAGGAAATTAACTAACAATGTAAAGATCAACAAGCCACTGACAGTGACAGATATGTTCATATTTGATTCATTCAATAAATTATTATTTTTTGTCTTACATCCACCAGCCATTTTCATATTATACCAACATCTGCAGCATCCTGAGCCTTTTTGGTAAGGTTCCAAGGAAATCTCAGCCCAGAGTAATTAATTATTAATAATAATTATTATTCTCCCCAAAACAAGTTTCCTTTTTATTTTTAAAGAACTATACAAAAAAAAAATTGAAACTTTTTTTTGCAACTTTCACTGTCTATGTGAACCCCTATGGAGGATTATCAAGGCTGGCACCCCTGCAGCATGTGATGACAGAGCAATGTCCACGAGTAGGCTACCATCAATAGGACAGGATAGGATCATAGAGACACAGCAAGTCCTGTTTTCACCTTTATCAGGCAAAAAAACTGGCTGGTAAAAAGTCACAGTGTGGCTGGTGGTCAAAAAAGTTAACTTCAGGCCCTGGTACTAAAACAGTTGGCGACATTAAAGAATGGCTTTTTATTGCTAAGGCCATATCGTCAAAATGAAATGTTTAATAATAATGTAATCACTATAACAATAACTTATTTCACTAGTAAATAGCTGTTGAATGACAAAAACATCCACCAGATGGGAAAAGGGCATTTAACATCAACTTTGAATGCACCATGAGGCTGTAAATTACCAGTTTCATTGAACGCACCGTCTGTGTTTTTCCAACAACAGCAGCTGCAGATTGTTACATCCCGGTGTTGGAATCCTCTACAGTGAAATACAGACAAACTTTACACTGTTTAGCGTTAGCTGTCAGCATTTAACCATGTTTAATCCAGCTGCTAGCTAGCGGTAGGCTAAAGTTAGCTGCTGTCGAGTATAGCGTTAACTAGCATCACATGCAGTGGTGTTTGTGTTGCCTGTAACGTTTCAGAGCATCAGAGAGAAGTGCAGACATATCAGTGGCACGAGAATGAGGCACCGAAATCCGCGTTGCTATTTCTGCAGCAGCAGGATGTGTCACGAGGAAGTACGGCAAAATAGTAGCCTGTTAGGCACGACGCAAAGCTGAGTGAAGTGAAAATAAAATAATAAATGGCAGCATGTGATCAATACGATTAAAAAAAAATTACGCTTTATGCTCGGCCCTTAATCGCATCACGATTAACGCGTTAATGCTGACAGCCCTAATTTAAACATTTTAAATTAGATATGAAAGTATTTGATGTTTTTGATGATAATTACTTTCTTTCTATCAGGATCCATCAGAGACCAGACTGTCCTCAAGCTAAACCCAGCTGTGTGTCCATGAAGAGTGACCGGTCTATAGGTCGTTTTATGAACTTCAAAGATGGACGCCACTCTGTAGACCAGAGGTGAAGATTTCAAACTGATGATGAAAACAAAATTATGTATTTTTATTTATTGTGAGATCTCTGGGTTTTAGATGTTTTTAAAAAAAGTCTGTTAATGGACAGTGACGGCATGTGTCCTGTCAGCTAACTTTAACTCAGTCTCAGTTTCAGAGGTTACAACAAATAGTAAAATATAAAATTAGTTTATTTAGGTTGTTTATTTTTGGTGTACACCTGTCTTCTACAATATATATTATATTTTACCTTAACTGCCCTATTTTATTTCTTTGCTTTTCTTTTTATAGATATATCTTTGAGCATAACTGGAGGAAGCCTGAGAACTTTTATTATTGTATTGCCAACGACTGCTTCACTGTCATCGTGGATTTGACAATAAATAACTTGGACTCTCAGTTGAAACTCACTGATTTGAGACAACATCTATTCCTCTTTTTATTAGATTAGATTGTTCAACTATATTGTCATAGCACAGAGTACTGGTACTGAGACAACAAAATGTCATTAAGCTTCTAACCAGAATTGCACAAATCAGTAAAGTTTAGAGTGATGTACATATATACCTATCTACTCGTATATGTCTTTGTTGTATCTCCTCCACTAGAGAAGATCACATAATGTGAGCTAATTCTTCCTGTTTCCTCCACAGAGTGGACCAGGAGAGCTCAGAGATTACCAGTGGTCAGTCTGCCCAGCAGCATCAAACACACCTGGACTCCATATTTATGGTGTGTACATATATAACAACTACTTTTACATCTATTCTGTTCACAATCAGTGGATTGTCAGTCTGTCCAACATGGATCTGATGTTTGCTTCCATGATTTCAGTTTGATTTGTCATTCATATAATCTTCTGTTCCAGTTGCTGGAGGAGGACATCGGTACATTTGTGAAGAACGAGCTGAAGAAGATCCAGAAGGTTCTGAGTCCAGATTACCCAGAATGCTTAGAGAGTCAGAGGGAGGATGAGGAGGTTTTGGACGGTGAGGATGAAGAGCAGAGGAGGAGCAGCACAGAGTCATTTCTGAAGATCACACTGCACTTCCTGAGGAGAATGAAGCAGGAGAAGCTGGCTGACCGTCTACAGAGCAGTAAGAGGATTTCTCTAAAGATTTAACATACTGGATAAATTGGACATTTAGTAATGTCTCAAAATATTTACCAAAATATATTCATGTAATCATTCTCTGAGGAAATGTTGAAAAATGTTATTTGACTTATTGATCTTTGTTGTATGTTCATTCAGGAAGTCTTACTGCAGGTGGTAAGCGTAAACTCAAATCTAAGCTGCAGAAGAAGTTCCAGTGTGTGTTTGAGAGGATTGCTAAAGCAGGAAACCCAACCCTTCTGAATCAGATGTTCACAGAGATCTACATCACAGAGGAAGGGACTGCAGAGGTCAATGATGAACATGAGGTCAGACAGCTTGAAACAGCATCCAGGAAACCAGACAGACCAGAAACAACAATCAGACAAGAAGACATCTTTAAAGCCATACCTGGAAGAGATGAACCAATCAGAACAGTGATGACAAAGGGAGTGGCTGGCATCGGGAAAACAGTCTTAACACAGACGTTCACTCTGGACTGCACTGAAGACAAAGCCAACCAGGACATCCAGTTCACATTTCCATTCACTTTCAGAGAGCTGAATGTGCTGAAAGAGAAAAAGTATAGCTTGGTGGAACTTGTTGATCGCTTCTTTAGTGAAACCAAAGAAGCAGGAATCTGCAGGTTTGAAGAGGTCGTGTTCATCTTTGATGGTCTGGATGAGTGTCGACTTCCTCTGGACTTCCAAAACACTGAGATCCTGATTGATGTTACAGAGTCCACCTTAGTGGATGTGCGGCTAACAAACCTCATCAGGGGGAAATTGCTTCCCTCTGCTTGTCTCTGGATAACCACACGACCTGCAGCAGCCAATCAGATCCCTCCTGAGTGTGTTGACATGGTGACCGAGGTCAGAGGGTTCACTGACCCACAGAAGGAGGAGTACTTCGGGAAGAGATGAGGAGATGAGGAGCAGGCCAGCAGAATCATCTCCCACATCAAGACATCACGAAGCCTCCACATCATGTGTCACATCCCAGTCTTCTGCTGGATCACAGCTACAGTTCTGGAAGATGTGTTGAAGACCAGAGAGGGAGGAGAGCTGCCCAAGACCCTGACTGAGATGTACATCCACTTCCTGGTGGTTCAGTCCAAAGTGAAGACCATCAAGTATGATGGAGGAGCTGAGACAGATCCACACTGGAGTCCAGAGAGCAGGAAGATGATTAAGTCTCTGGGAAAACTGGCTTTTTAACAGCTGCAGAAAGGCAACCTGATCTTCTATGAATCAGACCTGACAGAGTGTGGCATCGATATCAGAGCAGCCTCAGTGTACTCAGGAGTGTTCACACAGATCTTTAAAGAGGAGAGAGGACGGTACCAGGACAAGGTGTTCTGCTTCATCCATCTGAGTGTTCAGGAGTTTCTGGCTGCTCTTCATGTCCATCTGACATTCATCAAGTCTGGATTCAACCTGCTGACAGAAGAACAAACAACCTCCCTGTGGTCTGAAGTGTTCAGAGACAAATCAACAAGTTTCTACCAGAGTGCTGTGGACAAGGCCTTACAGAGTCCAAATGGACACCTGGACTTGTTCCTCCGCTTCCTCCTTGGTCTTTCACTGCAGACCAATCAGACTCTCTTACGAGGTCTGCTGACACAGACAGGAAGTAGCTCAAAGAAGAAAACAGTTGAGTACATCAAGAAGAAGATCAGTGAGAATCTCTCTGCAGAGAGAAGCATCAATCTGTTCCACTGTCTGAATAAACTGAATGATCATTCTCTAGTGGAGCAGATCCAACAGTCCTTGAGTTCAGGACGTCTCTCCGCAGATAAACTCTCTCCTGCTCAGTGGTCAGCTCTGGTCTTCATCTTACTGTCCTCAGAAAAAGATCTGGATATGTTTGACCTGAAGAAATACTCTGCTTCAGAGAAGGCTCTTCTGAGGCTGCTGCCAGTGGTCAAAGCCTCCATCAGAGCTTTGTATGTGCACACACAACTATCCAGATTAAATGGAGATTTTCTTTATTCAGAAAATAAATAACTTGTTTTCTCATGTATTGTTGATTCCTTTTCAGGCTGAGTGACTGTAACCTGTCAGAGAGAAGCTGTGAAGCTCTGTTCTCAGTTCTCAGCTCCCAGTCCTCTATTCTGAGAGAGCTGGACCTGAGTAACAACCACCTGCAGGATTCAGGAGTGAAGCTGCTGTCGGCTGGATTGAAGAGTCCACACTGCACACTAGAAACTCTCAGGTTAGTTTTTGTGTAACAATGCAAATTAAACATATTTATGATGCTGTACCCTCCTAACCCCAAATGCTTGTTTTTTTTTAAAAGACCGCCAAAGAACCCTTACCCTTGAAAGGAGCTGAAGAAAAAGTTTTGTTTGTCGGTTTTTTAAAATTTGTTCATGAATCCGTCTCAGTAGAACCAGCCGTCAGGAGGTTTAACTTACATTTTTCCTATACATACATGTTTTATGCTACAATAACTGTGTTATACTGCTCAATGGCGTAAATTCTGGGTTGAACATAACAGTTAATATCTTTCATTCATCATTATGATAAAATACTTGGGAGTTTGAACTGGCCAGTTAGAGAGCTTTAGAGCTTTTCTTGCTTCCGGCCATGGTTGTGCTTGCTAATTTGAGATGCAAGACTGCAGAGAGCCCACAGTGAGTAATAATGTGACAGGAGCAAAAACGTTAACAAATGTGTGGAGCCATATTGTACTGAAGGAGTTAGCGTAAGCTTTGTGATAAGCAATAGATGGAGCCCACTTCCCACTACCCCATCTTCAGAACCTCCGGTATGTCAGAGTGAACCTAATCTGCCTTGCGCCTTGCCACAGGGAGCATGTTTAGGACTTCTCAAAGTGTTCCTTCCACAGTCCAATAATATCACCACTGAAGGTGTGTGTGTGTGTGTGTGTGTGTGTGTGTGTGTGTGTGTGTGTGTGTGTGTAGTCTATCAATGTGTCTGGTCTCAGAAGAAGGCTGTACTTCTCTGGCCTCAGCTCTGAGCTCAAACCCCTCCCATCTGAGAGTGCTGGACCTGAGTTACAATCACCCAGGAGACTCAGGAGTGAAGCTGCTGTCAGCTGGACTTAAGGATCCAAACTGGAGACTGGACACTCTCAGGTAAAGACAGATGGACAGACAACAGCAGCTCTCGCACTGTTTCTCTGTCACTAACTGATGAACTCTGGTTCATGATTAATGGAAGATCTGAGTGAAGGTGTAAGAAATTGATTCTGACTTTGTTTCTTCCTGCAGGATGGACCATGGTGGACTGCAATGGTTGAGACCTGGTCTGAGGAAGTGTGAGTGTGTTTAAAGGGGTGATAGAATGATTATATAGGGTATTTCACACTGTTTCTTAAGGTCTCCTAATAAGGTTTGTAACATTGGTTAAGACGAAAATGGCCCGGGTGCTGGGCCCTAATACAGCCCTGTTAAAAAGCCTGAAAGTGAAACAAGAGCTTTTCTCCAATATATGGTATGTGCATGAATATGTAGATGAGCTGCACACTGATTGGTTGGTTAAAGCACACACACACACACACACACACACACACACAGCCAGCCCCGCCGTGCCGCTCCATGCACACACACACTGCACAGAAATTGTATACATTGTTCGTCTGCTATTTCATTACTAAATTCACTTCTGAGACTTTTTTTTGCGAGAAATCAACTATGTAGAGGTCAAATATGGGCCGTTTTACGAAAATTGATGGCTAATTGCAAAATCAATCAAGTCCTTAAATACGTACAGTAGCTACATGGAGATACTGACCCCACGCCATAGCCTGACGTGCACACAACCCAGAAATGTAACTACAGGTCGCGGCGATCAAGGAGAGGATTCACTTTTCCTGCTACAGATTTCTGACCGTGGTTATAAAGAACAGCAAAGACACTTTGTTTCTCCCACTATGCCTCTCTAAGAGTCCTCGCTCCGAAGCTAATCACCATCAGCACAGACTCACAGACAAGAGGGGGACACACCATCAGGTTCTGGAGCCTGATCTTCTGCTTCTGAAAGAGCAGGCAAACATCCTTCTCACGGATCGTTAGCGCAGGTGGGGGGAGTGGGATGGGTGTTGAGGGAAAACCTTTTGTGCGTGAGGGGTGTGATAATTGGTGCTTTTCAAACCTGCAGTACAAGTCGTTTAGGTCATCAGCCAGTCTGGGATTTTCTGCAGGGTGGGGGGGATGGTCTCTTGTAATCCGTGATCTTTCGCAGGCCTCTCCAAACTGATGCAGGGTCACTGGCTGAGAGGCTGTCTTTAAGTTTCTCACTGTAGCTTCTTTTGGCTACCTTGATCTCCTTTGTAAGCTTGTTCCTGGCCTGTTTATATAGGTCCCGGAACCCACTCGTGTAGGCCTCCTCTTTAGCTTGACGCAGTTTCCTGTTATGGTTTTGGTATTTTGTCTTGTATTTTTGTTGCCTGGTTTAGTTATTTCTGTATGTTTCCTGTTTGTATATTTATTCTATATTTTTCTGTCGTGTAGATTTTCCTCATGTTGTGTATTCCCCGGGTTATGTTCTATTTCCTGTTTTATTTTGATAGTCTGTGTTCGATCTTGTCTTGTCTAGTTTTACTTTCTGTTTTCCCGCCTGGTCTGATTGTCCTGCCCCGCCCTAATGTGCTTCACCTGTTGTATCACCTGCCCCTCGTTTGTTCATTACCTCTTGTATTTAACCCCCATGTTCCCTTTGTCTCGTGTCAGATCATTTTTGTGTCCTCGTGCTGCCCGTGTGTACCTCTCTGTGTTCCGTTCTGTGGATTTTCCAGGCCTTAGTTCTGCCGTTGCTTTTTCTTTATTAAAATCATTGAGCTCACACCATCTCCCGCCTGCCGTCTCCCTCTACATTTGGGTCCACCATCACTCACCATGTCACAGTTTCCTAAGATTAGGAGTGAACCAAGGTTTGCTGTTGTTGTATGTGTCTTGGTTTGCACACAGTTGTCCTCGCAAAAACTGATAGAAGAAGTTACAGTGTCAGTGAGGTCATTGAGGTCTGTAACTGCAGCTTAAAAAACGATCCAGTCGGTGCAGTCAAAGGAAGCCTGCAACTCCATCCCTTGTCCACTTCTTTACAGTTTTTGCCACAGGTTTGGAAGTTTTTAGTTTTTGCTTGTAGGTTGGGATGAGATGAAGCAGACAGTGGTGGGAGAGCCCTAGAGCTGCCCGGAGAACGGTGCGATAGGCATCCTTTATAACTGTGTAACAGTGGTCTAGTGTGTTTTTGTCCCTGGTGGGAATCTTGATATGCTGTCTGTATTTAATGAATTCCTGATTGAGTTTGGCACTGTTAAATTAATGTCACAAAGATGTTGAAAAGTAGAGTAATGTGAGTTGAAGTAGATTTAGCTTCCAGTTCCTCCCTGAATGGAGACCTGGGACCAGATGTATGATACAAACAATACCACAGATACTTTCACACATAAAGTGGTATTTCTATAAACAGAAGGTGTGTACGTCACACTGGCTTCAGACCAGCCGACCCATGGTTTTAGAGCCAGCTGCAGGTGAACAGGTGGAAATGGAAAACAGACAGACAGAATCTTAAAGTGACATTGTGTAAGAATTTCTCCCATCTAGCGGTGAAATTGTATATGACAACCAACTGAATATTACTTTCTAGCCCCCCCATTCCGAGTGCGTTTTAACTCCTACGATGGCTGTATTATTCCAAAAGTATGATTTCGTCTGTGAGAGTTCCTTCCAGTGTAATAATAGTTTGACGTTATTTTGGTACCATTTCATTGCTAACATCAGCTACCAGCTTCCCAAACATATGCAAGCTAATGTTAGCAAAGTATCAGTGCTATCGTTATTCTGTATGTTGTAGAAACATTGGAAAAAAACTTTTAAAAAAATGTCCAATACAGCAACAGAAACTTTGGAAAAAAACTTAAAGGGGTGATAGAATGAGTATATAGGATATTTCACACTGTTCCTTAAGGTCTCCTAATAGGGTATGTAACACTGGTTGGGCTGAAAATGGCCAGAGTGCTATTGTATGGGTCCTAATGAAGCCCTGTGAATTGGCCTTAGAATGAATGACATGTTTTCTGCCTTATATGGTATGCTCATGAATATTTAGATGAGCTGCGTGCTGATTGGTTGCACACACACACACACAGATACAGACACACACACACACACACACACAGACACACAGACACACACACACACATAAGCGCACATAGACAGCGCTGCGCACACACACACACACACACACACACACACAGAGGCACACATAGACAGAGCTGCACACGCACACACACACACACACACACACACACACACACACACACACACACACACAGAAGCACACAGAAAGCGCTGCGCACGCACACACACAAACAGGCACACATAGACAGCGCTACACACACACACACACACACACACACACACACACACACACAATCCCTTTTTTTCTCAGCGGCAGCAGAGCTCTCACACTGTAACATTCCAAACTACAGACGTGTCCCGGCACGCCCGGCACGCCCGGCCACCGCTGGCTTCAAACTTCATTTCGGCCGAGACATGAACTCATCAACTAATGTTACTGTACAAAGCACTAAATACAGAGTTTCCTTAGTTATCCTTCCTCCAGTGTGCGCGCACACACACAACTATGCTTTCGACACTGTGTTCCCCGAGGATCCATGTTGGAAAAAGTAAAATTAACGCATCGTGAACCACCGCCGGCAGGCAGCTCCTGCACACCGCCCATTGCGAGTCCACTGCCCCGCTGCATTAAATCCACATGTTCCGCTCCATTGTCCGATGTCTACTCCTTCTAAACACTTTTTTTCTGGGCCAGTATTCTGTGCTCCAGCCAGCGCGCAGCGGCGTCTGAAGTTGTACAGTCCGGGAAGCAAGCCAGCGATCCGGGCAGGCACTGGCCTCTTCCACGTCATACTGCAGAGTTTCTGAAGTCCGAAACAGTCATACTAAATTTGCAATCAGCAATCAATTTTTGTAAAACGGTCCATATTTGAGCTCTACATAGTTGATTTATCGCATAAAAAAGTCTCAGAAGTGAATTTAGTAATGAAATAGCATTTCTGAGATCTGCGCGACCTAGATTCACAAGACAAACTGATCCCAGATCAGTGGGCTATGTAAATGTTGGGGCGTGACAAAGACAGAGACTAGAGCCAAAAAAGGAGGAGCCATCGAGTTGACGTCAACTCGGTGGTTCGTTGAGATTTGAAAAAGAGACAGAAACGTTGAAAATTAATTTAAAAAAACATCCAAAAAAAAACAGAAACATTGGAAATTAATAAAAAAAAAAAAAACATCCAAAAAAGAGACGGAAACGTTGGAAATAATTTTTTTCTTAAACATCCAAAGAAGTGACAGAAACGTTGGAAATTAATTTAAAAAAAAAATCCAAAACATTGACATAAACGGAATAAAACAATGGAGCTTTAATAATAAAACATAGTTTGTTGTGATTGTGTGTTTGTAAATCTGTAAATCAGCATCAGATGTATTTATAAACTGAATTAATTGTTAGAACTGGATTGTTGAAGTTAAAGTTTGTTAAACATCATTCCCAGCTGAATATGAAATGAAAGTTGAAATGATTTTCTTTCAGTAATTGTCAGTAAAGTTGTTAATAAATCATCAGATGATAACCTGCAGCTGTATTGTGTCTTGTTCTCTCCATCAGATGTCTGTGAACTGGAACTGGACCCAAACACAGTAAACAGATACCTCAAACTGTCTGACAACAACAGGAAGGTGACACATGTGAGAGAGTACCAGTCATATCCTGATCATCCAGACAGATTTGAATCCTGGTCTCAGCTGCTGTGTAGAGATGGTCTGACTGGTCGCTGTTACTGGGAGGTCGAGAGGAGAGGAGAGGAGAGGTTGATATATCAGCGAGTTACAGAGGAATCCGAAGGAGAGGAGCCAGTGGAGACTGTGGGTTTGGATATAATGATCAGTCCTGGAGTCTGAACTGCTCTGATGATGATGGTTACTCTGTCTGTCACAACAACAGAAGAACAGTCCTCACTTCCTCCTCTGTCTCTAACAGAGTAGCAGTGTATGTGGACTGCCCTGCTGGCACTCTGTCCTTCTACAGAGTCTCCTCTGACTCTCTGATCCATCTCCACACCTTCAACACCACATTCACTCAACCTCTTTATCCTGGGTTTATGCTCTGGTCTGGTTCCTCAGTGTCTCTGTGTCCTCTGCAGGACTGAGTCTCTCCTGTGGACAGAAACACTGACTGAAGATCAGCTGCTGAAATCAAAGTTCAGTCTGTTCACCATCACACACACTACAGACCAAACATCAATCATTTGTTCCAATAAATCACATGTCAATTTAAACATTCGAGCCCATCTATCTCTTGTTTAGTGTTCCACAACTGTTTAGGTTTCTGCAGCTTTCAGATGCCGATTAAAAACAAGCCAACCGATGAAATGACTTTTGTTTAATGCAATCAATAGATTCTCTCAGACGTCAATCTCTGTCATACTGTCACACAATGTGGGTATCGACCCATTAGATCTCGCAGCATAGTGTCCTCTTTCAACCCAGTCTCTTACTGAAAATGTAACAGTCTTACAAAATAGCATGGCGAGAAAATGTAAGGTTGTTACATTCTTTTGAAGCTGCAGCAACGTGAGATCTCGTAGCAAGGCGAGACTATCGCCCTCATTCTGCCTGAGAAAGGACCATACCAGAAAGGTAACTTATTTAAAATTATTATTATCATTGGTTTGCCTCTTTGACAAACAAAATAAAGATTATAAAGATCTGGGGAAGTACAGCAGGTTAACTGTCTGTCTGCACTTTATGAATTACTTTTTACTTGTACTTCACTTTGTTTTGTGTTACTTAGTTTTTAATATGTATTATCTTGTATGTTTTTATGAAAATCACATTATGATTCTATCTGTGAAAAGTGTTCTTTAAATAAAGCTATGCTGAATTAATCAGAAAGCAGCAACGATTCATAAGAAAAACTTCAATTCATGTTTAACAATTTTTTGTAATTCATCCATCCTCTTTCTATGTTTCTAAAAACACTGAAGTATATGTTGCCATGTTTTGCTGGCTGTACTCTGTACTTGATTGAAGATGGGGGCCTAAGTGCTGCATGTTGTACCATGTGTTGTGTATTGGGTTTGTGGTGTTATGCCCCTGGAGGCCAGGGTGAGTATATCATGCTCTCACCTATACACACCTGCAAGCTAGAATCACTCTGATGTTCCCTTTGTGTCACTACACCCTGAGGAAGGCTCAAGCCGCCACGCGTTGGTGTATTTTTAATGTCTTGATCTATTAAATAAAGGCCTTTTATCACTTTTTGTAACCAAACTTGAGTGCCTGGACTTGATTTTTTATTACTTTCTTGGTCATAATTATTCATTTTTGTCATGTTTAACAATGTTTACACATACCTGTTAGTCCAGCAACATTATACTGCTAGATTTATAAAGGAGTTTGGTGGGGGGGGATAGAACTAAACAGACATGTTTCAGTGTTTATCTTGCATCATTCAGGACCGTGATGGGAGAAGAAGACATTCATCTTGACCAGACAAGCGGTGGATATGTCCCGGCTGCTGCCCGGTGTCCTGTCCTGGAAATGTCCCTGGAGAAAAAGAACATTGTTCACACCGGCGAACTGAAGGAGAGCTGCACCAAGCTAGCCACAGTTAGCCACACTGGCTGGACAGGAAACAGGGAAGTTACCTTCAAAATAAAAGAGCAACACGAAGGGTGAGGAAGGTTTATAAATACTCACCATGGACAGGGCCGTCCAAACCCAGTTTACTATGCAAGAGTTTGGGACAGATACATTTCCATTACATGAATTCAAGTGGAATTAAATTAATAAGTTTGGACTAAATGAGCAAAGAAATAAATTTACCTTATTGATGGTTCATCATGTTGCATTATTTTCAGCACATTCTCCCAGGTCCATCCACTATGCAGTTAAAGAAGTGATTTAAACAAGTGGATCACTTTTTAGAATAGTTGATTCCTCCAGTAGATGCTGACTCTCCGTCTGCCTCCTCCACCTTCAGGGCGCTTCCTCCTGAGCCAGCGGCATCATGGGAGGTTCCACCTCCTCCCTCATTGATGAGGCCGAGGGTGATGTTTCACCTTTGCTGCCTGATACCCAGAGAAAGAAATCCTTTGCTCGTGTAAGGAATACCAGGGAGGTTGGGACGTATGTAAGGGTCTCATAGTGATCCTTTCCAGGGTAAGTCCATATGTATATCTCCCCTGAAAACCAGGGACATTTGGGTCAACACAATATTTGTCATGGGAAGACTTCTGCCATTTAAGCCAGCCTGTATGCCCAATTCCTCTCCGGGAACCATCACCTTATCGTGGTGGAGAGGTTTGTGTGTCCCTATGAACTTGAGGGCTGTGTTGTCTGGAGCCTTGTGCTCCTGGTAGGGTCTCCCAAGGCAAAGTGGTCTCAGGTGAGGGGCCAGACAAAGAATGGTTCAAAAACCCTATGAGAGATCGAGGAAGGGATGGAGTGACCCTGCCCGGAGGAAGCCCGGGGCCCCCGTCTGGAGCCAGGCCCAGACGGAGGGCTCGTTGGCGAGCGTCTGGTGGCCGGGTTTGCCACGGAGCCCGGTCGGGCACAGCCCGAAAAAGCTACGTGGCATCCATCTCTCCAGCCCATGGGCCCACCACCTGTGGGAGGAACCGCTGGGGTCGGGTGCATTGCCACATGGGTGGCAGTGAAGGTCAGGGGCCTCGACGGACCAGACCCGGGCAGCAGACGCTGGCTCTGGGGACGTGGAATGTCACCTCTCTGTGGGGGAAGGAACCGGAACTGGTGCGGGAGGTGGAGCGCTACCGGTTAGATCTGGTGGGGCTTACCTCTACGCACAGTCTCGGTTCTGGAACCGTACTCCTGGATAGGGGTTGGACTCTTTTCTTCTCCGGAGTTGCCCAGGGTGTGAGGCGCCGGGCGGGTGTGGGGATACTCACAAGCCCCCGGTTGAGCGCCGCTATGTTGGAGTTTACCCCGGTGGACGAGAGGGTCGCCTCCCTACGCCTGCGCCTGCTGGGGGGGGGGGGAAACTCTGACTCTTGTTTGTGCATATGCACCAAACAAGAGTTCGGAGTATTCGGCCTTCTTGGAGACCTTGAATGGAGTCCTGTATGGGGCTCCAGTGGGAGACTCCATCGTTCTGCTGGGGGACTTCAACGCGCACGTGGGCAATGATGGAGATACATGGAGAGGCGTGATTGGGAGGAACGGCCTCCCTGATCTAAACCAGAGTGGTTGTTTGTTGTTGGACTTCTGTGCTAGTCATGGATTGTCTAAAACGAACACCATGTTCGAACATAGGGATGCTCATAAGTGTACCTGGTACCAGAGCACCCTAGGCCAAAGGTCAATGATCGATTTTATAATCGTTTCATCTGATCTGAGGCCGTATGTTTTGGACACTCGGGTGAAGAGAGGGGCGGAGCTGTCAACCGATCACCATCTGGTGGTGAGTTGGGTCAGAGGGTGGGGGAAGACTCTGGACAAACCTGGTAAGCCCAAACGGGTAGTGCGGGTAAATTGGGAGCGTCTGGAGGAGGCCCCTGTCCGACAGACTTTCAACTCACACCTCCGGCGGAGCTTTTCGTGCATCCCTGTGGAGGCTGGGGGCATTGAACCTGAGTGGACAATGTTCAAAGTTTCCATTGCTGAAGCTGCGGCGAAGAGCTGTGGTCTTAGGGTCTTGGGTGCCTCAAGGGGCGGTAACCCACGAACACCGTGGTTGACACCGGTGGTCAGGGAAGCCGTCCGACTGAAGAAGGAGTCTTTCCGGGATATGTTATCCCGGAGGGCTCCGGAGGCAGTTGCAAGGGCTGCAGCCTCTGCCGTGAAAGAGTCAAAGCAGCGGGTGTGGGAGAAGTTCGGAGAAGACATGGAGAAGGACTTTCGGTCGGCACCAAGGTGCTTCTGGAAAACCGTTCGCCACCTCAGGAGGGGGAAGCGGGGAACCATCCAAGCTGTGTACAGTAAGGATGGGATGCTGTTGACCTCAACTGAGGAGGTAATAGGGCGGTGGAAGGAGCACTTTGAGGAACTCCTAAATCCGACTAATACGCCCTCTATGGTAGAGGCAGAGCTGGAGGATGATGGGGGATTGTCGTCAATTTCCCTGGTGGAAGTTGCTGAGGTGGTTAAACAACTCCACAGTGGCAAAGCTCCAGGGATTGATGAGATCCGTCCGGAAATGCTTAAAGCTCTGGGTGTGGAGGGGTTGTCTTGGTTGACACGCCTCTTCAACATTGCGTGGAAGTCTGGGACGGTGCCTAAGGAGTGGCAGACCGGGGTGGTGGTTCCCCTTTTCAAAAAGGGGGACCAGAGGGTGTGTGCCAATTACAGGGGTATCACACTTCTCAGCCTCCCCGGTAAAGTCTACTCCAAGGTGCTGGAAAGGAGGGTTCGGTCGATAGTCGAACCTCAGGTTGAAGAGGAACAATGCGGATTCCGTCCTGGTCGTGGAACAACGGACCAGCTCTTTACTCTCGCAAGGATCCTGGAGGGAGCCTGGGAGTATGCCCAACCGGTCTACATGTGCTTTGTGGATCTGGAGAAGGCGTATGACCGGGTACCCCGGGAGATACTGTGGGAGGTGCTGGGGGAGCATGGGGTGAGGGGGTCCCTTCTCAGGGCCATCCAATCTCTGTACGACCAAAGCGAGAGCTGTGTCCGGGTTCTCGGCAGTAAGTCGGACTCGTTTCAAGTGAAAGTTGGCCTCCGCCAGGGCTGCGCTTTGTCACCAATTCTGTTCGTAGTATTTATGGACAGGATATCGAGGCGTAGTCGGGGTGGAGGGGGGTTGCAGTTCGGTGGGCTGGGGATCTCATCGCTGCTTTTTGCAGATGATGTGGTCCTGATGGCATCATCGGCCTGTGACCTTCAGCACTCACTGGATCGGTTCGCAGCCGAGTGTGAAGCGGCTGGGATGAGGATCAGCACCTCTAAATCGGAGGCCATGGTTCTCAGCAGGAAACCGATGGAGTGCCTTCTCCAGGTAGGGAATGAGTCCTTACCCCAAGTGAAGGAGTTCAAGTACCTTGGGGTCTTGTTCGCGTGTGAGGGGACAATGGAGCGGGAGATTGGCCGGAGAATCGGCGCAGCGGGTGCGGTATTGCATTCAATTTATCGCACCATTGTGACGAAAAGAGAGCTGAGCCAGAAGGCAAAGCTCTCAATCTACCGGTCAGTTTTCCTTCCTACCCTCACCTATGGTCATGAAGGCTGGGTCATGACCGAAAGAACAAGATCCAGGGTACAAGCGGCCGAAATGGGTTTCCTCAGGAGGGTGGCTGGCGTCTCCCTTAGAGATAGGGTGAGAAGCTCAGTCATCCGTGAGGAGCTCAGAGTAGAGCCGCTGCTCCTTTGCATTGAAAGGAGCCAGTTGAGGTGGTTCGGGCATCTGGTAAGGATGCCCCCTGGGCGCCTCCCTAGGGAGGTGTTCCAGGCACGTCCAGCTGGGAGGAGGCCTCGGGGAAGACCCAGGACTAGGTGGAGGGATTATATCTCTAACCTGGCCTGGGAACGCCTCGGGATCCCCCAGTCGGAGCTGGTTAATGTGGCTCGGGAAAGGGAAGTTTGGGGCCCCCTGCTGGAGCTGCTACCCCCGCGACCCGATACCGGATAAGCGGACGAAGATGGATGGATGGATGTATGCCCAATTTCAGTAAAAATCTGGGTTTAGGAGCTTTTAAAATGGACCTATAGACTTGGAACCTTTTCGGGTTAAAAGATGGTATTCTGTAGAATATGTGACCCAATTTTGTTGGTCCCGGGTCCATGCGTTCTACTAAAATCCAAGATGAATGTTACTCAATGTAATTTAGAATGTCCAAAATTTCCCTCAGACAGGTTGTTGAGTGCTGATGCCACCAATACCCTATGTTGGTGCAATCAAATAAATAAACCCCATCATGAATATATATCTACCTATTTAGATGATGTTGTGATTCAGAGAAACTGAGCACAGATTTGTTTTGTTGTGATAGCAGAAATATGACATCAAACTGTTACTGTTTACATCCGTCAGTCCCATTCTTTTGAACGCAATATCCCTGGAACGTCTTGAGGGAATTTCTTCAAATTTGGCATAATCGTCCACTTCGACTCAAGGATGAACTGATTAGATTGTTAATAAAAAAGGTAAAAAGTCAAGAATTCCTATGTTAACTATGAAAACATTTTACAAAAATGTCTAATAGGATAAAAACAAAAACTCTAATTTGTGTTAGGTGTCTCTTTTTGTCTTAATTCTTTCAAAGGGTGGTTCTTTACCTCATTATGACACTTTTTCTGTTATGTTATCCTGAATATTCACCCAGTGGCATCTTTATAAGGTACATCTGTACAGGTTAATTTTACAGGTCCATCTTCCAAACACATCCTGAGGGCTTTCTCAGCCGGAGGAGTTACTCAGTCGTCAAAGTTGTTCCTTCACTTGATATTTCTTTTGTCAAACTGCTGTTTCAGAAACATTCAGACACGTTTGGTTGGGTTTAATTGAGTTTTATTCCTTGAAGAAGACAGAAGCTTTTTTGGCAGTAAAGTTGTCCCTGACCCAAACTATCACAAAATGACAATATTTTGACTTATTGATTATGTTTACATGCACACTAATATTCCACAAATTTGATACAGGTCATGTAAACAGCATATTCCGTGTGATATGCTGGCATCATTCAGGTTTTATAAGCATTCTTTTGGACATGTATACAGAACATTCAGAATTTTCATCCCAATTAGGGTTTTTACCGCAGTTTGTGACAGTTTACGGCCTCTCGCTAGTTTACAGCGTACGGTCAGCTCGGTGTGTTGCTATGGTTGTTGTACACAAACCAACCAGCCGACCATTTGCAGGGCTGTGGTAGAGATGCATGGCCAAAAGAAAACAAGGAGAAACACAGCTACTTTTGAACCATTATGGCATAATCCAGCTGTTAGTTTATTGGCCACTGGGTTAGGGTGGGTGTTGCCTACATGCGTCACCGAGCTAATAGGCAGCTGTAAAGCAGACAATGAGAGGCTCAGAGGAGTTCAGAGAGAGACTGACTGGCAAACGGAGTCAGTGAAGATGGATAATGTTTCTGATTTGTCGTGATATTTCCCCACCAAGTTTGTGTTGCCGTTGTGTCCGCGTATGAATATCTACAAATGAACTGTCAACTGAATGTCTACGCTGTGAGACACTGCAAAGAAGAAACTGAAGCAAGCTGGCTGCAGATCGGAGCCCTAACCCTTTTTCTAGTTTTCAAATACATATATATAACCCTAGACTTAACGTGAGTAATCAAGGTTTCCCCAGGGTGTGGTTATGCTGTGACAAAACGACTTGGATACCAACAGGTTTTTGGATATGCACAAACATGTATAGCATCACAATGCCGACTTTTTAAAGAAAGTGGTTGAAGGATTGAAAGAGGGAGGTTGTGTTCACACGTTCCAACAAGCCACCAAAATAAAATCTTGTTTTGTACGGCTGCATGTAAACGATAATATTATTAGTGGAATATTGACTTTCTATAGCCATGGAAACAGCTTAGTAGGGACATTGTCTTTTTCAGAATGAGGACAAAAACTGGAATATTATGTGCATATAACAAACGTAGTCACTGATCACTGATCATTCATGTCAAAGTTGTCATATCTAGGGCTGGGTATCACCACTGATTTCCCAAATCAATTAAATGTAAATGCATCAATGTTTAGATTAAGAATTGACCCCAAATCAGATACCTTAATGTGTGTTTATAGTGACGTATGACGCATGATTGGTCTCAGATGGTGGCTAAGATTACTTTTTCTCCTCGATGACTGTTTTGACGACTGTGGTGCTGCTGCTGACGGTGGAGGAGGAGGAGGAAGAGGACAAACCTGTCGATCTGAGAGAGAGTGAGAGAGGAAGTTAGACGGTTCTAGTGTTTGGTATCATGGATAAATGAAATCAAAGTTGGATTGAATCTCTGATCTCTTCTCACCCGCCGCCGGCCTCTCCGTCCAGCAGCCTCCTGTACTCGGCGATTTCCATCTCCAGTCTGGTCTTGATGTCCAGCAGCGTTTGGTACTCCTGTCCCTGTCGCTCCAGGTCGGCCCTCAGTTGCACCAGCTGCTCCTCCATACCGCTCACCATCATCTGGTATCCGTTCAGCTGCATGGCGTAGCGGCCCTGGATGTCGGCCAGTGTGGCTTCAAGAGACGCTTTCTACAGGGAGACAGACAGTGAAGCCCTTAACTGTAAAGGCGCTATAACGTAGCCACTCTTTTCATCCCCTAATTTCAAACGATATCATATGAATTGTTGCGTATAAGTTTTCATATGACATCATACAAACCTGTTTAAAAAAAATGCGTTGACCTGGGAGTCTGTTATCATAAATAATAATGAAAATATACAACTCATTAAAAAGCGGGCTCGATCGAGAGTCAGTGCATGCTAACAAAGTTAGCATTAGTAACAGCGCTGTGCTCTCACCATGCTGAGTTGTGATTGGAGTTCGATCTCCAGAGCCTGAAGCTGACTCTTCACCTCCTTCACCTCTGAGACCGTCGATTTGATCGTCATCTCTGTGGTTGCCACCTCCTTATTGAGCATCTCCGACTGGGAGGAGGAGGAGAGCGAGGATGTCATCAAAAGACAGAAAACAAAAACATCTTCGTTGACTTACATCTTCACGATATGATACAATTTTATCATCATTTGACACTGAAATTCATTTTGCATTCCCGAGAAGCTCGGCTCAAAAAAGAAGATTACACACAAAGTTAGACAACAATTACACACATAGTTAAAAAGATGAAAACACATCAACGGTCATGACAGAAAAATACGTTTAATGAAATCCTCAGATCCAGATCCTAATTGGCAGCACACTTTGATTTTGGTTAGGATAGACTGATGTATAAAAGATTTCTTTAGCCTGTTGTGTCTAAATGACGGGACTCTAAATCGCCTGTCAGAAGAGATGCAGATAAAAAGCCTTAGCATGCTCTTCAATACTCAGAGTCAGGGGGGATTCTAGGATCAGAGCTTTAGGGGTGCCTGGCACCCTTTTTAAAGTATTTTTTTTTAATACTGCTAACTGTGCATTTTAACATCATTTTGGACCGTCATGGTATAGGAACTAGAAAGACACATCACTTGAAAATGTTAATGCTGAGCCATTAATAAGAAGGTGAGGTAGTATTACGTGTGTGTGTGTGTGTGTGTGTGTGTGTGTGTGTGTGTGTGTGTGTGTGTGTGTGTGTGTGTGTATATATATCAATAACTTTAGAAAATTAGAGATTTGTGGGATTTTGACAAATGTTTGGCTAGATGTGTGGATGTGCATTTTGAGCTGAAACTGCAATGTCCTAGGTGGCTCAACAACTGATCTTGCGGTAGCTCAAACACAGACTTTCTTTTTTTTTACAATTATTTTTTAGGGGTGCCGGGATCAAGTTTAGGTATCCTGAAGCACCCCTAAAAAAGGGCTAAAAATCGCCCATGCTCAGACTCTTAGCAGAATCTTATGGCGCTGACACACCAACCCGATAATCGGCCGTCGGACGAATCTGTTCGGTGTGTTCCATGCCGTCGTCCGTCGGAGGAGCTGTCGGCTTTAATTTTGGCCGACCTGACTTGCTGGGTCAGAGGGCGGGCAGTTGGCCTCAATGACCAATCTGATTGGTGGAGTGCTAACCTGGAAAATGACAAGCGGGATGAGCGTGTAAGCCTCTCAAAATTGGATGAAAATCTTTTAAACTGACCTTTGTCGATATGAAATGAAGCAACTCTTCAGCAACTGTATGGCCTATTTCTCTCTTAAAATGTTTTCAGAAACACATTTCAAGGAACTAGCTTCGTAAAAGATGAGATCGTATCCCAAATGAAGCTGCCATTAAGCCCGGTTGAAAAATCCGAGAGCAGCCAGACCCACGTGACACGTTCGTCCAACCAGCTGCCGGTTTTCATTTTTTGGGTAACAATACAGATTAGCGCCGCCTGCTGTTATAGAGACGTATTACGTCTCGTGCACACGCAGAACGTATGCTCAAGTCGGCGTCGCTTCGGTGTGTTCCGAGGCACTTTTTGGACAAACTTGGGGAGCCGACTGATCGGTCCGACTGCCTTTTCTGCCAACGGTCGGGTTGGTGTGTCAGGGGCTTTAGCCTTCCCACCTTGGACTGGAACCAGGATTCCAGCTCTTTGTTGGTCTTGGCGGCGAGCGTCTCGTAGTGTTCCCTCATCTCTTCCATGACCTTGGTGAGGTCGGTTTGCGGTCCAGCGTCAACCTCCACGTTCACCTGACCGCTCATCTGAGTGCGCATGGCCATCAGGTCCTGCAGGAGGAGGGAGGATGTAACGTTACAATAACGGGGGGACACTACAGGCAAAAACAGTTAATGTGTTCTTTCAGACTGGTGGAGAGACTGTCACAATATTGGGTTTCTGTAGTAATTTTTCCTGTTTTATTTTGTTCTCTCTCTCTCTCTCTCTCTCTCTCTCTCTCTCTCTCTCTCTCTCTCTCTCTCTCTCTCTCTCTCTCCCCTGTTATGTCTTGTTTTACTTCCTGCCTTGTGTTTTCCCGCCTTTTTTTACTTTCCCGCCCTCGTGTCACCTGTCCCTTGTTTCACCCTCATTACCCTGTGTATTTAGTCTCTGTGCTGTCTTTGTCTTGTGTCGGTTCATTGTCTTCCCTTCCTCGTTTTCCCTGCGTCGCTCCTTCCTGGTTGTTTTTCCCCTGTCGTGTCTTCTGGTTTATCTTTGTTTGTGCCTGCCTTCCTCAGGACACCTTATTTTGTAAGTCTTTTGTTTAATAAATTACCTCAACTCTGCATTTTTGCATGCCTCATTTGCACATTTAAACAAAACTTGTAAATACAAAAAATAATTGCTTTAATGCCAGTGATTATCTGGGAAAGTTTCATGTTGATATATTGTATGTTATTTACATTTTAGTCTGGATGAACAGAAGTACATTTTGCAGGATAAAGCTGTGTATTCCCGTTCTCAAAACTCCGTTCTATTAACAACCTTCGAGCTAGCGAGCTACACGCTGAAAATATTGAGTTCTGAAGAAGATGTGGACGGTGCAACAAGGCAGGTCTGCTTGGTTCTTTCAGGGAATGATTTTAAAGATTTACAGAGAATATGTTTAGGGCATATTCTCTCTTTTTTTGGGACCGATTGGTGGGATTGCTGTGGACGAAGTACACATGGAGATACACTGGTAAGAGCCAATGAGGTTTGATCATGTATCAGCTAATTGAAACAGCTCATGTTACTGTACTGTGTCAACAGTTAACTTCATGTAATATTGTATGAGGAGTTTTCTTTTGTGGGGTGTAAATGTTCCACCAAAACAAGTTCCTTCCTGAAATTATTTAGCAGAGCCACAGTCGCTGCGTCTGGAGCTTAGCACCGCCCACGATGACTGGGATTGGTTTAAAGAAATGCAAACAACCCAGAGCGTTTTTTTTCCTCCTATCCCAGAATGCATCTGTGGTGTAACCAGACCTTAGTGCAGCTGTGGAGACGGGGCTGGCAATGCAAGACTAGATTAGTTATGATCAAAAACTTAAATGTGAAATGCTGGTATACCTCTTCGTGGTTCTTCTTCATGGTCACCAGCTCGTCCTTCAGGCTTTCAATCTGCATGCTCAGGTCGGTCTTGGCGACGCCCAGCTCTCCCAGCACCATCTTCAGCCCGGCGATGTCCGCCTCCACCGACTGACGCATCGACAGCTCGTTCTCAAACCTGCACAGTTTATTATCAGATCAAATTACAGTCAAACAGACAGAGATATCCAGATTAAAATTAACCATTGAAAAAACTTGTTTTGTGAATGTAGAAAACATTTGTAGTCTGAATTAAATTTGGACAGAAATTATATCAACGCTAAAGTTCTGTTGACAAAGAACAAGCAGGGAACCGTAAAAGAGCTCAAATAATTTAATCACATGAAGAATTTTCAAAGTAAAACAAAGAGGAGCATACAAAAACTGTTCAATTTCAAAGAAAAGGTTTTCTGATTTTGTTTTTTAAAAGGTCAACACAAGTGGTTATATTAAAGCTGCCAGTTAACCTGAGACACCCGAGTTACAAGTATGAAGTTCAGCCTGGTATGATTTCACTTTAGATATTCTACTTAAGACGTTTCTTAAACTATGAAATCTTTGCAACTTATAAACAAACTTTAAACCTTTTCACAGATTTATCTTTGATTGTTTTTACATGTTTGCATTGGATATTGTCAGTTGAATTGTGTGTATTTTGGCAGGAAATCCAGCTGCTGCATTCTGCAAAACAGCCAGCAGAGGGAGCGATGCTGCTGATAATAATAAACTGCAGAAAGTCCTGCTGCTCTCTATCTGCTCTTTTATTTGGCTTGGACACATTGTGTGTTTGTGTGTCTCTCCTTTGCATTCATTCTGTGATGGCTGGCTGTGTTTTTGTGTGTCAGATCTTGCAGGAGAAAAAGAAAAAGACGGGTGTGAAGATGAAGAGTTACTGACTTGAGTCTGAAGTCGTCCTGAGCCAGTTGGGCGTTGTCGATGCTCAGCGAGACCGTCCCTCTGAGCAGGATGGCATCCTTAATCTGAAAACACAGTGAAGTTGTTTTCATCATCAGACAGGAAAACATCAATCCTGCATCGGGTAAAGTGACAAGTGTTGAAGAAAACAACGAAATGTTGAAAAAACAAAACAAAGTTACGCGGTCGACGGGAAGACAACACAAGGGTTAACACGTTCTTAACAACTTCCTATATGTACATTTACACACCACAAAGAAAATACATTTTACCTACCGGTATATATTGACCATGAAAAATAAATAATGTAAGTAAACACATAAATAAATCTGTAATAGTCAAACCCTTCCTCCTCCCTGTATTTCGTGAAAACCATATTTTTCTGGATCATACTGGGACATTTCTTTAACGATAGGAAATACAAGAAGTCTTTAACGTTGTACGAAAACAAAGATGTTTCAAAAAGAACTCTCTAATTTAACTCTTAAATGATATCCCCCATCTCTAATACAAAATTATGTTTGAATATTGCCAGGGAGTATGTTGGCTTTATCTCATAAAGGCAATTGTTGTGGGGGGTGGGGGGTGTGCTGGAAAAGTGTTTCAGGTCATCTCTGTGTGTGTAGCAGCTTGAGTGTTTGAGGCGTGGCAGCTTCACCTGGATCCCTTCCAAACAGGTGTGGTCGTCCTATTTTTATTTAGCAACATCCATCCGATCACCGGGGGCTCTGATTCACTTCTCTCCGCTTTAAATTACACAGCTGTCTCCCTGACAGTTCCTTTATTTAGTGTGCTAATTCATAAGTTAATGATCAATGTTTTTGCAAAAATACTTCAAGAAAAAGATTAGTCATTTATTGTATGGATTCGCTGGCTGCTTTTTGACTTCCACTGTTGTGTCTTTTCCCCTGTATTGCATTTATTTAGATGTCTGTAATACATTTTATTTGTTCACTTTCTTTTCTTTTAATTCTTGTCATTATTTACGGAAGGTGAGAGCTGCCATGGTTAAGTTGAGTTTGCTAATGTTTTTGTTATCTTGAGAAAAACCTGACATTTATTTTACATTCTTCCAAAATACTTTGCCTTAAAGACAAAACAACTTTGTTATACTTGAGTTATTTCTTTTCTTCTGTATTGCTTTAATGTAATGGTTAGGACCTTGTCTTCAGATGTATTTAACATATTTTTAGTTCTGTCTTTCTTTTTATTTCTTCTTTTCTAAACCGATTTTTAAAACAAAATTAAATAATTTTTGAAGCAAATTCCTGTGCCCCAATCACCGCAAGACTCCAGGATTTAGAGATTCCTTTGTCCCATACACCGCACGACCCCGTGTTTTGTTGACAAACTCACCAAAATTATGACTTCTCTTTATTGGCTGTATTTCTTTTATGATTTATGGAAGTTGAAAGCTTAGGATCAGTTTCTTTCATTTTCTTTACATTTTTCCAAGGACAATACTTCTGTTAACTTGAGAAGTACAGAGAGTCCCTGGACTGGAGCTCTAACTACAGACACCACCCTGACAACCCATTCTCACTCCCATGGCGTCAGAAAGTGATGCTTTTTCAGGTATCTTTGGCGTCATATTTAGACGTGCTTGGTTGGGACACTTGGCATCACTTTTTGACGCCCGGTGTGTTCCATACAGATGCTGAAGGGAGATTTTTGTGTCTGTATCTGATGCTGAGAGACACTGACCAAGCGTCAGTATTTTACGAGTTGGGAGTGAGAACGGGTGGACCCTGAAAACCATTTCCCATGTTGCCCCTGTTCCTCACCTTCTCCTGCAGCTCTGCGATGGTGACGTGGAAGGCGCTGTAGTCTCTGGTTGACGGGCCAACCTTGCTCTCCACAAACTGTCTGATCTTAAGCTCCAGCTCGCCATTGGCCTTCTCCAGCGCTGCCACCTTGGCCAGGTATGTGGCCAGGCGGTCATTGAGGTTCTGCATGGTGAACTTCTCGTTGCCGATGAGGCTGTCGTCTGCACCCCCGCCGAAGCCTGCACCCCCACCGAAGCCTGCACCACCGCCAAAGCCTGCACCCCCGCCACCGCCACCGGCAGAGAAACTCCTGCTGGCCTGGGAAACCCTAACCTGTGGAAGCAAGGCAGATACAGAAGTGAGCATTAAAAATATAACAAATCCAAGGCAATCGTTTTTAGAAAAAAGGCAAAATGCCTTAATTACATCTGGCACATTCGGAGAAGAATCTGATTAAAAACATCATTTCAACGCCTTTCGGCATCCAGCTTTCTTCAGAAAGTTACAGTAAAAGTTGTAGGTGCACCAGAGCAAATAAACAGGTTACAGTTACTGGAGTAATCAGGGTCGGGTTCCGCCATCCATTCTGACATACCCCCACTCCGACATTGACGTCTAATTGTCGGAGTGACGGTTTCCATTGTTTTCAAACGTCCCACCACTCCGACAATTTTTGTTTCCATTAGGGTTAGGGTTAGGGTTAGGGAATAGCAGCATGTCGGAGTGGCGGCATGTAACCATCAGGGTCAACCAATCTGAAACGGTGTTCAAGTAAGGTCCCTACACACGGAGTCTCAACTTTTCATCTGAAATTTTGATAGGTTAAAGAAAATACTTTGAGTAAGTCACGTTTACACAATGCCTCTGAAACTTTCAACCTTCATAAAAAGTTTTCTGCATTTTTCTCGCATCCGTAACAAACATTTTGAGGTATTTTGACACTTCAAACCGATTAATAGATTATCAAAGTAGTTGGCGATTGATTTAAAGTTGACACCTAATCGATTCATTTCTTCAGCTCTACATTTTTGCCTCTGAAATTTGTGACCATTGAAGAAAATATATTCAAATTCAGCTTTTGAACTTGCATTCAAGGAGGTAAATTAAGAACAAATAAAACAAAAACAAAAAAAGCAACAAAAGCTTAAAAAAGCACTATAAACATTGAAAAAAAGCACTGACCCCACTTCCTCCGGCTCCTCCTGCCATGCTGAACGCGCTCATGCCTCCGCCGAAGGATGCTCGGCTGCTTCCGCCGCCGAAGCTGCCACCGCCACCGCCAAAGCCGCTGCCGCCGCCAAAGCCACCACCTCCGAAGCCGCCGCCCATGGAGCTTCGGGAGGAGTACACCATGGTCATGATGATGGAGAGATTAAAGAGCAGTGTCTGTTCTCCAGTGTAGGGGGAAGAAGAGGAGTGAGGAGAGACGGAGCAGTTTGTCTCTTTTAAAGACGCTCAGGTGGGCTGATCTGCAGGTGAGGGGCGGGGACGACACACCCTCCAGTTTCTTCTATTTTAGTCAAGTTATTGGAAATGTTAATCCCCCTGGAGTCTGGGCGGGTCAGCTACTCCAGTACTGTCCTTAAGTCCAAATGTTGAGGTACTTGTACTTTACTTGAGTCTTTTTTTTTCATGCCACTTTCTACTTCTACTCCGCTACATTTCAGAGAGAAATATTGGACTTTTTACTCCACTGTTACAGCTTTAGTTACTCCGCTACATTCATCTGTTACAGCTTTAGTTACTAGTTACTTTAGTTACTCCACTACATTCATCAGTTACAGCTTTAGTTACTAGTTACTTTAGTTACTCCGCTACATTCATCTGTTCCAGCTTCAGTTACTAGTTACTTTAGTTACTCCGCTACATTCATCTGTTCCAGCTTCAGTTACTAGTTACTTTAGTTACTCCGCTACATTCATCTGTTCCAGCTTTAGTTACTAGTTACTTTAGTTACTCCGCTACATTCATCTGTTCCAGCTTTAGTTACTAGTTACTTTAGTTACTCCGCTACATTCATCTGTTCCAGCTTTAGTTACTAGTTACTTTAGTTACTCCACTACATTCATCTGTTCCAGCTTTAGTTACTAGTTACTTTAGTTACTCCACTACATTCATCTGTTCCAGCTTTAGTTACTAGTTACTTTAGTTACTCCACTACATTCATCTGTTCCAGCTTTAGTTACTAGTTACTTTAGTTACTCCACTACATTCATCTGTTACAGCTTTAGTTACTAGTTACTTTAGTTACTCCACTACATTCATCTGTTACAGCTTTAGTTACTAGTTACTTTAGTTACTCCACTACATTCACCTGTTACAGCTTTAGTTACTAGTTACTTTAGTTACTCCACTACATTCATCTGTTCCAGCTTTAGTTACTAGTTACTTTAGTTACTCCACTACATTCATCTGTTCCAGCTTTAGTTACTAGTTACTTTAGTTACTCCACTACATTCATTTGTTCCAGCTTTAGTTACTAGTTACTTTACACATTCAGATTCCTGAACACAGAACACATGTAGTTCATAACATCTGATGTTTGATTCTAAAGTAAACTAGCCGACAATCTAACGGCTACAAGTCCAGCTGACATGATCAGACCATCACACACACAACTGGTTGGATCCTCTACACTTTCTAAAACTATATTTTCCTGATGATACTTACACACTTTTATTGAAGTAACATTTACAATGCAGGACTTCTACTTGTAACAGAGTATTTTTACAGTTTGGTATTAGTAACTTTACTGCAGTAATCTGAATACTTCTTTCTCTTCTGTGGATGTTCTGTGCAAGAATGCAGGTCTGTTTAAACAGTCGCACATCCCAAAACTGGTTCTGTCATGTGTTTACTGCAGCTCAGAAACATTGCAAAAATTAGATCTACATTCACATCTTCATTCTTTCTCTTCAGGCTGAATCCATCGTAAACTCCAAACAGTCCGTTCACAAAGCAACTTTTATGTGATGAACACATGAACGCATCAATAAATAAAATATACACTATTCTGAAATAAGCCAATCTGCAGAATGAGCACTGTAACTTTTGCTACTTTAATCATATGTTGATGCACTTTCGCACTTTTAAGTAAAATGTAAACTTTTACTTGTAACAGAGTATTTCCACACTATGGTATTACTACTTTTACTCAACAGAATGATCGGAGTACTTCTTTCACCTCTGAGTAACAAAAGGTTTGGCATCCAAAATGCATCAAAAAGCATTGAAACCCTTTTGAAAGTAGCATTTGCCAACGCATTCTCATCAAAGGGTTCGTATGATACAAAAATGTATGCACAACACGTGACAGTTATGTGAAGCGTCTTTACAGTTAAATATGGCCGAGAAAAGGAGAGTGTGAGCCGGGTACAGAGCACCTTGAAGTGACATTACCTTCAGAGGCCGATGCAGATGAGTTTATCCAACAAAAAGTGAGCATCATGCTTTTCTCCTTAACTTCTACTACTTCTTCTCTGGCACATGAGGATCTTCACACTCTTGTCCAGCAGCAGTCAGTGTGCTGCTGACAGTAATGAATATGTGGAATACATACCAATTACAGAGCTTTACTTTCCAGAGCTATATGTATGGATGCTTCATAAGAACAGGCTGATGTTACATCATAATTTATTAGCTGATGATATTGAATAATATCCTGTAAAGTAACTGATGCTGTCAGATGGATGTGCAGTGAAAAGTACTTTGTAGAACAGAAATACTGGAGTACAGGTAACTTTAAACTACATTCAGTTACAGTACTCGATGCACTTTGTTTCATTCCACCTCTGTTGTTACTTTAACTTCAGAATACAGTAAAAGCACTTCTTCCTGTCGGTGAACACACTGAAATAGTGGATCCATTTCTGCAGCCTTGCTGTTTTTCTCTGTCAGCACACAGAGCTGAAACGCCTCCTGGCAAGCAGGCTCTCACCTGTCGGTCTGACAGCGTTCTGCTCCAGGTGCAGGCTGTGGGAAAACGCCGTCGGCTGCCCAGAGAGAGAGAGAGAGCGTCGGTTTGTTGTGTCGTCATGGTAACCTGCAGCATATCATGTGTTATACCCAGAAAGATAAAGTCTCAGCTGTGGTATGTGTTTGTGTTCTCGGTGGGAACCGTTTGAACCCGAGGCTCTTTGTCTCGGCTTTTAAAAGTCACTACTCATGAATACCATTCAGTCATTTGATTTGAATGTGCTTTTGTTTCCTCTGTCAAAGCACTTTGCAAGCACTTTTTTAAGATGCTATACATAGAAGCTTTAAGTCTTTGAGGTTGTTTTTATTCTAGAAACATACGATCTTGACATCTGGTCAGTAAATTGTGGTGCTGAACAAAAGCAGTCTGCGGTATCTTCTTGTTATATGACTTATTTAAGAATACCTAAAGAAAGAAAACACACAAACAGTATGATGCCAATACAATCAAACTAGTTTATCTACTTTAAAAACGGAGCCGAGTAAAAGATTCAGGGCTTTTGAGAAAACATTCGGGGCTGGAGCTGCAGCTCCACCGCTGCAGGTTGGTAAAATACAGAGATATAATAAACTTGATTGAATTGAATCTTTAATTTATGACCTCTCTCAGATGTCTTTCGTCTATTTTTGACTCTGCAAAGAAAACGAACGTTGCCTTGTTTTCACGTTTGAGTGATGAGAGGGAGTGTGATTTGAGAGGCGTGTTCGGAGTTAATCTGCTCATCTGGCAACCGGGTGAGATCTGATCCCAGGAATGAAAAGGTAGTGGCTCTGATTGATGTACACCGATCTGCTGTCACACGTACAAGCTTCAGGCCTGCAGCCAGTGAATCCAAGCTCTCATCGCTGAGTGATGCCATCATTTGTGGGCGCCTGTGTCTCTGCATGCATCAATAGTTCATGTATTAACTTTCAGACCTGCAGGTAGAAACAAACCTCACACCCTGATCTCTCTCTCTCTCTCGCTCTATCTTCAAACCCATGTTACATCTTGTCAAATCAGCAGGAAAAGACACCCAGGAACTCTTAGTATATATTGCACATTTTCAATATCTTTAGTTTTCTATACTGTTGGGTTTTGCCTTTAATTTGCACTATTTAGAATGTATAACTGTATTCTATATATTACTTAATCTATATTTGTATATATTTGTTATCTTTTATATTATACTTGTTGTATGTGTCATTTTTTCACCGTGGCTCGGAAAGAAATGTATTTTCGATTGCTCTCTATGTCTGGCACATGCTGCAGAATGGACAATAAAGTTGACTTAACTAATGTCATCCTGAATCATCAGGATCCACGTGGTGACTGACAAGTTTCTGTGTGTATATTTATGTTATTTGGTGTCACAAAGAGCTCCTTTATAATTAGGGTAGTTAGGATAACCCTAGTCTATAACCACGATGTTCCACTTCCGGGACTGCTCTGGTGCCACCGGAAATTCTGCCAGATGTCCCTCTTTTCGGCGGTTGTCCGTTACCTTCCTCTTTCTTTGTGTTGGCGTTCTAACCTCTGGTGGATTTCTGAGGACTATGATTAACTGCTCCTCAGATCTCTGCAGGGTAAATCCAGACAGCTAGCTAGACTATCTGTCCAATCTATCTATCTGTAGCTAGCAAGCTACGCACTGAAAATGTCAAGTTTTGAACAAAATTTTGATGTGTGGTGCAACAAGGCAGGCCTACTTGGCTCTTTCGGGAAACGATTCTTTATGCTTATTAACCCCTCTGGGCGTCAATCCTTGTCTTCCCTGCACAGATTAGAAATTAATACCGACTCCATGTTGTCAGAACAGTTAATGCAGAGATGCATGATTGTTGGTTTTCTCAGATGACACAAAGAAACATAATCTTTTCTAAAAGTATCGCCAAGCAGCTGAAGCAGGCAGATAGATCTGTTCAGGGATTTATTAAAAAGAATAAAGGCTTACTGGCAGGGGCATGTACGAAGGCAGGTCCACGTCCAAGGGGTCAAAGTTCACAAAATGTTGCTGAAAATGACCACAAGGAGACACAAAGTTATAAAGAGATGCAGAGTGAGTAAAAAGGACAAAACGACCATGAAGAGATGCTAAATGACCACAAACACATAGGGCCCTATCTCGCACCCGGCGCAGCGCAAAGCCCGATGCAAGTGTCTTTGCTAGTTTAAGACTGACGCAGTTGTAAGTTTCCCGTCCAGCGCACGCATGGTTTCAATAGAAAATGCGCCTGCGCCCATCTATGGCCCATGGGATGTGCTGGTCTTACAGGGAGGTGTGTTCAGGTGCATTCTGGGCGTATTGCTATCTTGAGGCAGCGGGAAGTGATCACACCATTTATCAACAAAAACCTGGTCTGAAGTCAATAACGCAGCATTTCATTGTTATTTTAACAGAGCATTAGTAAAATACTCCTAGGCTCGTGCACAGCACGCACACACTATGCTTGTTACACACACAGGGACGCACGGCAGCACACACACATGCAGAAGATTACAAATAAATATAATACGGAGCAAATACTCCATTGTAATAGCAATGATCCAAGGTCCAAACGCGCCTGGCTTTTAAAGGGAATGGGAGATGATCTCTGATTGGTTGATTGCATGTTACGCCCAAAACACACCTCTGATTAATGAAGACACTAAGCACAGACCCTTTTTTGCCAGGCACTTCACTCCGTGCGCTTACATCGTTAAAATAGGACCCAGTGTCTACAGTATATCAATGACGGTTTGTTTGCTGGAGAGTTCCTGCACCTACGGAAGTCCTGCCGGATGTCCCTCACTTTCTGCTTACTTTAAGTTATCTTTAAACTCCGGTTGGATCAAGCAACTTTAACCACAACCTCTAAATAACGCTACACGCTGAAAATGTCATGTTTTGAAGACGATGTGGACGGTGCAATAAGTCAGGCCTGCTTGGTTCTTTTGGGGAATGATTGTAAAGATTTACAACAATATTTACAGTTATAGGAAAAGTTTCTGAAACACCTCAAGAGTGTAGCGCAGTGTTGAGGGGTATGCAAGGATGAGGGCATTCATGTTTAGGGCCTTTCCTCTCTGTGACGTTTTGGGAGCGATTGGTGGGATTGCTGTGGACAAAGTACACACGGAGATACACTAGTAAGAGCTCACGTTACTGTATTGTGTCAACAGTTAACTTCATTTAATATTGCATGAGGCGTTTTCTTTTGCGGGGTGCAAATGTTCCACCAAAACAAGTTCCTTCCTGAGACCGGAGCTTAGCACCATCCAAGATGATTGGTTTAAAGCAATTTGGGGCCCGGGTGCCAAGTTAGGCCCGCGCTCCCTTTGTTTTGGCCCGCCATGGCATTTGACATGCTCATGCTTATCCTCTCATTTTGAAAGATTTGTAAACTCCTAACTATAATGACTACGAAACGTACATTGTTGTGCAGCTAAAAAGTACTTAATCTGAGTTTTATGGCAATGTAAAGCACAGTGTTGGTAAACTTCCCTATTAAATTACGTAGGCTACCTAAATTTTATCTATGAAGAACATTTATTTTCAACCCATGGCCGTCCATCCAGATACATTTTGGGACTTCATATGACAGAATTTGGGCACCTTTGGTTTAAAGAAATGTAAACATCCCAGAGTGTTTTTTTCTCCTATCCCAGAATGCATCTGTGGTGTAGCCAGACCCTACTGGAGATAGAGCTGGCAGTGCAAAGCTATCCTAACCCTCTTCCACATTTGAAAAAATCTAAACCAATCAGTCACTGAAAATTGTTTTTAAGAAAAGTTGACTGAACATGCAGCTTCAGATTCAATCAGTTCCAGTTAGAGTCTCTGGCTCATGTCCACTGGGGGCATTGTGAGTTCAGTGTCTTTCTCAAGGGCACTTTGAAACAGTAGATTGTGGTTGGATTACTTATCCGGCTTGGTTCCCACCCGCTGGCTTCAGCCTCCAAACTGTGGCCACACCTCAGCTCTGAATGAAGCTTAAGCTCTGTAAACCTTCTGCCAATCAACCCCAACAATGAGGTTTAACTTGTCACTTTCTTTCCAAGTCACAATGGGCAGCCAATCATCAACCTGAACAACACTCAAGGGTTGACATGTGACCTAGTTCTTCTCCGTCTTTCCCAGTTAAATTCCAGTAAAACTTTCCTTCGCTGTGGGAGTGATCTGAACAGAGTCAGAAACTGTGACCTTGGACCCCCTACAGGACCATTTTACAGTATGTATTAACACTTATTAACATAGGTAGGCCTATACATAATAATATAAATATATCCAAGACACATACAATGAACATGTTATGTAACTGCTGAATTAGGGCGCTGGCCAGGAGTTCTCCAAACCCTCCGAGTATATGAGTGGTTTGTGTGTCCCAGGACATTTGGCGCTCTTATGGCCGTTTTACAGTAGCCGCGGCCAAGCTGGCCTGTGCAAGATCTACGTCATTTTGACGTCACGATGGCGCACACCATTCTTTTTTTTTCAGCGGCACGCAACAAAGCAGAAACAGGAAGCATGAACGAGCTCCCGGGCAACCGGATGCCAGGAATCTCAGAGTGACTGCAAGTCTCTCTTGTAAACTTACTGGGTTAAGATGAGTACTTTTATGACGATTGAAAGGCTTGATCCCACCAAGCTTATATACCCTTATATACAGTTTATACACACGCGAGTATAAACAGTTACGGCGATCCCATGACATCACATTTGTACGCGCCAGGTTGGGAATGGCCAGTGTACTTTACGCTTGTCACGATTGTGACTTTTTGTTTCCTGTTTTATTTTTAAATCTGTTTGTTCTCCCTTGTCTTGTCTAGTTTACTTCCTGTTTTCTGTTTTCCCGCCTGTTTGATTGTTCTGCCAGACCCAGCCATCGTCCTCTGCGCAATCCTTCTTCTATGCGGGGATGTCCACTCATATCCTGTACCGAGGCCTTTGGACATTTGTCAAACAGCTGATCCTGACATCCCTAGACCGGCGAAGTGTGCTGCTTTTACTGGCGCAGGAACTCAAGGTAATATTCCTCCAACAAATAACATCAAGCCTGATAGCAATATTGGCCAAATGGGGATAACATTGATCCTGCGCAGACCTCCAACTATCCCCACACAAACTACATTGTGCCTCAAAAAGCAGCAGATGAAACTGATTCAGACTGTAAATCATGCAAGTGTGTTGTGGGATGCAAAAACTAAGCTGAAAGGCATTTTCGGTGGACACCTGAATATACGTAGCATTATCTCAAAGACTGAACAACTTGAACATTTACTGACTGATTCAAACATCGATTACTTATGCCTCACAGAGACTTGGTTAACCCCAACGACCCCTTTATCTGTTTTTAATATCCCAGGGTATAATGTTTACAGACAGGACAGAAGGAAAGGGAAAGGGGGTGGAGTTCTAATATATGTGAAAGACAGCATTCAAAGTCAGCAAATAGTCTTTCCGGAAAATAACTTGGAATGCGTGGGGGTAAAACTTACACTATCTCCCCAAATGTATTTTGCTGTCGTTGTAGTCTACCGCCCCCCTACTGCCACAAATGAATTTGATGATTGTCTAAATGTTATACTTAAGCAACATGGAAAAATGGAAGTCATTCTTATGGGTGATTTTAACTTAAACTGGCAAGACAAAATGCGTAGGAAAAAACTTAAAGATATTGCCAAAACTTTTCAGATGACGCAGATGATCTATAAGCCCACAAGAATAACAAAGTCTTCCCAAACGCTTTTAGACTTAATTTTCACAAATAAACCAGATAGAATTAGAAAGATTTATAACCTCATTACTGGGTTATCAGATCATAATCTTACTCTGGCCTCCAGAAAACTGTCAAAAACACGCTTTAAAAATCAGAACTCAATGAAGGGGAAATCCATGCCTTTTATCGCTCCAAAGGACATGGCCTTGATTGAAAATGAAATAAAGCTAAACTGGCAAAACACCATTGGTAGCATGCCCTGTGAGCCAGCCGGTGCTGATTTAATGTCAACTATTAAAGACATTATATTAAAATACACCATAAAAAGGGGCAAGAAAACAAATAAAAAATATAATCTACCCTGGTTCAACACAAATCTCTAGGAATTAATGAAAAAAAGGGAAGCTTCTTTGAAAAAGTTTTTAAAATCAAAATTAAATACTGGCCATCTGATTTTTAAAAGTTTAAGAAATAAAGTCACACAACAACTTAGGCTAGAATTGCTTCCTAAATGTTATTAGTGAGGCAAAAGGAAACCCTAAAAAGTTATGGAAGAGCATTGACAAGATACTTGGACGGGAAATCAGCAAATAAACATTTAAAACTCATGGTGGATGGCTGTATCCAGGATGATGATCAGATTATTGGGGAATGTTTTAAGGAGTATTTCATAAATTCAGTACGAGAATTGAGTCTAAGTTTTCCAAAAACTCAACTCACACAAGCTTTTATCTGTGATGATTCTGCTTTCAAGTGTTCCCTTATCAACACAGAGAAAGTGGAAAATGTAATCTCACTTTTATCTAATAGCAAAGCTAAAGATATATGTGGTTGTGGTACAGTTTTTTTTTAAAACAACACAAGACATCTATTATGATACCTCTAGCCATGATTATAAACAAGTCTTTTAACGAAAACATCTTTCCCAGTGTGCTTAAGCCTGCCATCGTCACCCCTGTGCATAAATCTGGGGATACTGAAGTGGTCTCCAACTATCGACCCATCAGTATTCTCCCAGCTGCATCAAAGGTAATCGAAAAGGTTGTGGCAGAACAACTAATAGCACATCTGGACTCTAAGTGTTTTATTCATCCAATGCAATTTGGTTTCAAAAAAACTGAAACTGCATTCTGCTACTTCCTCGAAGAAATTAAAACTAGCTTAGATCAAGGAGGAGTGGTGGGAGCAGTCTTCTAAGATTTACTGTTAAGCTTCGTACTGACCCAGAACACAGAGACAGACACACAGACACAGTGGAGCGGTTTTAGAGTGTTTATTGAACAAACTTGGAATAAGCGGAGAGGTAAGTGCAGGTGGAGGGACTCCAGGTGGGGGGACACAGCTGGAGGCAGACAGGCGGGTGTGTGGCTGGCCAGGCTGAGCCTCGGCGCAGATTGCAGAGAGGGTCCGGTCCTTCCTCACCCAGGTGTTCGTATGGGTAGACGAGAGGGAAGGTGAGCGGCGAGGAGAGTTGAGTGGAGCGGCAGGCAGTGCTGAGAGCTGGGTGGAATGGTGAGCAGGCGGCAGGAAGGCGGGCAGTAGCAGGCGAGCAGCTGGTTCAGAGACGGAATCTGAGTACAGGAGATGGAATGTAAACTTAAATGCCCGAGGGTACAAAACACAGAGCTAGAAGCAGAGATACAGGGAGAATAGTCGGTAATTGTACTGAGCCAAGTTACCATGGGAGAGGTTGTAACGAACTGGCGCTGAAGAGGTGAACAGCCCGGGTAGATAACTGTTGGGTGATTAGTGGAGATGTGCTGCAGCTGAGCTTGAACGGAGCAGGAGAGAGAGACCACACCTCTTGACCTAGATTCCCTAGGAAACGCCTCTCACCAGAGCAGGTAGGGACACACACAGACAACACAGGAAAATAGGGAAAGGGATAACAGGCAGGACAGGGAAACAGACACCGACCCATGACATTTACGCAAAGCCTTTGATACAGTTAATCATGAGGTACTGATACACAAACTGGCCAAATATGATAGCTCCACAAATGTCCAAAATTGGATAAAATCCTACTCGATAAATCGAAAACAATGTGTGCAAGTAAATGGCACATTGTCTACATCTCTTGCATATACTATGGGAGTTCCACAGGGGTCAATTTTAGGGCCACTGCTCTTTGTTTATATATTAATGACCTGCCTTCTGTCTGCAAGGGCATAAATATTGTTATGTATGCTGATGACACCGTTTTATATACCCATGGGAGAAGTGCAACAGACGTAGCCAAGAAATTATGAGTGTTATTATGTGTCATGAGCAAGGTTAGTGACTGGTTACATAACTCATGTCTCACATTAAATGTTGAAAAAACTGTAACCATGTTCTTCACAAACCAATCTAAACTTAAAACTTATCCTGAAATCTCAGTGAACGGCCAATATATAAAACATGTAGAGAAATTTAAATATCTAACTCTAGATTCAACACTTAGCTTTAAAGGTCATGTTAAAAATCTTTGCAACAAACTGAAATTTAATTTAGTAAATTTTAGATACATAAGAAACTCTCTCACCACTGAAGCAGCTAGTACACACTTAAATGCAATGATCATCCCCCACCTTTTATACTGCATTACATCCTGGTCTCAGGCATGTAAAACAGTCATAAAACCCTTAGAATCTTTGTATCAAGATTCATGACAAAAAACACGTCATTATCATCATTGTCATATACTTGTCAAATATGATCTACTTAGTTTTGATAATTTAATAAAACACTCAAATGTGTCTTTGTTACATAAAATCATATACAGTGCTACTGCTCCCCCTCTGAAAAAGTTTGTAACACTCTGCTCCGAAATAACTACTCAAAGCGTTACAAGGGGGGGAGTGTAGCATCCCATAACGTAAAAACCCGATTTGTGAGTTTCTCCTTCTCATGTGTGGCCATGAGGCAGTGGAATGCCCTTCCCATGGAACATATTTTATATACAAATTCTCACACCTTCTCATGCCTAACAAAGAGTTGGTTGTTGAGTAAACAAGTTTGCACACACCTATAAGATACTTTATTTATGTGAGTGTAAGTGTCTGTGTCTGTGTGTGTGTATCCTTGTATGAATGAGTGTCTAGAGTTGCCTGTACTCTAATGTGCCTAAGCTGCTGCTGAACTGTTTGAGTGTGTGTGCTGGGAGGGGGGAGAGAGAGTGACTGGGCTGATGGCACCCGGTTTTTGCTAAACTGCCTGTTTTTAATTAATATGGACACCATGTCATTTATAGCTCTGTGAAATTTGTATTTAAAATTGTTAATTGTTTTTTAAATTTGTCATACTTGCCCAGGGACTACAGGTGGAAATTAGCAATTGTTGCTATAACCTGGCCCAAGACATATTCTCTTGTTTAACAAGTTTAATGTTTATTTGTGCATTGTCCCTGTTTCAAATAAATCAATTTCCATTCCATTTCCATTCCAATTAGTCATGGATTACATTATTGGTAAGTATTTGTAACAGATGTATTAACACCCCAGCTTTTAATTTAGGCCTATTTCTAAATAATAACATTTTATTTAAGGCATGAACAAATGTAGGTCTAGATAGTCTGTTTATCATTAACTTCCTAGTTTTAACCGACCTTATACATTCCTGAGTACCTAGTTAATAATGGTAAAATGACTTCATTTACAAATGGTTAATGCATCATTTATGAATTATTAAAAAATCAACTTATTTTTTATTTTATTTATTTATTTATTAGGGACCATGTACAATTTTAAACATAAATGTTACCATTTGATGCATTGTACCAGAGTTAGCCACAGGCGAATTTAAATTTGCAGTCCCCTATATTATAAACGTTTTACATGGGCTTACTTACTATGAACAAACCATTCATGAGTGTGTATACAAATGCTTTCTTTATGAGAATTAACATAGGAGTAAATGATGAAAAAAGCATTTGCAAGTGGTTTATAATGGGGAAATGATTTCATTTATAAATGGTTGTTTCATTACCTATTAAGTATAAATCATGTACTTACGAACTTATTTTTTTTTAGATAGGCTTATATACTATGAACAAACCATTTATAAATGTGTGAACAAATGCTTTACTGGTGATGAATTATGTATGAACAATACATTACTAATGATGAACAAACCATTAACTAATAGGTAACAAATGCTTAATAAATGATAAATTGTGTGTAGTTATTATAAAGTGTTACCGAAACCTAAATATAGGTCCGACTCATGCTGGAACAAACCACTTATGGGGGATTTTTTTCGGGGAGGATAGTCTCATTTGGGACCAATTCAGGCACTGGTCTCGGTACGCTTGTTTGGTCTGAAAGAACCTTTACATTACATACTGTGCACACTGAACACTATGATTAGAATTATATTTCCGATTTCCATCTTGATATCGGATAAGCGGACGAAGATGGATGCATCTCGTGACCGCAGTTTGCTCCTCCACTCGCTGCAGAAAGAAATGAGCCACCGGCACACTGTCAGATCATGAAACCCTCAGATTTACGATCAGTTTGTGGGTTATATAACATATAACACGCAGCCGAAGATTAATGGAGCTGTAACTGTCAGGCTGCGTTCAGGAACAGGTTTTACTCTCCTAGAGACTGACACAACCAATCAGAGCGCAGTATCAGATCACATAAACCAACATGATTGTCATTTTGACTCCTGCTGAACTACAGAAGACAAGTGGTGAGAAATGTAAACTCATCACACAACTCTCTTCATTATATTTCCATTTGAATTGATGTGTCAGTTTGCTCGTAAAACAATCGAGAAAACCAGTTTTTAATGCTATAAAAATTCCTCACTGGACGTAAGCTACCAGCCAGTGTTTTAATGAGGGAACATGAACTACTTTCACACGTTTGCCTGAAGCTAACTAAAGCTGCTGCTACTGTGCACATTCAGAAACCGCTGCAGAAACACACTGCCACAGGACACTTTATTTAGTTTAGTTTATTTTGCACTAACAAAGATATAAAGTACATATTTGAAAAGAATAACAGTGCAGGAGAGGAAGTAAGCCTAAAAGGTTTATTCAGAGTCATTCCTTAACACCTATCTTCCACCGTGTGCGTCTGCGCTGCGTTCGAGAGGCGCCACGAGGAATCGCGGGCCGCGATTGTGTGTGTGTGTGTGTGTGTGTGTGTGTGTGTGTGTGTGTGTGTGTGTGTGTGTGTGTGTGTGTGTGTGTGTGTGTGTGTGAGATTATATCTTTGAGTTTAGAAGGCTGAGGTATTTTTGTAAGGGGAATAAAATTCTGGAAATTGGGAAACTTTTTAAAACGTAGGACATTTTATAAGTGAAGACGTTTTCTAAAAAATGACATTTTCTGGAAAACGGAGAGTATTTCTGCAACTGGAAAAGTGTAGAATTTTTTAGACAGTGAGTGCATTTAGTCCATCCTCACTTCTTAAGAGGGTTGAGGTTTGATTTTAGGGTTCAGTTCAAACATTAGAGCGGTTATTATGTTAAAGGTATACTATGCAACTTTTCCAGTTTGTGTCTCTTTGTGATCATCTTGCGTCTGTTTTTAGGAGCTTTACCTTCCTTTGTGTTTGTGTTACATCTGGCACTCTGCGTCTCTGAAGTAACTTTGTCTCCTTGTAGTTTTACTTTTCTATGTGGTCGTAGTTTTGTGTACATTTGTGGTAATTTAGCACATTTGTCCATAGTTTTGTTGCATTGCATCTTAGTAGTTTGTCTCTTTGTGGTTGTTTTGCCTCGATTTCTTTTTTTTTTTTTCACTTTTCTGCCAGACCATCATAGCTGCTGCGTTGCTGTGGTCCCCGGCGATCCCTTCTCAATGATCCCTTCTCCATGTGTGTTGTGAGGCAGGGAATAATAGGACCCAAACGCAGAGATAGGCAGGCAGGAAAGAGAAAGGTGGAGCTCGAGGATTTATTTATACAAAAAAACAGGGAGCAAACAAATAAGCAAAGGGCAAACAAGGAGTCCTAAATTGACAGGATACAGACACAGACTAACTGGACAAGGACACAAGCGGACACAAACTGATGGCACGGGGATACAAAACGATCTGACAAGACACAAAGGGAAACACAGAGGCTAAATACATGAGGTAGGGAGCAAACTAGGAACAGGTGATACAAACAGGTGAAACACATTAGGAAAGACAGGGTACTCAAAAAAGGCGGGAAAACACAGGAAGTAAATTCGACAAGACAAGACAGAAAACCAGACTATCAAAATAAAACAGGAAACAGAAATATACACAGAACAGAATGCACAAAACAGGACCAATACACACAATGGAACAGAAATATACAGAAATAAATAATACAAGCAACAGAAATGGAACAAAATACAAAGCAAAATACGGAAACCATGACACTCCATCCTCGATGATCCCTCCTCGATGATCCCTCCTCCATCCTCGATGATCCCTCCTCGATGATCCCTCCTCCACCCTCGATGATCCCTCCTCGATGCTCAGTGATCCTTCCTCGATAATCCCTGCTCGGTCCTCTGTGATCCCTCCTCACTCCTCGCTCCTGGATGCTCCCTCCTCGTTGCTCGCTCCTTGCTCCTCGATGATCCTTCCTCGCTCCTCGATGCTCGATGATCCCTCCTCGATGCTTGCTCTTCGCTCCTCGTTGATCCCTGCTCGGTCCTCGGTGATCCCTCCTCGCTCCTCGATGCTCAATGATCCCTCCTCGATGATCCCTCCTTACTGCTTGTGCTTCGGTCCTCTGGGCAGAAATAAGAGCTTTGAGACGGCCTTCACCGAAGAGTGACAGAGCAACTTCTGGTTCAGCCGAGGACCAGAATAAGGGTTATGAGATGCACCACTATAGTGTCTTGAAGCGGATGCGGGCAGCAACTGGTAACCAGTGAAGAGAGCGGAGGTTCGGTGTAGTGCAGGGACGTCGTTAGGCCTATTTTAGGGGGGCTGAAGCTACCCCAAAATGTTCCTAAGCCCCCCTAAATAATAATAAGAAAAACAATATCAATAGCCGTATCCTCATTCATATTTAGACGCAACAAATGATATATATCCAGCTACAAAAAAATAGCCGAAAAGTCGCAAGTTAGACAGAAGTACAAAGAGTCGTTGTGCTATCAAGATGACGCCCCGCACCGTCTCGTTGCATTGGTGTGAACTGGCAGTTTTCAGAGCGCTGCAGACCGCCTCGTCATCTCGCCTCGTCGTTACTCTTTGGTCTGAACTCGCTACCCTCCCCCCCACAAACACACACACCGATACACACGCTAATGGTGAAAGGAAGATTGATTACACCTAGTGTGATACAGAGTGAAATTGTAAGTTGTTTAATTACCTGCTTACCTTTAGCTACGTTTTCTTCAGGTAAAGGAAAGGGGATATTTTGGTTTGCTATGGAAAACTAAAGTCTAGCTAGAGTGAACGAGGGAAATACAAGAAATGGTTAACTTAGCAAGCTAATCACAACTCTTTATTCATTGCCAATAATATAACCTATCTCTATAGTAGGCATATTCTAAAACAATATAAATCCCCATACAATGTTGTTGTCACTGAAAACTAAATGTCATAGGGTCCCTGTTAATGCCAATGTACCGGTGTATCCTTCAAATCATTGAGCAGATGAGATGATATTGGAAGATATTTCAGCAGAGAGAAAGAGAAGCAGGAGATTGGCAGGGCAGTTGATTCTGAGGGAGCCGGCGTGATTGAGGTCAGTAGTGGTCTGTAGGTCGAAGGATTGTTTTGTAACAGTAAGCATTTGTTGGCAGGCCTAGGTACTATGCATAGCCTACACTAAATTATTTCATTATATTTATTATATAAGCTAGCTATATTCTAACCAATTAAACTTTCTTCATTCATTGGCTGTGATAAATTAAATAAATATGTAGATGTTGCCTAAATGTAGGCTAGGTTAAAGATGAGCACATGCCCACAGATACACATGTGAAAATAAAATGAAAGCAATCCTACATACAGTATATACAGTAATCATTACTCCAAATCTTGTATTCCTTCCGCCATCAGGTTATTGTATTAAGACAGTAGCAACTTTAAATAGGATCCGTATTAATATCTTAGATGATAAAGTATGCGGTGATGCCTATTATGCCTATTTTTTTCTTTTTCTTGTACTGCTATTTGTCATATTTGTTTAACTTACCAACTTATTAGCTGTCTGGCCTCTGTTTGTCAGTTTTTTGACATTTTGGATGTTGTTTCATGTGACCAATTTGCATTTAGAAGTCATGAAATTAGCATCAGGGTTTTTTTTATCTTAAAGGAACAGAGTAGAAATGGAAGAAGAGGATATGTCTGTCAATTTGTACTTGTTAACATATTGGTTTCTTGACTGGTGGTTGACATAAGTGTAGCTCTAATACAGTAACGAAAGATGTGAGTGCAAAGATTTTGCAAACGCAAGTTACAAATACCCTGGGGGCTAAGCCCCCCCTATCTTTCAATCCTAGTGACATCCCTGGTGTAATGTGAGAGAAATTGGGGAGGTTGAAGTGGAGCTACTGCGTTCTGATTGAGCGGCAGGGGTTTCTTTCTTTCCTACAGTATGTGTTCATTTAGTGTCATTTTTGTCCGTCTTGTCAGCAACATCTTGTGACCCCTGACCCCCTGGCGAGCCATGTCCCTGCCAGTAAGACTTTATTCTTTTTTAATAAATCCCTGAACTAAACCGGGACACTTTTAGAGAAGCTATTTTTGAGTTGGAAACCAACAACATTAAATTCCCATCATGCATCTCGGCATAAACAGTTCTGACATCTGAGGTGTTGATATTAATTTCTAATCTGTGCAGACGAGATGAGGAGTGAAGCCCAGAGGGGTTAATAAACAGAATATCTCTCCCGTGTTGACGGAAATGAAATCTCTTCGATCTGAGACATGAAGCGACCTGCAGCGCTGCTGAAACACTGACACGGTTTAACACAAACAACTTTAGTTTATAAGTTCAAATATAGAAACAAAAGAAGTGACACTGGCCTTTTGTCTTTCTTTACACTTTACTTTCTTTCGTGTGATTGTTCCTTTCCTCTGTCCCATTTTCATTTCATAGACTTATGACTTTCCTTTGCATGTCGTTGTTGTAGAAAAAGAAGGAAATAAATAATGTTGGTGGAGCAGCAGAGGGCGGCATTGTTAAACTTATCTGGGGTTGTGTTAAAGGAGCCACCTCTCTCTTCTGTATCCCATCAAACCTGCAGAACTTTAAAATTCTTCTAGACATTACAGATTGGCCGAAAACTTTCAGGATTAGTTTCTGTAAATGTATGGACTATGCAGAGTTTTTTTTCTCTTTATCTTTTCGTCTTTTGTTGCTGTTGCACTCTTATTTCATTCAGAAAGTTCCTTAGCTTTATGCATTTAAATGTGAATGGTCTTACTTATATTAATAAAATCGATGTACACACTCAACAACAGAAGTGCTGACCATTATGTACCTTAAAGGGTACAGATGCTTGTCGCAGTAGAGATACCCTTCTTTCAAACAAACAATATCTGCTGTTTAACCCTCCTGTTGTCCTCGGGTCAAATTTGACCCGGTCTCAAAGCTTCTATATCGGAAATATGGGTTTCTTTTTAATCAAATTACTCAAAAAAATAAGTACAATTGCAAGTACTCGATTACAACTTTCATTGAATTGTGGGTATTCAATTTTATAGCATTTGAAAAAATGTAGTGGTTTCAAAATCGGACTAAACTTTGACATCCACATGTCTGTTATTCTCCACCAACATATCTTCCTCTAATATTAAATAAAATAGCATCGTAAATGTAAAAGAAAGTGACAACAACATTGAAAAAAGTGACAAAACCGTCAGAAAATTCTGAAGCGAATGCCTGAAGGGAGAAGCTGCTACTCATTGTGGAGCACATGGGTGGGGTCTGAGATTATCTACTGGGCCTGCTGGGGGATAGTATTCTCAAAGACAGCCTGGAGTGTGGGATGCTGTCTGACTCCTGTGATTTTTCACATAGAAGACGTATAACTTTGTGTGTAACTGTGAAACAGGGTTTATATATTATTATACTGCCAGACCAAAATCATATTATATCATTATTGTTATTTAATAACAATGTAGAATTATTGGCTCAAGGGTGCCCTCTCTCTGCAGTAGGTAAATGCCACTGGCTGTTGTGTATTCATTGCCAGTTATGAGAGACGTGCCCAAGGCGAGTTGCCGAGTGCAGCACGGAGTACAAATATTGTGCATTTATGACTGTATATTCATTGTATAAACATATGTGCACTGTGATTTATGAACATATTAATAATAAGAGTTACAAGTGGATTGTTGTACCTTTTTCAATGCCAGAATGTTAAAATAGCAGCATAATGCACTTTCTAACTAGCCTCTGTGCTAAAATAACATGCTGTTCTTTTGTAGTGTGCTGCATATAAGCTACTGTGATCCAACTGTATGACTGACCAGTACATACTCTGTTCCTCTTCAGATAATAAACGGGCCCATCGCAGTGTAAAGATCAACTAGTCTCCCGCTTGTCATTCGTCATTCTACACATAACGCAGAGTCGAGGAGTTTCTCAAACCAGCCATAGACGTGCGACTGAGCGTGGTCACAACAAAGCAACAGAATAATGCAGGGTGACACTGAAAAGTCAAAGTAATAAGTACAGACAAAAAAGGTAATTTTGACTCTCGTTTTTATTGTTTCAACATCAGATTCTCCACACCAGTGACTGAAGATGAGGATGATGATGATTGGCTTAGGATCTCTTGACGGAGGTGGATGCGGAGGATGAAGATGTCACCACTTTGCCGTCGACCACCTCCTCCACCACTGTCACCACGCGCTTGGTCGTGGTGCTCGTGGACGACTTGGTGCTGACGCTGTCGACCAATCAGAACACAGATCTCAATGCCTCTGGAAGGTATTATCAAAGACACTCTATAGCTAGGTATTAGCATGCAGTACGACATTATACAAAGTGTTTCTGATTTCCCAACGTGAAGTATTTCAAAGCTTCGCCACCCTGCAGGGAACACATATGTATTTATGACTTACACAACCAGTCCTCTAGACCAGTGGTCAATAATGTTCCCTCTTTGACTTGTGTTTTTATGCTAAGTACCCCCTGAGCAGCGCCAATCATTTTTGGTAGGAAATAAAGTCTCTATAAAGAGGAACAATACAGCGATGTCAGCGATAGATGTACTAAACAGCCTTGTAACTGAAAAACATTTAAATGCTGATGAAGAAAGGCGACAAAAAACTTAAAAAAACAACAACAAAACCTTCGAAAAAAGACGGTAGAAAGAATAGGTCAAATAGTAACAACCTTCGGAAAAGAGCAACAAAAACTTCACAAAAAAAGACAGTAGAAAGAAGGGAGGAAGTTAGGCAATACTAGGTCGACAAAAGTGACAAAAAATTCAAAAAAGTGACAAACTTTGAAAAAAGTGGGAAAAAAAAACTTTGAAAAAGTGACAAACTTGAAAAAAGTAAGGAAGTAGGGCAGGAATAGGTTGAAAATAGTGACAAAAACATCAAAGCAACAAAAACTTTAAAGAAAAGTGACAAACTTCCAAAAATTGTGACAAAAACGTCGAAAAAAGCGACAAACTTGTAAAAAAAAGACAGTAGAAGGAAGAAAGGAAGTAAGAATAGTAACTAAGACTTTTGCAAAAAATCTCACGTAGCTCATGTGGCAGGAAATCCGTCCTCATATCTAAACCAGAGAAGGTAAGCGTCGCTGTTATAAACACCTTGTTAACGTTGTGAAACGGTCCCAGTTTGGTTAGGTTCAGACACCAAAACTACTGAGTTAAGTTGATAAAAAGATGGAGGTTGTTTTTAACAAATGGCGTTTTTCAGGGGAGGATGGTCTTGAATTAGTAATTACTTCTAAATACATATTACTTCACTTATTTACTTGTTACTGGCTAAGTGAGTAGTTGTACCTGCTGCTCTCTCCGTCCAGCAGCCGCCTGTACTCGGCGATCTCCATCTCCAGTCTGGTCTTGATGTCCAGCAGCATCTTATACTCCTGTCCCTGTCTCTCCAGGTCAGCCCTGAGGTGGCCCAGCTGCTCCTCCAGACTGCTCACCTGTAGCGCAACAACAACGACAGGATTTTCAGGTGAAAGTCTTCACCAAACTGCAGAAATTTGAAGCCAAACAGTTGAAACAGTTACCGTACCTGCATCTGGTATCCAGAGAGCTGCATGGCGTAGCGGTTCTGTGTCTCGGCCAGAGTTCCCTCCAGCGACGCTTTCTGCAGAAACATAGAGACTCAAGTTACTGTCAGATATTTCAAAACTTGACTTTCCTGCTAAAGTTCCTCCTCGGTGCCACTCACCATGCCCAGCACGGACTGCAGCTCGATCTGCAAGGACTGCAGCGTCCGCTTGATCTCCGTGACCTCCGACCGGGTCGTGTGCAGCGTGGTCGTCGTCGTGGTCACCTCTTTGTTCAGTGTCTCCGTCTGCAAAAACACAGAACAACCTCTTCATGAACACAACACACAGGCCCCCTCTGCATCCACAGGAAACACATGCATAAATGGGGACAGCGCCAACTGCTGGCTTTACTGTCACAATGCAGCGCAGTGCTAAGAGTGCTGAATTATGGGTAATCCTCACTAGAACCTGTGATGAACGGTAAGTTGCTTTGTATTTGTAGAACTCCAGTAAGGCTGGCAAAGCTGTTTCATTCAGTTTAAACACTGAAAGAAGTGATTTTTTTTCTCTCTAATAGAGATGATGCTGAGTCATTAATAAAGTAGCCATGACAAAAACATAGCTTGTGTGATAGCTTGTTGGCTAGTTAGCTAGCTTATTTAATAGCTTGGTGGACAGTTAGTTAGCTAGCTAGCATGTAAGATAGATAGTAAGCTAGCTTGTAGGATAGTTTGTTAGCTAGCTTATTTAATAGCTTGTTGGATAGATAGTTAGCTAGCTTGTTTAATAACTTGGTGGATAGTTTGTTTGCTAGCTAGCTTTCAATTTCCCCCAACATGCTTTCACTGGTTACAGGAAATCTGGCGAGAGCACTGTTCTTTCCTACGCTGTGACAAGAGTGTGTGAATGAAACATGACGTTTGTTTGCTTATTAGGAGGCTCAGTTCTCAGTTTAGCATCATCTGTAACAGAGAAAATAATCACTTTATTCAATGTTTAAAGTGAATTACTGGACTTACTGTAGTTCCACAACTACACAACAACATTTCCTGTTACAAGTACAGTGTTGACTGTATTGTTTGTGTCCCCTTAAAAAATTGCTCTTGAGAAACGTTACGTTTATTGTCCCCCGTGTCTGTTAGATAAAATGTATGCCCATGCATCCCTCTTTGCGTCTACAGGAAGTTACGTCACAGCTTACCTTGGTCTTGAACCAGGCCTCCAGCTCCTTGTGGTTCTTGGCTGTGATGCCCTCGTAGTACTCTCTGATCTCGGCCATCATCTTGTTGAGGTCCTGTCCCGGAGCGGCGTCCACCTCCACGTGGACCTGACCGCTCATCTGCGCTCGCATCGCCAGCAGCTCCTGCAGACAAACAGCAGGAAGCAGAGACAGACAACAAACGGCGGGAAGAGGAAAAACAGCGGGAAGCAGAGGCAAACGTGAGTCATGTCTTCATTAGTCCTCACAAACAGCTGATTCAGACTCGTGGCTTTAATGTTTCTGTTTTAGTCTGGGAAAGCAAAGTGAACCTAAACAGATCATCCAAGTTAATGCTGAAACACTTATTAAAAATAATACACAAAAATAATTATTAAAGATATGATAAGAATACAAAATATAAGAAATATAAAATAAAATGTACTCAACACATTCTCATTAACAGGTTTGTATGATATCCTTCGATAACAAACAGGCTTTGTTCATAGCGCTCTCACCTCCTCGTGGTTCTTCTTGAGGAAGATGAGTTCCTCCTTCAGACCCTCGATCTGCAAGCTCAGGTCGTTCTTGGCCAGTTTCAGCTCGTCCAGGACTCTCTTCAGCCCGGCGATGTCAGCCTCCACCGACTGACGCATGGCCAGCTCGTTCTCAAACCTGCAGGGGGAGTGACGGTGTCAGACAAACTTTATAGACTCTGTTAGGAGTCAGAGCTGCAGGGAAACTTAAAAGAAGTCATTGGATGGATGGATGGATGGATGGATGGCTTTTTATTGTCATTCAATGTACATACAGAGTGCACATATAAACTAAATTGTGTTCCACTGCCATAAATACTCATAAATACTGCTTTAACAATGGTGGCATTTAAAAAAAAATTGTACGTTTATAAATAAATACTGTTTATGCATTGTCCTAGTCCACATGAGGCCCACTGTAGGGGGTTATTAAGGGGGGTTATTTTGAGTTCAGGAGTGTGATGGCTTGTGGGAAGAAGCTGTTGCAGAATCTGGCCGTTCTGCACCGGATCCTGCGAAACCTCTTGCCAGAGGGCAGCCGAGAAAGCAGTCCATGAGGGGGATGGGTGAGGTCTCTTTATCTGCTATACCTGTATTTATATTCGGATTCACAACTATATATTTATTTACGAGTACTACTAGTTGTTGCTTAAAAAGTACCACTACAGTTTTTTACACATGTTCTCGCTGCTTTTGGTTTAGCAGCAGTTGAAGCACTAAGACAACTAGACATCATAGGCACAGGAAGTGGGGGTGCTGCAGGTGCTGCAGCACCCCCTGTTGGCAAACCTTTAAAACTAAGATGACAATAAAATGATAGCTTATGAATATCTCTGGTTGTTGTTTCTGTTCCACAACATTTTGTATGTCATGTTTGGGGTGTGGAATTAAGAGAGGGATACTTTTTGTAATTTTAAAATTATTTAATTTATCTTCAGTGTGTATTGGCCAATCAGATTTGTCTTGACACGATTGCGATTCAGCCTACACATAGCATGCACACACACTCACAGCCACACACAATGACAAATGAGTTTCTGCTATATCTATCAGCGCTACTTAGCATTCTCAAAAGATAATTTTGGATTTTTTTCAATCGCCCAACCCCAGACACCTGAGGACTAGTGAGATTTCTCCAACTGACTCCTCATCCAGCATACTTTATGGAGGGGAGGGGTGAGTGAGTTTTTAAATTGAGACAGAGGCAGAGTGGTCTGCAGAATACAAAGCCTGTGTAACATAGTATATTTAGACTCGACGTGGACCCCCAGCACCCCCTGCCAAAAATATTTTCCCGCGCATCTGCTAGACATGGACATTTCTGACGGAATTGTGAATGCTGAATGCTGAAAAGCTGAGGCTACATTGAATTCTTGGCTTTAAATGTCAAAATACCGATTAATTTGTGAAAGATGTGGAATATTGGCTGAATGTATGAATAAGTAAATGATTTTTGTAAGAAATGGAACGTCAAACAACGTAAAATATTTTGAAAAATTTTGACTGGATTTGAAAATTGAACAACAACCTAGATGTATGAAAGATGTGGAACATTTTGAAGTTTGAATGGAGTTTCTACGAATGAGTAGATCAGAGTTGAAGATGCATAAAAAATTGGTGACATTTTAACATAAATTTCCCCTAAAAAAAAATTATATTTCTGAATGTAATATGAAGTGGAAAGTAAAAGCCGGCATGTCTAATTGCAAAAAAACCCCAAAATAATAAAAATAAATATCTTTGCTGTATAGAACAACTGCAGAGGTCATGTTAAGATGTTAATTTAAACGCAGATAATCAGGACATGTCGGCTTTAATTAAAGGTCGATATTTTGTGCATGAATGAATCTGTCAGACTACAAACATCCGGACAGATCCGCTCTTTAATTTCCTGTTGCGTGTCAGAGAGTGTTGAAGCCTCTATATTATTATTATTAATAAATAAAAACAGATTTATGAGTTTAGTTGCTGGCTGTTGCATGATGGGACAGGAACATCTCACCTGTCAATCAACTCACACCTGAGCCTTTCATCTGGTTATTAACCTCAATCTGTGTTGTTTGCTGTTGTGGTTTCACAGACTGCTCTGTGTGTGTGTGTGTGTGTGTGTGTGTGTGTGTGTGTGTGTGTGTGTGTGTGTGTGTGTGTGTGTGTGTGTGTGTGTGTCTGTGTGTGTGTGTGTGTGTGTGTGTGTGTGTGTGTGTGCATGTGTGCGATCGCGTGTGTATGCATGTGTGTATTTGTGTGTTTTTGCGTGCATTTGTGCGTGTGTGGGTGCGCAGACTCACTTGCCCCTGAAGTCGTCTGCAGCCAGCCGGGCGTTGTCGATGCTGAGATGGATGGCTCCGTTCGCCTTGACGGCCGCCTGAATCTGAAGAAAGACAGCGCGCTCATCACTGTTACATCATCGAGGGTGTTTCTGTTGTCTTCTAGGATGACAAAATGTTTTTTTCCAAAATAATACATAATATTCATCTATAGGGCTGCACGATATGAAGAAAATATGTAATAACGTTGAATATTGCATTTTCTTTTATTGAGCACATTGAACATAGAATTGAATATAAAAGGCAGCACTAAAAAAGAATGACAGTTACATTTTAAAGTGCAGTTAAAGCTCAGTAATCCCTCCTCACTACATACTGAACGCTCTCTCGTTCAGGTGAACATTTCTTCCTTCCTAACCTCTGCATCACATCAGTTTGCACCTGTTTCCCTGTGAGGAAGAGGAGGCTGACTCTTACCTTGGCGGTGATGTCCGAGATGGTGACGTAGTGGGCGCTGTAGTCTCTGGCGGACGGGCCGACCTTGCTCTCCAGGAACTGCCTGATCTTGAGCTCCAGCTCGGCGTTGGCCTTCTCCAGGGAGTGCACCTTGGCCAGGTAGGTGGCCAGGCGGTCGTTGAGGTTCTGCATGGTGAACTTCTCGTTGCCGATGACGCTGTCGTTGGCGCCGGACACGCTGTAGCCGCCCATGCTCGCCCTGAGGCCGCTGCCGGCCGTGGAGATGCGGACGCTGTCGCCGCCGGCGCCTGCGTACACGCTGCCGGCCCTCATGGACGATGACATCCTTCCGCTGCCAAGGCCGCCGATCAGGGAGCCGCCGGAGCTCCTCATGGAGCTGGAGGAAGAGCGAGACATGTAAGAGGTCATGATGGATGGATCTTTCTTTCTGCTGCGAGGCGACACAGTGAGAGTGAAGAGCTGCAGGGCTCGGCCTCCTCTTATAAGCCTCCTAAAGCCAAACAGCCATCAATCACTCAGTGCAGTGGCGGGCGAGGCAGCTCGCCAGGTATGAGGTGTGGCCGGGTAGGGTCAGGGAAAAATGTAACCTTTAAAATGCAGCAGTGGAAGAAGTTCTAATACCACACCGTGAAAATACTCTGTTACAGTAAAAGTCTGGCATTAAAAATGGAACTTCAGTAAAAGTGTGTAAGTATCATCAGGAAAATGTAGTTAAAGTATTAGAAGTAAAGAACTCTCTTCCCCTTTTAGAAAGTGTAAAGGATCCAAACAGTTGTGTGTTTAATGGTCTAATCATTTCCGCTGGACTTGTAGCCGTTATATTGTTGGCTAGTTTACTTTATAATAAAAACATCTTTTATAGATTTTATAAACTACATGTGTTTTGTGTGCAGAGATCTTAAGGTGTAAAGTAACTAGTAACTAAAGCTGGAACAGATGAATGTAGTGGAGTAACTAAAGTAACTAGTAACTAAAGCTGGAACAGATGAATGTAGTGGACTAACTAAAGTAACTAGTAACTAAAGCTGTAACAGATGAATGTAGTGGAGTAACTAAAGTAACTAGTAACTAAAGCTGGAACAGATGAATGTAGTGGAGTAACTAAAGTAACTAGTAACTAAAGCTGGAACAGATGAATGTAGTGGAGTAACTAAAGTAACTAGTAACTAAAGCTGGAACAGATGAATGTAGTGGAGTAACTAAAGTAACTAGTAACTAAAGCTGGAACAGATGAATGTAGTGGAGTAAAAAGTCCAATATTTCTCTCTGAAATGTAGCGGAGTAGAAGTAGAAAGTGGCATGAAAAGAAAAGACTCAAGTAAAGTACAAGTACCTCAAAATTTGTACTGAAGTACATGTACTTAGTTATATTCCACCAGGGGAAAAATGTAATCTTTCAAAGTGCTCACTTTGCGTGACAATGCTGGGTTTTGTTATCAAAGGTGTGGAGAGGCTCCAGGCTTTGTGCGACCTTTGGATTTGTAATTACCGAGGAGGGACTTGTGTGTCGAAACACGCCAGAAAAGTCAAAGTTTAGTCAATCAAACGCTCATTAGCAGCAAGTATAGTGTAGTTAAGCTCCAGCGAAAGCTTTTCTAAATGTCAGTTTCTGTGTGGGCGAGATGATTACACATTTACAGGCACAGCAGTTAAAGTTAACAGAAGCTTGAGAAATTACGTCCTCGAATTACCATGAAAGAAGTCAGGTTTATTACTTCTGTCACACACACAAAGAATTGTGTTCAATCACTTGACACTAACTGGGGAGGCCTGCAAGAGCAGAAAGAGCTGCAGGAAGATGTTGGGCGGGGGAAAGTCCGTTGATGCAATAAACTTCATTCTAAACTACAAACAAAACAGTAGAGGATGTGTATGCAGATGACGATCAAATATGTGCATACAAATGTTTGGTTCAGATGAGTTGCAGGTTTTCTTAGTTTTGTTCATAGTGCAATGCAAGTGCAAGTAAAGACACATAATATATATATATATATATATATATATATATATATATATATATATATATAATTTTTTTTATTTAACCTTTATTTATTCAGGGAAGGTTCACTGAGAGGCAGTCTCTCTTTTGCAGGAACACCCTGATCACATTCACACAGTTACACATTCATACCTGGAAGCTGCCCACTACAACCACAGTCTGATCTGCTGGCCACTGAGCAGCTCCACTGGTTAAGGGCCTTGCTCAAGGGCGGTAATGAGGGAGGGACAAGCACTGCTCTTTCACTTTCCCCACCCAGATTTTATCCTGTCGGTCTGGGGATTGACCCGACGACTTCCCAGTCACAAGCTCGCTTCTCTAACCTTTAGGCCACCACTGCCATATATATATATATATATATATATATATATATATATATATATATATATATATATATATATATATATATATATATATATATATATATATATATATATATATATATATATATATATATATATATATATATATATATATATATATATATATATATATATATATATAAAAACACAAATGAAAAAAGAAAAGGTAGGGGGCAGGGCTGCTTGTACTCGAGTCTGGTCTTGGACTCGAGACGTTTTTTCTGTGGTCTCGGACTTGTCTTGGCCAAGTCCAGGTGTCTTTATTATGTTTAGAATAATATTGGATGGAAAGTAAAACACTGGCCACCTGATAACCAATCACACACTAGATCATCTTCACATGGCACGCCCTGCATCTGCGTGCCCTGCTAACGTTATTGCCTTATTATTAATTTCATTTATTAATGTATTAATTAATATTAATATTCATATTAATTATTATTATTAATAATAATTCTGCCATGATCAAATTTGGATATAGAAATCACCAGGAATTTCTCAGCACTGCAAAGAAACACAGGGCAGACTGCAAATTCTGCAAAGCAACAATTTCAGAAACCTGTGGGACAACGTCAAACTTCGTAAGAGGCATCATAAGACTTTATTTTTTTCTGTCCTGGACTCGTTCTTGACTCGGACTCGAACTGCTTTGGAATCGGTCTTGTCTTGGACTCGAACCTCTTTGGACTCGGTCTTGACTTGGTCTCGACTAGTCCAGGTCTTGGACTTGTCTTGGATTCGACAAAGGTGGACTTGACTACAGCCCTGGTAGGGGGCATATTTGACTTAGATTATCTTATCATAATACGCATAGAGGTGTGCGCATGCATGCGTAGCTGATTATCTTGTGTGAAGGATATTAGGAAGAGAGATTTGATTAAAAAAAAACAACAATGAAACATTTAAGAGACATTTAAAACAAAAAGGACATGCAAAGGAAATCCAGCAACCCCTCAAGGGTCTCGGCATGTTGGGTTCCCTGCAAGTATTCAACAAAACATAACAGGAAGAAAGAAACAGAACGCTTATAGTCTGTGAAATGAAAAAGAGAGACGAGAGGAAGAATCAAACGAGAGAAAATAACGTGTGAAGACAGACAGAAAAGGAATAGTAGTCAGCGAGTGCGAGGCAATATTGGTCAAGGGAAGAAAGAGAGGGAGAGATAAGAGGGGGAAAAGACCCAGAGTTTAGTTTTTGGGAGGTACCTCTGGCCGGGCCCAGAGGCCAGTAACCATGAGTGGACATTTCTAATATTAACAAAATTTGGATTTTGGTTGGTTGGAGCTTTTTTTGAAGTCTTGAGTTCAGTTGTTCTTACAATTTGCACTAAGAGACTTTTAGGTTTTTCACATCATATTTGCAGTTTTGCAACAAACAAGTGGGTTTGGTGATGGTGATTTTGGGGCTGTTTCATGTTAAGCTAAAAGGATCTTACTCTTTAACTAAAAGCTCTATCTCTGTAGGGATCCATCCCATAATGTTGTCAGACACTTAGAATAATAATCTGAGTCTGTCAGCAGCAACAACAGAACTTTTAGTGGACGCAGACTGCTGCTGAACATTAGTCCTGTAGGGTTACATTACAGCTTGGTTCTTGTTTAATACTGGACCAGTTTCACAGGTTGTTGTTCCCGTCAGTCACTTAGACATAAAGACATGTGAACTTAGAGTCCAGGTTGAAAAAAACAAACTGAAAAGTCACCCTTTGCACTCTGAATGAGTCCATTTCTTTGGCCCCTTCCTGAACCCTTCACCCTGAACACAATCAATTGTGTTTTCCGACTGCATTTTATCAAATCCCCTGCCTTATTTGTTGCTATTTACATAGTTAAACCCTGGCCGTGTTGAGCTGGTTTATGAGCACCTCTCCCCATTCCAACCTTTGTCAAACCACACACACCCTCAGCTCGTCTTTCATCACTCGGCAGCACACCCCGATCAACACCGCACACAATCGCTGCTTCACACTCTGAGGACGACCAATAAACGAGTGAAAAGCGCCGTTTGCAGAATAAGTGTAGAGGATCCAACCAGTAGTGTGTGTGATGGTCTGATCATCTCAGCTGGACTTGTAGCCGTTAGATTGTCGGCTAGTTTACTTTAGAATCAAACATCAGACGTTATAAACTACATGTGTTCTGTGTTCAGGAATCTGAATGTGTAAAGTAACTAGTAACTAAAGCTGGAACAGATGAATGTAGCGGAGTAACTAAAGTAACTAGTAACTAAAGCTGGAACAGATGAATGTAGTGGAGTAACTAAAGTAACTAGTAACTAAAGCTGGAACAGATGAATGTAGCGGAGTAACTAAAGTAACTAGTAACTAAAGCTGGAACAGGTGAATGTAGTGGAGTAACTAAAGTAACTAGTAACTAAAGCTGGAACAGGTGAATGTAGTGGAGTAACTAAAGTAACTAGTAACTAAAGCTGGAACAGATGAATGTAGTGGAGTAACTAAAGTAACTAGTAACTAAAGCTGGAACAGATGAATGTAGCGGAGTAACTAAAGTAACTAGTAACTAAAGCTGTAACTGATGAATGTAGTGGAGTAACTAAAGTAACTAGTAACTAAAGCTGTAACTGATGAATGTAGTGGAGTAACTAAAGTAACTAGTAACTAAAGCTGGAACAGGTGAATGTAGTGGAGTAACTAAAGTAACTAGTAACTAAAGCTGGAACAGATGAATGTAGTGGAGTAACTAAAGTAACTAAAGCTGGAACAGATGAATGTAGTGGAGTAACTAAAGTAACTAGTAACTAAAGCTGTAACAGGTGAATGTAGTGGAGTAACTAAAGTAACTAGTAACTAAAGCTGGAACAGGTGAATGTAGTGGCGTAACTAAAGTAACTAGTAACTAAAGCTGTAACAGATGAATGTAGTGGAGTAACTAAAGTAACTAGTAACTAAAGCTGGAACAGATGAATGTAGTGGAGTAAAAAGTACAATATTTCTCTCTGAAATGTAAAGTAAAAAGTGGCATGAAAAGAAAAGACTCAAGTAAAGTACAAGTACCTCAACATTTAGACTGAAGTACAGCACTGGAGTACATGTACATGGAAAATGGTGAAAAATGTGGATCACTGCTTCCCAAAGCCCAAAATGACGTCCTTAATGTCTTGTAGTCAGACTGGTACTCGGCTGAAAGAATATCTCAAAGGGGGTACATTTAAAAATAAAAATTAAAAAAGAGTTACCTTTTGGTCGTTTTTGTAGATTTTTCTTGACTTCTTTGTGGCTTTTGTTGACCTTTTTTATCATTTTTTTTCGACATTTGTGTCAATTTTTTCAAAGTTTTTGTCGTTTTGTTTACCTTTTTTTTATCATCTTTTTCAACGTACTTGTTGCTTTTTTGACATTTTTGTCATTGGGTGACTGTAGAGGTTACTTGGCAAGGTTACTTGAGGTTACTGGAGGTTACGCCACCCTGACCCCGACCTCCTGCGGTTATGAAACGATGACGGCCTTGTTCCACAGAGCCGAGCCATCACTCAGCGTGTCGCCTGTAATCCTCCTCTGCCGGACCAACCGGTCTTTAAGCCAACTTCAACTCAGATCACCTGCCAAAACAATGGTTTATCCAGTTCATAGAAACTCTCTAAACTTCTAATATATGAAGCGTGACACTTTTGACAACCAAAATGACAGAGAGTGCTTTATCACTTTAATAAAACAACAGAAGTTAAACTGCAGGAGAGTTTCACCACGTGTTGCATAACGAGTACAAGGATAATGACAATAGAGCTGCAGAGCTTCATCGATAAGATTGTTATGACTGAAATAAATCTTCGGCAATAAACAATAATCTTTTGTCTTAAAACGTAGGCGTTATCTAACGAAATATGTGATGTAATAAACATTTGTTGAAATTTGTGGGAGGTTCACCCAAGATGAGACTGAAATAATTATCTTCGGGAATAAAGGAAGGCTGGCGCTCAGTACTTACTTTGATTGTAGAGGACTAAAAACCAGAGCTACAAAGATTAATGGATTAGTTGTCAACTATTAAAGTAATCTCCAACTATTTAGATAATCTATTAATCAGTTTGAGTCATTTTTTTTTTGAGTCAGTAATCTGAATATCTTCTAGTCTCTTCTCTCCTCTGTGACAGTAAACTGAATATTTTTGAGTTGTGGACAAAACAAGACATTTGAGGACGTCATCTGGGGCTTTGGGAAACACTGATCCACATTTGTCACCATTTTCTGACATTTTAGAGACCAAACAACTAATCAGTAGTTGCAGCCCTTTTTTATGCCATTTAAAAACCCCATTAGGCAGTTTGATCAAAAAGCTATGCAGTATGTCAAATAATATTCCCATGGAACTATCTAAAAACATCATTGTGTTTAAGTTAAGTAGCTAAGTATGTGACTAATGTGTGTTGAAGAGGTTCTATGGAGGAGCAGAGTTAGCATGGGTTGGCATACAGTATGTTGGCATTCAGTTTGTTGGCATTGTTGGCATACAGTATGTTGGCATGCAGTATGTTAGCATATGTTGGCACACAGTATGTTGGCATATGTTGGCATACAGTATGTTGTTATTCAGTATGTTGGCATATGTTGGCACACAGTATGTTGGCGTATGTTGGCATTTTAGCAAGGTAGCATGTGTCTGCATTTTAGCATGGTAGCATGTGTTAGCATGTGTTCATCATTCCCAAAAGAACCAAGCAGGCCTGCCTTGTTGCACGATCCCAATTTTTGTAAAAACATGACATTTTCAGCATGTAGCTTGCTAGCTCAAAGGTTGATGATGTTTCCTGAAGAAAATTGAGTTTGAGAATGGTAACACACAGAGAGAGGAAGGTGAGGGGCAAAACTTTATCCTGGAAATGTACTTCCATTGATCCAGACTATGGAGAAACTTACCCTAACCTTTGAGATCATTAAACTGTTGATATGTGTTTAAAAAGTTAAACTGCATGAGTTTGACAGCAGAGTGTAACTGAATTACACTCTGATACTGTAGGGGCGCCACATCCCCCCCAAAATACCATTTCTTACATAATGTTGCTTTAACAAGGCTTTAAAATATGTTCAGTATTACAGCATTTATTTTATTGTAAAAAATAATTTGTGGTGTGACCTTAGTTCATAACAATCTGAACAAATAGGCGTAACATCACTGACACAAAGCTTTTCAGACCTCAAGCTTTCTGTCAGCGAGTTTCTAACCCTTGGGCTGTTGGAGCTTCTCCAGCGGTGTGACAGAAGAGAAAAAACTGCATAAACTAGTGAAAGGGAAACAAGTAATTAGGTTTGGTATGAAGGCATTCAAATATCTCCACACAGAGTGGAAGGTTTTTGATTTTCACGGGGGATACTGTTAACATCCAGAACAGGGGCGGAGCATCTGGTTCTCCAGCCCTGAATGTTTTCTCCAAAGCCCTGAATCTTTGAGGGTTTTTAAAATAACTTTAACTTTCTGTCATTTCCCCTCAGTCTCTCTGACTGGACCGGCAAATCAATAGAGCAACCCTAACTATGTTATATGTTCTATGACTTATAGAAACAGAAAGATCAGACAATTTCTACCCATGTTATGGGACCTATAGGAACAGAAACAAAAGACACATTTCTACCTATATTATGGGACTGAAAAACAGAAACAAAAAACACATTCTACCTATATTATGGGACTGAAAAACAGACAAATCAGACAGTTTCTGTCTCTCTTTAGATGGTCTGAGTGACAATGAGTCATCCTCAACATTTGTTGTGTTCAGCTTTCAAAATGATGAAGACTGTTACAGGATGTAAAAAAGGGACAACTTATATATATATATATATATATATATATATATATATATATATATATATATATATATATATATATATATATATATATATATATATATATTGTATTGTAATATTGCATATCAGTGGGCCATGGGCTAGATAGTGATTTAACTGATTTTTTTTTTTTTTACATGAAAGTCTTCCAGATTAATTTCTTAATAAATGTACTGAAACCTCAAAGTACAAATACTCTATTAAAATTAAGTTTCTGCTTCCCAGAAGTATTAAAGTATCAAAAGCAAAGGTACTTGTTCTGAGGAGAAAAAGTCTGAGTTTTTAAACATGACACAAAGTAAGTTTCATGTGTTCAATTCATAAAAATGTTTGCGACCAAGCAACAACAATGAAAGAAGCATGGGGTTGGCTCATGGGCACGTTGGTGCTGCCAAGAGTTCCGGACACGCCTCGAGTCCTGGGAGGATCTCTGAACTTCCAGGAACACGCTAGGAGCCGACGCCAGTTACACAACTCAGGAACGTTTGTTATCTGAGCTAATGTCATCACATTGACTCACGGGAGGAGCTACTACACTGGAAATCCGGCCACTAAAAAAATGAAGTGTGTCTGCTCCCAAATTTCAAAACAGACCATAATGGTGGCTCGTTCGGATATGATCTCGTATTTTACGAAAATAGTTCACGAAATGTGTTTCTGAAAACATTTTAAGCAAGGAACAGGCCATATACTGTAGTTGCTGAATCTGTTTGTTTTTTTTATCTACAAAGGTCAGTTTAACCCTTGTGTTGTCTTTGTTTCAACCTTGAAAAAAAACACATTTTTTTCTGACATTTGTGACGCCTTTTTTCACAATTTGTTTTTTCTTTTTCCAACGTTTTAAATTTTTCTTCTACACATTTTCAGCGCTTATTTCTTTCTTTCTTCTTTCTTTCTTATTATAAAGTGTGTAAGTATCATCAGGAAAATGTAGTTAAAGTATTAAACGTAAACAACTCTCCTCCCATTATAGAAAGTGGAAAGCAGTGAAAGGGGGGGCGTTGAGGTGCCCTAGTGGGGCGTTTGTGTGAAGGCTAGTTTAAACCAAAGATTCACAATAACAATACTTGTTTACATTTTAAACTACTTGCAAACATTAAAACCTGCCAGTTTACGGCACTGCAACTGGACGAGACAGTGTATCATAAAGGCCTCTTTACAGTTGCTGTTGACCTGTCGCACGACAATTTAACGTCAAAATGACGTAGAGTTCGCTGGCGCGGCAGGATTTTAAGTGGGCTGACGTCACATTGCGGCGCGACAGGTCGGAAACGGCGAGTATACCGAACCTCTGACTCTTCTTCTCTTCTGTGCTTCTGTCAGCTTTGTTTGGCGCAGCGGAAATGGGACGTCAGAGCATCATTTTAAATGAGCTCCGTACTTTAGTGTGAAGCTGCGTTCAGATTTTTAAAAAAAGCAATCGCCACAGGGTGGTGCTTTAACCCCCCAATGTAGCACAAGTAGACTTTATATTTCACAGTAACAGTTTTTACTCGCAAGACAGGCGATAGCAAACATATACTCTTCTAAGCATAAAAAAAATTCAAATAAAAGCTGAGTCTGAATTAATTGCCTGTCACTGGCCTGGTGTGGCTATAGGTGAGTCTTCCCCCACTCGGTGCCTACTTTAGCTGATTAGATTATTATTATATGTTTAAACTTTTGTCAACATATGCATGCTGCACCTCGTTATCATAGTTAGATTCTACATATTTAGGTTGTTCAGTTAATTTTGCGGGAACAGATTCAGATTTAACAACCAGCATAGTAAACATGAGACTGAAAAAAGTGGCAGCTTCATAACTTTGAAACCTCATTAAGTCTGAATAATTGTCGATTCCTCAATTATTTAGATTCCTTTAGTCTGTAAGGATGAAAAATTGTATCCAAGTTGTGAATGTCATCATGTGAAGTCCTGTATTCTTTATTATCTCTTTTCACTGGGTGCGCTTGTTTATGTCACATTGGTGGAGACAAAATATTTTCTTAGTTAATAGTTTCCCTGCATTTCTCTGTTATTCAGTAAGGTAATTCAAATAACGGTTTCAATCATCAATTTGACAGCCTTTCAAATCATTGCTGAGTAAGAGTTTTGTACAAAAATAATTAAAGCTAAAGTTGGGACAATGCGATTATAGATTTAGATTTGAATGAAAAATAGATTTGAATGTAACATTGCTAACGGTTTCTGATTGGCTACTGTTATTGTTTGTAATACCTAATTCAAGTTTGAATGTTACATATGTAGTTGTTGTGATTGGCTGTTGTTACCTAATTTAAATTCAATGTCAAATGGTGGCATTTTTTTTAAACACCTGTAAATATTATTTCTATTCTCATGGCTTTTTGTGTTGTTTGTCATGTCAATGATATAATCTTTTGATTATTTTTTTTAACAATAGCAACAACAGTAATAGGCCTAATATTAGGGCGCAAACATTATTATTCAGGGCCTACATCTTATTTGATGGGGGGCGGTTAGGGACCTGGATAATGGATAGGGGGGTGATAGTACAAAAAAGGTTGAGAACCACTGATGTAAAGGATCCAACCAGTAGTGTGTGTGATGGTCTGATCATCTCAGCTGGACTTGTAGCCGTTAGATTGTCGGCTAGTTTACTTTAGAATCAAACATCAGATGTTATAAACTACATGTGTTCTGTGTTCAGGAATCTGAATGTGTAAAGTAACTAGTAACTAAAGCTGGAACAGATGAATGTAGCGGAGTAACTAAAGTAACTAGTAACTAAAGCTGGAACAGATGAATGTAGCGGAGTAACTAAAGTAACTAGTAACTAAAGCTGGAACAGATGAATGTAGCGGAGTAACTAAAGTAACTAGTAACTAAAGCTGGAACAGATGAATGTAGCGGAGTAACTAAAGTAACTAGTAACTAAAGCTGGAACAGATGAATGTAGCGGAGTAACTAAAGTAACTAGTAACTAAAGCTGGAACAGATGAATGTAGCGGAGTAACTAAAGTAACTAGTAACTAAAGCTGGAACAGATGAATGTAGCGGAGTAACTAAAGTAACTAGTAACTAAAGCTGGAACAGATGAATGTAGTGGAGTAACTAAAGTAACTAGTAACTAAAGCTGGAACAGATGAATGTAGCGGAGTAACTAAAGTAACTAGTAACTAAAGCTGGAACAGATGAATGTAGCGGAGTAACTAAAGTAACTAGTAACTAAAGCTGGAACAGATGAATGTAGTGGAGTAACTAAAGTAACTAGTAACTAAAGCTGGAACAGATTAATGTAGCGGAGTAACTAAAGTAACTAGTAACTAAAGCTGGAACAGATGAATGTAGCGGAGTAACTAAAGTAACTAGTAACTAAAGCTGGAACAGATGAATGTAGCGGAGTAACTAAAGTAACTAGTAACTAAAGCTGGAACAGATGAATGTAGAGGAGTAACTAAAGTAACTAGTAACTAAAGCTGGAACAGATGAATGTAGTGGAGTAACTAAAGTAACTAGTAACTAAAGCTGGAACAGATGAATGTAGTGGAGTAACTAAAGTAACTAGTAACTAAAGCTGGAACAGATGAATGTAGTGGAGTAACTAAAGTAACTAGTAACTAAAGCTGGAACAGATGAATGTAGTGGAGTAACTAAAGTAACTAGTAACTAAAGCTGGAACAGATGAATGTAGCGGAGTAACTAAAGTAACTATTAACTAAAGCTGGAACAGATGAATGTAGCGGAGTAACTAAAGTAACTAGTAACTAAAGCTGGAACAGATGAATGTAGCGGAGTAACTAAAGTAACTAGTAACTAAAGCTGGAACAGATGAATGTAGCGGAGTAACTAAAGTAACTAGTAACTAAAGCTGGAAGAGATGAATGTAGCGGAGTAACTAAAGTAACTAGTAACTAAAGCTGGAAGAGATGAATGTAGCGGAGTAACTAAAGTAACTAGTAACTAAAGCTGTAACAGATGAATCTAGTGGAATAACTAAAGTAACTAGTAACTAAAGCTGGAACAGATGAATGTAGTGGAGTAACTAAAGTAACTAGTAACTAAAGCTGGAACAGATGAATGTAGCGGAGTAACTAAAGTAACTAGTAACTAAAGCTGGAACAGATGAATGTAGCGGAGTAACTAAAGTAACTAGTAACTAAAGCTGGAACAGATGAATGTAGTGGAGTAACTAAAGTAACTAGTAACTAAAGCTGGAACAGATGAATGTAGTGGAGTAACTAAAGTAACTAGTAACTAAAGCTGTAACAGTGGAGTAAAAAGTCCAATATTTCTCTCTGAAATGTAGCGGAGTAGAAGTAGAAAGTGGTATGAAAAGAAAAGACTCAAGTAAAGTACAAGTACTTCAACATTTGGACTGAAGTACAGTACTGGAGTAAATGTACTTAGTTACATTCCACCACTGGCCACAGGAGGGCAGCCTTCACCATCAGTTTAATTTAGGAACCTGCAGTAACTGAAACTGAACTGTTTGGTTGTAGTTCAATTACTGAAAAATCAAGACTCTCATGAACCACACCTCAGTAGGATTTAGTTTTGGCAAGAAAGGAAGAAGTACTTTTTTAGATTTTTTGTTCTATACCATTTTTAGGGGTCCAAGCCCGATGGGGCTGGGAACCGCATTTGCAAGGCAACGTTTTGGACAACAAATGCATTTTAATGGGAAATTTGCAATTGCATTGTATCTGCCACAGTACAGTAAATGCAATCACTGTCCCTCCAGGAGATCAACGCACAACTTGGGATTATTGTTTGACATGTCACTCTGATGCTGGTGATCCATTTGGCCGTGCGACGTTTCTGTTGCACCGCGCTCCACTTTATTCCTATGGGTGACGTTAAGCAACTTTAACGTGCCCGCAAAGCATCCCAGGAAGGCGGCACTGCATTTGAAAAAAGCTGGCCGATGTCCATCTATATGCAAATTAATCTGTTGAGCGACTTTCTAGTAGAAGTAGACGGAAATCTTTCAAACTAACCTTTGTCGATCTGACATGAAGACAGATTCAGCAACTGTATGGCCTATTTATCGCTTAAAATGTTTTCAGAAACACGTTTCGATTAACTATTTTCGTAAAATATGAGATCATATTTTGTCCGAGCTGCCATGACAGTTAGTTGAAATTCTCGAGCAGCCATACCCACGTGACGCGTTCGTCCACCATGGATATATTACGTCGCGACACCATGCTTCAGTCGTGTTGCACAGATGGCTCAGTACTGTGAGGCTCTGTACCAAATGGAGTGAAGATCAGCCCTTTGATCAAGGTAGTCGCGTTTTTGGCGTCCCATGTAAATGGGTTAATTGCAATTGACTACAGAGCTTGCAGCTCACGCGTTGCGATATTTCCTGGCATTTCCCTGGCCAACGTCACGCTCTGCGTCAGGGAGATGTCGACCCCATCATAACTGCTTGTTTTAGTAGATTAATAATATTACCTTCATGCTGCTTCTCTCTCCAAATTGTTCTTTGGTGTAACACCCCCCCTACAAAATTTCAAAAAGTAGCCACTGCAATACGTTTGTGCCCTAGATGTATGAAATTTGGTACGCATATTTATCATAAAGAAACTCACAAGAAAGCCTCTTGGAGCCATCCTCTAAACCCAACAGGAAGTCAGCCATTATAAATATACTGTGCTTGTTTAATGTTCTGTCCATTTGTAGGGATTGTACTTTAACAAACTCCTCCTAAAGATTTAACCAGATTGCAATAATAATAAAAAAAAATGCCAGGGCGTCGTCTACCTCACCCAGTAAGACTGTTTGCCCCACGTTGGCCGAGTCCTGCAGCGGCGCAGGGTTCGAGTCTGACCTGCTGCCTTTTGCTGCGTGTCATCCCCCATCTCTCTCCCCCTTTCATGTCCATCTACTTCCAAATAAAGGGAAAAAGCCCCAAAAAAATAATCTTTAAAAAAAAAAATTGTGCGAGCAAAGAAAGTAGATCGAAACACTTAAACAGAAATTCTCTTCAGTTATCTTTTAGAGAAGATTCTTATTCTTCTTATTCTTATAATAAACCACCAGTGTGAAACAAAAACACGTAAAGCACAGAAACAATGAGAGACTTGATCTTTATTGACCAACCTGAAGCAGGCTCACTTTAAACTTTACAGCGTCTGATTCTGCTTTCATTCCCATCTAAGTGCGGCTGATCACGTTTCCATGTTCGTCCAATTCCTCCGTGATCACCACCACCCTGGAGGTCCTGGTGGAGGTGCTATAAAACAGAAAATGCATAATTTAGTTCCTGCAGAAACAGTAAAGTTTTGAAGAAAATTTGGACGGTGCAACAAGACAGGCCTGCTTTGTTCTTTCATTGTAAAGATTTACAAAAAATATGTTTAGGGCATTTCCTCTCTAACTGGGACGTTTTGGGACCGATTGCTGTGGAGAAAGTACACGCGGCGATACACTGGTAAGAGATAATGAGGTTTAACCATGTATCAGCTCATTTAAATAGCTCACGTTACTGTATTGTGTCAACAGTTAATTTAATATTGTATGTGGCGTTTTCTTTTGCGGGGTGCAAATGTTCCACCAAAACATGTTCCTTCCTGAGACTATTTGACTAGACCTATACTGCAGCCAGCCACCAAGGGGCGATCCAGAGGATTTAATTTCAAGTATACAGTCTCTGCATCAACCTCTGATTTATCGTCAGAGCTGCTAGCATGGCTGTAGACTTTGCAGATGTTTTGTAGTCCCCTCAGCTCACCTCTCTCCGTCCAGCAGCCTCCTGTACTCGGCGATCTCCATCTCCAGTCTGGTCTTGATGTCCAGCAGCTCGGCATACATGGCCCTCTGGTTACCCAGGTCGGCCCTGAGCTGGGACAGCTGCTCCTCCAGACCCTCCACCTGCCTCTGGTAACCTGTCAGCATGTTAGTGTAGCGGCTGTGGGTCTCAGCCAGATTTGCCTCCACAGCTCCTTTCTGTTCAGGAAGAGGTAGGACAGTCACAATTTACAAAAATCAAATCTTTCCTGTATTTTTTAACAACAGTGCTCTACTGCCACTGTTTTTACGGTATGTGCGTTAGCACCAAATGCTGATTGCCGTGCGTCACACTACGGCGAGTGCAAATAAAACTGCGGATCTGGAAGAGAGTCCCAGTCAGCTACAGAACAGCAACGGAGAGAGTAAGCTGTGTAGAAAATGAGGATGCTATGTCGGCGTCGCTCCATCGTTGTAGCAGACGTGAATGGAACCATATCCAACATTAGGGGTGGGAATCACAGAGTACCTAACATACATGGCAGATAATATCAGCTAATATCCCGATAAGATAATATCCCGATACAGCAACTCTGCCATAATCAATGTATTGCTAGACAATCCTATGATGATCTATTATGATATTGGTCCAACTATGAATACAAAATTGAAAGGTTACAGTGGCTATATGGAACTTTTTCAACCTCATCTCACAGAATTCTGTGAAATGAACACGGCCCCTTAACTCAAAATCTGTGGCAGTTTCATGGAATCGCAAAATATTCTGTGAAATGAAAAAGGATCGGTGAAAATTCCATGATGGGTCCACGGAAGAATTCCGTTAAATAAACACTGCCCCTTAAGCTAAGGAAAAGGTCATGGGTGGGATTACGGTTCCATGACACGCGGGAAGAACGGGACAGTTAGGTTCAGGAAAAGGTCGTGGGTGGGCTTACGGTTCTGTGGCACGCGAGAAGAACGGGGCGGTTGGGTTTAGGAAAAGAAGAAAGCGACTTTAGGAAACGTGACAGGTGGAACACGAACCCCGGTTTCTTGGGTGAAAGTCCTGTGTTTGACCCATCCACCACCCTAACCAACTTTCTTATGCAGAATTTTGGCCTTACATACTACTCGCTACCGTAGTCGCTCCTAATGCTACGTCATCTTCTCATTGACTTTACATTGGCATTGTTTTCCGTGGTGGCCACATGGAATTTTCACACATTCCGTGCCACCACCACATATTGCGCTATTAACAGTTTATTTTTGAATTCTGTGATACCAGGCTGAAAAACCTGGTAAGCCCAAAACCACCTGGCGCAGAACTGTGACACAAGAGCTGGAACAGATGAACCTGTCATGGGGAGAGGCCCAACATGCTGCCAGGGACCGAATGCAATGGAGAGTGCTCATTGAAGTCTTATGTCCCATAGGGGACGAAGAGGAGTAAGTAAGTAAGTAAGGCTGAACTTTTTAATGTTTCTAAAGCTCTGTCATCTTTCATACAATGGTCCTAAATTACCTGTAACAGCAAACGAGACTAACAGTGAAAAGAACGCTAATTTCATATAGTATTTAGTGATGCCTCTGCCCAGGTCCGATTTTTCCCGTAAAGTCACAGAATGATTTGCAGCAGGTAGACGGCGCTACAGAGAACACATTCTGACGGGTCACAGATTTCTGTGAAAGCCTGTGTTAGCGTATCCAGCCTGTTGACCCAGGTAAAAGGAAGCAGGAGACTTCTTTATATAGGCCTAATTATATTTTAATGTTATTTTAGAAGTTATCTGTTGTAGTTATGGCTGATACTGGGACAGGGCCATCACAGGAAATAATTAAATTAAACAAAGAACAACTAACAGCTGAAAGGGAAAGTGAAAGATGACGGGCAAGTCAACTTCAGTCGGGCTTTTAACAGATGGAGACAATTACGGGATGGTAAATGATTCAACAACCCACCCCGAATTGTCCCTCAGGTATGTCTATTTCATTCATAAAATAACTTTATGCGTGATGTGGTTGTACGTCAGTAGCCAACATTAAATTACGTCCCCCTTCCATTTAGTGCCCAGTTTTTATTCCTTTGAGTCCGTGTTTGTGTTGGCCTACTATTTTCTTTTCCCTTTACCCCCTGTACTTGTGTAAAGCGTCCGTGGTTTTCATGATATGCGCTATATAAATCTAAGTTATTACTATGTTGTTTGCTACAACAAACTCTTAATGCTATGACTCATGACACAGTGACAGTGATAGCCGGTTTAGCTCACGATACATGCAAAGTAGGCTAAGCATGCTGCACTTGAAATGCAACGATGCATCTGTGACTTGTTCTCTTATTGTAAATGAATGATTTTGTGTCTGAGCAAAACATTCATCGCAAATACATGACCTCCCGGTAATGCTAACTCAATAATCTACAGTGGGCCATACAGCACCATAAAGAATAGACCTTTACGACAGCAGGTGTGGTAAAAACACTACTAGTTTTGTCTAAAGCAGCCGCAAGAATCAACACAAACTGAAAGTTACATATAGACACTTTAAGTACAGTTTTTCTCTCTTTATTCACTGCAAAACCAAACTGTTAGAAAAGTTTTTCAGTCCATAAATTGAAATAACACAACAAAATAAATTCTGACTTTTCCACAGGTTTTTAAACACTTTTATTTAAAGGTGCAATATGTAATCCTGACAGCTAGTGTTTGAAATAGTTACCGCAGTACAAATTCATTGTGGTCATTTTGGGATTTATTACAGTAAATTTATTACATATTGGACCTTTAACTTTTCAAGTCAAAACTATGAATTTGTAGGTTAAAGTAAGAACTTTAAGTACAAACTTTTTAAAGTCCAAACTATTAAAATTACATCACAGAATTTTTATTTAAAAGTAACAAATTGTCCAACATAAAAAACAAAAGTCACTGTTTTCTATGGGTTTCTGGAGGACTTCAGGGCTCCCCCCTCAAAACATTTTTAAATTCTTTAATTAAAAAAACTATTTCACTTCATTATTATTAACATATCTGTGTCTAAAATGTTGCATAACATAAAAAGCTGTAGCAGATAAATGAATAACACTCAAAATGCAACAATTTAGTGTTTTCTTACCTTGCTGATCTCAGCCTGCAGTTTGATCTCTAAAGTCTGAAGAGTCAGTCGGAGCTGTGAGATCTCAGTCTTTGTCGTCTGCAGAGTCTCGGTGCTCACAGCCACCTCTTTGTTCAACTCGACCGACTGTGAAGAACAATCAATGATGTTATTGATCAAATATCAGGGTTTTTATACATACAGTGATGGAAGTGCTTTACAACAAAGTGAGAAACCACAACACAAAGGAAATCAAGCAGACATTTGTCTGATGAAAACCGAGCATTCACATGATACAGAGGCAGCAAATATCGGGAGCAAAAGAACATGTGAAAGCAAAACAAAGTAAAAGCATAGAAACAAAACATGTAAAGTATGATGAATGAACAAATAAAAATACAATCTATAATAAGACAAATGGAAAGCATAGGAACAATAAAACAGAAAACAAAGACTGACAATTAGTTAAAACAGTGCTCAAATAATCTTTCAAAATGTCCACAGAGCTATTATGTCTTACAGGGGTTTTTCTGCATAGAGAAAGTTTTGGCACCCACCCACAAAGATGTTTTTTAGCCAGCGCCAAAGGAAAATCACCAGCGCCAAAGCTGATTTTCAGTAGCAGGCCTCCCTACTACACTACTACTGTATTCAACATCACTGACAATCAATGTATTTCAAAATAGAAAACATTACACTTGATGAGGTTTTGTATTCATAACACTATTGTATTATTGTACATAACAGAACTGCTAACAGTAATAGCAGTTCCCTTATGTAAGTCACTCCTACATTTTTCCACTTTGTTTTTCTTGACATGAAGACATTTTTACTATACATTTGTGCCTAAAAATGTATCAGGAAATTAAGTCTTTGTGTCCCCCCCAAAGGCCCATTCTGACCCAGAAAAAAAACCCTGTCTTATATTCTTGGATAAAGATTTCCATAGTTAAGGTGAGTTTTGATTGTTTTATTTGTGCGATAGCTTGCCTTAAGAAAACCGGCAACAGAAGATCTAAAAGGCCGTGAAGGATTATAAAACGACAAAGAATTAGTAATGTAGGCAGCAGTAAGCAGTGAAACATATTTTTAGTAAAATGAAATTAAATAAAATAGTATGCTTTTATAAAAACCTTTTGAAAAACTCGGCTGAAGTGAAAGGTTATTGCCAGGTTACAGAAGGGGGCAGCAGCGAGTACATTCAGGGCAGGACATAGGACTTTGTCGTAGCTTTTAGCATTTTAGCTTTTCAGCATTCACACGCATTTTCTGCAAGAAATGCATTTTCCCAAAATTCATAGAAGTCATAGAACTTCAAAACAGAAACTTATGAAACTTTAAAACTTTAAAACAAAAAACTAAGTGTTTGTAGACCGAGCTGTAGAACTTAAGAAACTACATTTTAAAAACTTTAAAACAACATAAAAGTTCCTAAGTTTTAAAAAACAATACAACTTTGTTGTTAGTTTACACTGAAATTCAATTTGCGTTCCTGAACAGCTTTGATCAAAAAAGAATACAGTCAGAGTTAGACAACAATTACACATATAGTACAAAGATTTAGTTCAAAAACTTTAAAGTTTAAAAACTTGAAAAGTAAAACTTATAATACTTAAAAAAACTAAGTTAAAACTTCAGAACAATAAAACAGGGGGCAGCAGTGAGCCCATTCAGGGCAGGAAACAGGATTTTGTTGGCTCACCTTGGTCTGGAACCAGACCTCAAGCTCTTCGCGTTTTTTTTTGGCAACTGTCTCGTAGTGTTCTCTGATTCCAGCCATGACGGCGGACAGGTCCTGCTGTGGAGCGGCGTCCATCTCCACGTTCACCTGGCCTCCTACCTGGGCTCGCGGGGCCAGCAGGTCCTGCAGGAAGATGCCGATTAAACTTCTGTCTTTTTATCTTTTTATGCAGCTTGTTCTCATGAAGCATAAGTACATAAAGCTTTGAAAAGTAAAGTACTGTAATTCGTATGTATTCCACGTATTAATTACTGTCACACACACAGCACATTGACTGCTGCTGTATAAGAGCGTGAAGATCCTCGTAGGGAGGATGTTGGGGGGGATGTTTGGCTCCTTTAACACAGGGCTTTCAAGAGGGGGGAGCAGAGTTCATGTCCTGAAGAAGTTAAGGAGAAAACACAAGACTTTCACCCACGAAACAGGTGTTCATGTCCTGAAGAAGTTAAGGAGAAAATACAAGACTTTCACCAGGAAACAGGTGTTCATGTCCTGAAGACGTTAAGGAGAAATCCCAAGACTTTCACCAGGACACAGGTGATCATGTCCTGAAGAAGCTAAGGAGAAAACACAAGACTTTCACCCACGAAACAGGTGTCCATGTCCTGAAGAAGTTAAGGAGAAAATACAAGACTTTCACCAGGAAAGAGGTGTTCATGTCCTGAAGAAGTTAAGGAGAAAATACAAGACTTTCACCAGGAAAGAGGTGTTCATGTCCTGAAGAAGTTAAGGAGAAAACACAAGACTTTCACCAGGAAACAGGTGATCATGTCCTGAAGAAGTTAAGGAGAAAACACAAGACTTTCACCAGGAAACAGGTGATCATGTCCTGAAGAAGTTAAGGAGAAAACACAAGACTTTCACCAGGAAACAGGTGATCATGTCCTGAAGAAGTTAAGGAGAAAACACAAGACTTTCACCAGGAAACAGGTGTTCATGTCCTGAAGAAGTTAAGGAGAAAACACAAGACTTTCACCAGGAAACAGGTGATCATGTCCTGAAGAAGTTAAGGAGAAAATACAAGACTTTCACCCAGGAAACGGGTATTTATGTCCCCGAAGAAGTTCAGATAATACAAATTAAGCGATAGCAGTTATGGTTTTTGCACGAGAAGCAGGAGTATCAAAGGTGCCCCCGAGCCTCATCTCTGTGAAAGCAACTCTCTGAGAAAGGAGTCGTCATGGCAACCTTTAACTGCAGTTAGTAACACAGAGCTTCTTGAGAACTACTACTACTATTTAACCTACTTCTTACACATTCAAGCCAGCAATCCAGTTTAGCGTCAGCCCTTCAACAGACCATTAACACAGCATTTCCTCTCCTCTCTAACAGTGTTGGGTGTAACGCGTTACAAAGTAAAGAAAAGTAAAGAGAGTAAAGAAAGAGTTTTTCTGGTAAACAGTAGTGTACTACTGAAAATTTGGTAACGAAACGTAGTTCCTTTTTCAATTCGGCGCAACGTTACTTTTCCCAAGGACAGATTTGAGTTCACACACTTCACTGATACACCAGAGATTGGCTTTATGGTCAAAGATAGTTTTTGTATAATTAACTTCAGTCTCTGCCAGAGACCCCTGCTTTTAAAAGTAATGTAAAAGTAACGAGTAAAGTAAAATGTTACTTTCCATAGGGGGTAACTAAGTAAAGTAACGGATTACTTTTTTAAGAAGTAACGAGTAATGAGCAAACACTACTTTTTAAAAGTAACTTCCCCAACACTGCTCTCTAATGTCTAAACTAGTCAGTTTGGTGTCTCAACTTAACTGTCCTGGTCGCATGACAATTTTTTTGTTGGCTAAAGTCAACTGCAACAGCCTCTTGAAGGACCACCGACCTCACTGTGCTGTGTAACTGGCCCACAGTCAACTTTGTTTTGCTAAATTTAACTGTAAAGACTGAACCAAAAAGGCTGAACTTAACTTAACGGCTGATGATCGGCTAATTCTGTTGGATATCATACAAACCCCTTAATGAGAATGAGTAGTTTAATTTATCTTAATGTCTGGTTTTAGTGGTCTCACCTCCTCATGGTTCATCTTCAGCTGGATCAGCTCATCTTTCAGACCCTCCACCTGAATTTCCAGGTTCCTAATGCTCAGGTTCAGCTCCTGCAGAAGCTTCTTCAGCCCGGCAATGTCGCCTTCCACTGACTGATGCAATGCCAGCTCGTGCTCATACCTGAAAAAAAAAAACACAAGAATAAATTCCAGAAACTCACCTGAGTGTTGGAATGATTGGGAAGAACATACTCACAAAAAGATAGATTGAATCAGATGGTCTTGATGCAGGATTGATCGTAAAGGAACTTAAACACTCACTTGACTTTAAAGTCGTTGGTGGCCAGCTGGGCATTGTCGATGGCGAGGACGAGGGCAGAGTTTCCACGAGTTGCAAAGTTGATCTGAGCAGGAAGGAGGGGAAGACACTGTGTGAACAACTTTCATTTTTTAAAGATTGAATTAAATCTTATTTAAAGTGTTAAATCCTACCTGAAGTTATCTCAGGACTCTTTACAGATAGAAGAGGTCCAGACCACACTGTATAATGTAGAGACCCAAAAATCCCCCCTAAGAGCAAGCATTTGGTGCGACAGCGCCAGTTGGGACACAGAGACACAGATACAGATATACAGAAATATGATTCATAATAACTATAGCAGTTGGTATGATGAGCAGTGGGCAATTAAAGTAACAATAAAGATAATAGAACTATGACTAAACATGTAGCAGTGCAAGGTGTAGCAGGGTGTCAAGCCGGACCATGGCAGCAGCTGCAAACACAATTTAGGTGCCACCCGACCCGGTCTCACACCAGTTCGTAAATAGTAACGTTATTTTTATTTATTGATTTGTGTACAGGTCACGATTTTCTCGTTTATTTCGTGTACAGGTCACAATTTTCGAACGTTACCATTTCACAAACTGCCATGACACTGGGCTGCTCTGGGGGACGCAACAACGGGGAAATTAAATGCCACAACAGGGAAATTAAATGCCACACGACAGCGACAACAACAGGACGAACCGCCACACGGGGACACGATCCCCGGGTGCAGGGACACGATCCCCGGTCTCTGTGGCACGCAACAACGGGGACATGAAACGCCACAACAACGGAACGGTTGAGGTTAGGAAAAGAAGAACTGGGAAATTACCTGTCACACGCAGGACACGCTGACAACAACGGCACGGTTGTGGTTAGGAAGAGAATAACGCGGAAAGGAACTGCAACACGCGGGACGCGATCCCCGGTCACCGGGGTGAAAGTCCTGTATGCCACACGACACATCCACCACCCCGACCAGCCTCCCTACGCGGATTTTTTGCTTTTCATACTACTCCCTACCGTTGTCGTGCTGTGATCACGAAATATGCTTCCCATTTAAATACATTAAATTAAAATTTGTAATCACTACACGAAAAAAATGACATAATCGTGTCCTTTTCACGAATCAATAGATTCAATAACGTAACCATTTCACGAACTGCCATGAGACTGGGCTGTGCCACCACATAAAACAAAGTCTAAGACTACATTAATACAAATTCAAGTCTTTCAAAGTCATCCGTCTCAAGTCAAAGTCAAGTCATTTCTCAATGTAAGTCATGCAAGTCTCAAGTCCTCAAATTGGCGACTCAAGTCGGACTCGAGTCAAGTCATGATACTTACTTGTCAATCAAGACAGACAAAACCAGTCAGTTAGCTAAACTTTAAGCATGCATTAAAGATATAAAATCCTGGATGACCTACAATTTTCTGATGTTAACCTCTGATCCTCTGATGTTAACCTCAAACAAAACTGAAGTTAGTGTGCTGGGCCCCAAACACCTCCAAACTTCATTATCTAAAGGTATAGCAACTCTGGATGGCATTGTCCTGGACTCCAGCACTACTGTCAGAAATCTAGGAGTTATTTTTGATCAGGATATATCCTTTAACACCCATCTAAAACAAACCTCAAGAACAGCCTTTTTTCATCTTCGTAATATTGCCAAAATTAGGAACATCCTGTCTCAACACGATGCTAAAAAACTAGTCCATGCATTTGTTACTTCCAGGCTGGACTACTGTAATTCCTTACTATCAGGTTGCCCAAATAAGTCCCTTAAGACTCTCCAGCTGATCCAGAATGCTGCAGCGCGTGTTCTGACAAGAACTAAGAAAAGAGATCATATTTCTCCTGTATTAGCTTCTCTGCATTGGCTTCCTGTAAAATCCAGGATTGAGTTTAAAATCCTTCTTCTGACCTACAAAGCTCTAAATGGTCAAGCACCATCATATCTAGACAAGCTCCTAGTACCTTACTGTCCAACTAGAGCACTACGCTCCCAGAATTCAGAGCTACTTGTGGTTACCAGAGTCTCTAAAAGTAGAATGGGAGCCAGAGCCTTCAGCTATCAGGCTCCTCTCCTGTGGAACCAGCTCCCAGTCTGGGTTCGGGAGGCAGACACCGTCACCACTTTTAAGAATAAATTGAAAACTCTCCTCTTTAATAAAGCTTATAGTTAGGGAGTGAGGACTTCCAGCGTCCGCCTAACCCGGCCCACCTGCTTCTCTTCATAGTCGGCAGATTTACTATTATTATTATATTCACAAAAAAACTGAAAAGGTACATATTTACAGAAAGAAACTGAACAAACAGGTTCATATATACAAAAAAAACTGAAAAGGTACATATTTACAGAACAAACTAAACATATTTACATACTAACGATGATCACCTGAACCAAAAATAACCATCTTATAAGTAACATAAGAGTAAGTAACAAGCTTTTTTTTGGAGAAATGTGTCTTCTAAAAGAAGAATACTTTGCAAATGCAAAAAAAATGCAGTTTTAGCCTCTTACATGACGGTTTCCTACTTTAATATAATAAACTGAATATCTTTGGGTTTTGGACTAAGAAAACAAGACTTAAGACTTTTATCATCTTGGACTTTGAGAAGCCGGGATGGAACTTTTACACTATTTTCTGATATTTTATAGACCAAACGAAACAATCGATTAATTGAGACAATAATCGGCGGAATAATTAATAATGAAAATAATTGTTGGTTGCAGCCTTGTGTAACACTTTTCTGTTTTTATGTTGCGAGAGAGAGAGTGCAATTTATTTCCTGTTTTTCCAACTTCAAACGATGTCACCAAAGGAAAACTTTGTTAACATCTGTCCAACATCTTTCTCTTTGTTCATCTCACTTCAATTATTAACAAATTCTCATGTGCAATTTATATAATCAAGATCGATACTTGGCGTCCGTGTATCGATACAGTATTGTCGATACATTGGTACGAAATGCTGCTGCACGTCTTTTAACTGGCACACACAAGTACAAGCACATTTCACCTATTTTAGCTTCACTCCACTGGTTGCCTGTCCATTTGAGGATTCATTTTAAAATTCTTTTATTTGTTTTTAAAGCCTTGAATGGCCTTGCCCCACCTTACCTCTCTGAGCTGCTGCACCCCTACACTCCCAGCCGATCTCTCAGGTCAGCCTCTGCACATCAGACAGGCCTCCTCTCTGTCTCATTTTAAAAATCTTCTTAAAACCCACCTCTTTTCTCTGGCTTTTAACACCAGGTAGAGTGTTGATCTTATGTGTATACTTGCATATTTGTATTGTGTTTGTCATATTGTATTTTATTTATTCTACTTATTTCTGTTTTATCTTTTTGTGCAGCACTTTGGAAACCTAGTGTTTGTTAAAATTGTGCTATATAAATAAAGTGGATTGGATTGGATTGGATGGATTGTTTCCCCACCCCTACATCTAAAGAGGCTTTTATTTCACTAAACTCCAAAATCCGACTAAAGTACAGCCTATTTTCTGTATTTTTGTGCTCACCTTTAAATATTAATATATATACTTTATGAAGCCAATACGTTGGCAAACTCATTTCAAGCACCAAAACTATTTGTCCCCATGAGTAAACTTTTGGTTTCTCAATAAAGAGATTTGTGGAATTCCCAAAAAGTGAACATCAACTTTTCAGCTTAAGGGCCAAGTTACAGTTTCTCTTTAGACATTGTTCTGGGACATATTTCGGTCCCTACTAAAGTCATCCAATTTTCTGTCTTTCTGTGCTCACCTGGTCCTGCAGGTCTTTGATGCGGACGTAGTACGCGGTCCAGTCATGGCCCTCATGTTTGGTCTTGTTCTCCAGGAACTGTCTGATCTTCAGCTCCAGGTCGGCGTTGGCCCTCTCCAGGCTGCGCACCTTGTCCAGGTAGGACGCCAGGCGGTCGTTGAGGTTCTGCATGGCCACTTTCTTGTTGTCGGAGATGTCGATGGCGCCGGCCATGTTGAAGCTGGCACTGGCACCGGCACCAGCACCGGCGGAGGAGGAGGAGGAGGAGGAGGAGGAGGCCTTGGAGACACGGATTCCCATCCCTCCGGCTCCTCCGTACACACTGCCGGCCCCCGTGCTACCGACACGGCGGGGGGAGGAGGAGGAGGACATGAGGCTGCTGCGGCTGGAGAAGGAGGTCATGGCTGAGGGTCGGCTGGTCGTCGGCTCTGAGTGGAGAGTGAAGAGCTGCTGGGATCAAGGCTCCTTTTATGCCTCACATCACCTTCCTCAGACCCCCAGGAGGTCTGTCATGTTATGATGCCAAACATGCTGGAGGTGGAAACAGTAAGCAGGTCGGGCAGGTTTACAGTCTCCCTGTTCCCTGTCTGTTAGTTTACATCACATTACATTTAGCTGACGCTTTTATCCAAACGACTTTCAATAAGTGCATTCAACTATTAAGGTTCAAACTCTGAACAGCAAGAATTGAGTTCAAGTACACTAGCTACAAATAAGCCAAACTACAAAGAGCCAAATGTTAGTGCAACATGTAGGTCAGGGTTACCCCTATTTTCCCCCTGGGCGTGTCTGTGCTGCATCCCAGAAGCGTGCGTGAAGCAGCGCTCCACTTTGCTAAAGATACACGCCTAGGTCTATTTTTACCCATGTGAAACAGCGAGAGCATCCAGTCAATGTACCAAAAGAAAGCCCACAATATAACATATGTCTCCTCTACAACACCACAGACGACGAAGGATTCGTCTTGGAGGTGGAAAAACATAACAGACATCACAGATTCTTTTTCTGAAGACAACACCAGAAAAGAAAAGCATGGAGTGTAACTGCAAGAGTGCTTGGAGTGGAAAGTAGATACTAGTCTAATGGTTTAGTGTGCAACTTTTTTATATTAATAGCTACATTCAAGCTATTACCAAATGAGTTGATAAAAGAAGATAAAAGGGTTAGACATTACATTACATTTAGCTATTTGTTTGTTTGGATCCCTATCAGCTTTAGCATAAGCTAGAAGCTATTCTTCCTGGAGTCCTGCAGTCTTTTTTATTACAATACAATTTACACCTTACACAAACAGACATTACTTCAAATAACACAGACAAGTCTTTACAAAATACATCTCATATGTCTCTAAAATTAGAACTGACGCAATTAAACAAAATGAAGAAAAAAATGATATTACATCATTCCGAATGAATCTTTATCTAAATACAAAGTGATAACAAAAGCACATTTAACCGACTCTCGGCTGACGATTTTATCCAAATCGACTTCTTAAAAGTGCATTCAACCATTGAGGTATAAACTCCAAACAGCAAGAATTGAGTACATTAGCTTCAAATAAGGCAAACTACAAAAGGCCACAGAAGTGCAACATGTACAGTTATTTTAGTAGTTTAGCTATTAAATCATCACATCCCCTTCACCATACCTAGAGATTGGCATGGGCTACTTTCCATAAGATCATCTCTCAATGCAAATCAAACCAGCTGTTAGGCTAACTGAAATACAACCATGCCAATCTCTAGGTAAATAACTGGCCTTTCAAAATAACAATCTGCCTGCCTCTATGGGAATTTAACATAGGGGTGTGTATACTTATGCCCCCTGTATTTTAAGGAAGAACATTTATTTATTTACGATACATTATTCATTCACAAAGAAAATTGGTGTCCTTGGGTTGGATTTTTCCTCTTTTAGTCAACTTTAGCATGGGTGAATTTGTTGTAGCATCATCTTCTTAGCAAAGGTGCAGTCTGAAGAGAAATGTTTTTAGCCTGCGGTGGAAGATGACGTTCAGCTCGTTCCACCATTTAGGAGCCAGGAAGCAGACAGGATTCCGTTATTATTTCGGGATTTCTGTCCATCAGGGGAGGATTCACGAAACTATCCAGTGCTTAACAGGAAAATAAGATGAGAGAAATATCTGAAAAAACACATAACATAGTTATATCTACTGTAAAAAAAAGAAAAGCAAAGAAAGTCGACACAAACATTTAACCCTCCTGTTGTCAAATGTGATAGCCTGGTTGACACCAAACCCACTCTCAGTTGTAACTGAGAGTGGGTCTGGGGAAGGTTCATTCATAGCTCATTTCCACATTGGATAGTCCTTCAACCAATCAGACCAATGATCCAGGTGACGTGGCCGTCATGTTGAATGTAAACAAAAAGCTGCTTGCTGTCGCTGCACTATCGTCATCTTGTAAAGCCCACCTCAACGGCTGTGATTGGTGCCTCGATTTGGAGAAATTGGAAATGGGCTTGAATGGGCTCTTGGCCAGACTGACTTGCAGAACAAATCTCAAATTTGCCGGAAGTTCGTCAGGGTTTACCCTGGCTACAAATGACCCATTTACAAAAAGTTTCTATATCAGAAATTTGGGTTTCTTTCAACCAAACTGTCAAAAAAATAAATGTGGATGGTACGACACTCTTCCCAAGTAAAATAAGTGATCAGTTCACTACTTTCATTGAATTTGGGTGTTTAATTAAATTTAATAGCATTTGAAAAAAAATGACAAAGTGACAAAAACATCAGACAAGTTACAAATCTTGGAGATTTTTTTTTTAAAAAAAACGTCAAGAAAAGTGAGCAGAGGCCTGTACTATGGAGCAAGATTTGGGGTTACCGAGGTAACTTCAGCTTCAACCCAGGGTTTTGTGTATCACAACGGTGGATCACTTGTTACCGGGTTCAATCGCCATGGTAACTTATGCTGAACACCTAACCTGGTCAGGAGCAGGTTAACTTGGAGATTAGACACCAACTAGTGTAAAAGCACCGCCTACTGACCAATCAATACTCGGTTGATAACGGCGTCACCGTTCTTAGGCCCTGTTTACACGTACGTGGTTATTTTGAAAAACAGAGACATCTCCCTTTGTTTGTGCCCTTGGTTTACACGAAAATGGAGAATTCTCCTCTGAAAACGATTATTTCTAAAAACTCCGGCCAGAGTGGATATCTTTGAAATCTTCGTTTGCACGTAAACTGAGACAAACGGAGGTTTAGGCAGCCGAGAGAGAGAGAGAGGAAGTGATTGGTTGCTGTTGTTGCTATTTTTGGGATTCTTTTGGAGAGAGAGAGAGAGAGAGAGAGAGAGAGAGAGAGAGAGAGAGAGAGAGAGAGAGAGAGAGGTGCGCTCAGAAAAGTTCAAACATTTAGAGACCGACAACCCCATTAACATTCCCTGATGGGTATTTTTATGAAAGATATAGATTTTCAGCGGAGGTAATTATGTATAGGCTATCTGTCGGCTTCTTGAGCCGTGTGTTGCCAATGCACACATCAGTTTGAGTTATGTTTTTATAGTTTTTATTTGTTCCCATGATTGCTTACCACTGTCAGGGTTGCAACTGAAATAACAGGCTAAAAAAAACAACAGTTTATGGAAAGCACAAGTGTAATTATGGTCAGATCTAGTGCCTGACTGATGAGGAAGTGATATTGATAAGCCTTGTGATGTATGCATCTACAGCGTCGGCTATTTTCTGCCAGCTTTCCTTCCTGTTTTAGGAAGCAGCGACTGTATTGCGTTTTGCCAGTAAAACCGTATCCGTGTTCTTCATATTTATGTAGAATTATAGTTTGCTCTTCTTATGTAAAATATGCGGCTCTGGTAGATGTTTGTGATTGGTCGTGCTGTGCAAACACCGCCTCTTTTATGTGAACGCGCGTGTTGCTAGATTGGGAAACCCTCAAACCGTCATGACGCAACTTATGGAGGACCGCGGTTGTTAGGTTAGGTGAAGCTGGGGAACTGAAAGAAATCCAGGACATGTTGATTGGTAGTACAGGGCTCTGGTGTTATAAAAGAACAACAAAACGTTGAAAAAAAAAGTTTAATTTAAAATTTTGACCCAGAAAAACAAAAGGTTGCATGGTCAACGGGAAGACAACACAAGGGTTAAAAAGTTCCCTCATAAGTTGTACATCAGAGATGATTCTCTTTTATGAAGTGAAAGCAGCAGCTGATCCGTCAGTGTGAAATAAAAACATATGAACCACAGAAAACAATGTCAGACTTCTTGTTTATTAAAGAAGCTGAGACAGACTCAGGTTACACGTTACAGCATCTGATTCTGGTTCCACTGGCATCTAACTGCTGCTGATCACGGTTCCAGACTCGTCCACTTCCTCCGTGATGGTGATCACCTTCGTTGTCTTAGAGGTGGAGGAGGTCTGGGTGGTGGTGGCGGTCTTGGTAGTGCTGCATAACAGAAAATAAATGACTCGTTTTAAATTTGACTTATGAGACTTAAACTAGTGAGTTTTATAATTGTAAAGATAAATGTTCAGCATCAGTTAGCGTCACTAAAAGTTCTGTTTTTGCCACTGACAGACTCAGACTATTATTCTAAGTGTCTGACAACATTATGAAAGGATCCCTACAGAGAGAGACCTTTTAGTTAAAGAGTAAGATCCTTTTAGTTTAACATGAAACAGCCCTGAAATCACCATCACCAAACTACACCAGACTCCATGTAAATAATCAGGACTTTTAGCATGTATAGAGCCAGCATATTTCCACCAGACTCCATGTAAATAATCAGGACTTTTAGCGTGTATAGAGCCAGCATATTTCCACATGTAAATGGGTGAATTAAGGGTTTATTTCAACCAAACCAGAGTGGTGATTGTTGGAACAGTGGAAAGACGAACCAAGACGGCTTTTGACAGTATTATTTAGTTTCTGTCCACTTTGAATGAAGTGTGTTTTACGATGATAAAATTACTGTTTATTTAAATGGAGTCTGGTGGGTTTGGTGATGGATGACTGTAGACTCAGCTCACCTCTCTCCGTCCAGCAGCCTCCTGTACTCAGCGATCTCCATCTCCAGTCTGGTCTTGATGTCCAGCAGCTCGGCGTACATGGCCCTCTGGTTACCCAGGTCGGCCCTGAGCTGGGACAGCTGCTCCTCCAGACCCTCCACCTGCCTCTGGTAACCTGTCAGCATGTTGGCGTAGCGGCTCTTGGTCTCAGCCAGTCTCACCTGTACAGCTCCTTTCTATTGAGGAAGAGGGAGGACAGTCAATGATTACCGTCACTTTGATTTACAGTAAGACAGCCCTTTAGTACCTTACAAAACACCTCAAACTTTTTTACATTCAAACCAATACAGAAGGCCGACTCTGCCAGAAAAGAATCAAATTAACGAAAAGCTCAAATGAAAGTCATGGTCAAAGTTATGCAATCAACTTTTCTTCACTTATCTCTATTTTCCTGGCAGAAATGGCTGTCATTGATTAGCACCGGAACGATTAACTTTAAGGGTTAAAATATCAAAATTCAGTCGTCAATAAAAGGGAAAGCTTTTCAGATCATTTTTGGCTTGTTGGATTGTTGTTTTGTTGTTAGACTCGATCCCAAAATGCAGAAACAATGTTACATTTGATGACTTGATGAAGTTGACAGTTTTAGTGGTTTCTTACCTTGCTGATCTCAGACTGCAGTTTGATCTCCAAAGACTGAAGAGTTCGTCTGACCTCTGAGATCTCAGTCTTGGACGTCTGCAGAGTCTCGGTGCTCACAGCCACCTCTTTGTTCAGCTCGGCTGACTGTGAAGAACAATCAATGATGTTATTGATCAAATATCAGGGTGTCAGAGCCCAGCGTGATGTCGAGTTATCTGACAAACATCCCGGAACAGCTAGGAAACTAAAAAATAAGTTAAAATGGCATTCTCCAAAAGTAAAAAACTAAAACTTAAAAACTACAAAGTTTTAAAACTTCAGAACAATAAAAAACAAAGATCTTTGTGGTGTAAGTTGAGCTGCAGCAGGTTTTGGACAGCATGGGGCAGCAGTGAGCCCATTCAGGGCGGGAAACAGGACTTTGTTGTCTCACCTTGGTCTGGAACCAGGACTCCAGCTCGTTGCGGTTCTTGTTGGCTACGGTCTCGTAGTGTTCTCTGATTCCGGCCATGACAGCGGACAGGTCCTGCTGTGGAGCGGCGTCCACCTCCACGTTGACCTGGCCTCCTACCTGGGCTCGTAGGGCCAGCAGGTCCTGCAGGAAGACCCAGGTTAAACTTCTGTCTTTTAATCTTCTTGCTGCACAATCACATTTTTGAGGGGCTTGGGATGCTCGCAAAAATTGGCACACATGTCAGAACTGGTGAAAATTGCAAAGTTGTGCAGTGATTGGGCTTGTGGCCAGCGCCCCCTAACGCCGTGGTTTGGAAAGTTTCTATGATATTCACGAAATTTGGTGGGAAAATGTTACTTATCTTCAGGAACATATAACATTTTTATGATTTTTTTTCGCCTGACAGGATGTCGGGCATCTTGGATTTTGCACCTTAATTTTCATTTTACAAACATGTTTGAGAGGACTTACACAAAACTCTTAAAACTTTGTAGCCACTTTCAAAGTAGTAATTATTTTTCAGAGTTAATTTGTGCTTGGGCGTGACATGATGGCCGTTCATCGCTGCTTGCAGCTTTAATTTATCTCTCCATCTGGTTTCAGCGCTCTCACCTCCTCATGGTTCTTCTTGAGGAAGATCAGTTCGTCCTTTAGACCCTCAATCTGCATCTCCAGGTCGGATCTTCCCATAGTCACTTCCTGCAGAACTCTCTTCAGCCCGGCGATGTCGGCCTCTACCGACTGATGCATAGCCAGCTCGTTCTCAAACCTCAAAAAACATGAGGGTTGAAATGGTTGTGTTAATGACTGACGATGTCTGGACGTTAAAGGAAACAAAGTCTCACACTCACTTGACTCTGAAGTCGTCGTTGGCCAGCCGGGCGTTGTCGATGGCGAGGACAATGCCGGCGTTTCCACAAGCAGCGAAGTTGATCTGAAAAGTTCAAAAAGTTATGAACGTCAAACTAAAATGTTAAAAGAACTCAAAAAGCAATATAATAAAATTTTATTTTAGACATGTATTAGACATTTATTTATTTTATTCATATGTTACACTACTTTTGTGAAGCAAAGACTTTGGTAACTCATTTCGAGCACCAAAACAATTCGTCCACATGAGTAAAGGTGGAAATGTTTTCACACAAGAGATTTGAGGAAATCCAAAAAGCAAACAACTTTTCAGCTTCAGGGTTAAATTGTCTCTTTACACATTGCTCTAGGACAAATTTGGGCTTCAGTTAAAAAAACTGCCCTAACACAAGAAAGACATGGAAGAGAGCTTGGGACACTTGTCATTTGCCTCTCTGTGTATAACTGAAGAATTCCAAAAAAGTGAACATCAACTTTTCAGCATTATTGGCCAAATTATCTTTTTACACAACGCTCTAGGACACATGTGAAGGCAGAGTTTGTTCTGAACATTTTGATATGAAACACATAGGGATCAGTTATATACAAATACCTTAAAAGGTGAATCTAAGAAGATATGTAGAAACTGAATAAATGCTCTTAGAGTTCAGAGTCTCTGTGCTCACCTGGTCCTGCAGGTCTTTGATGCGGACATAGTACGAGGTCCAGTCGTGGGATGCAGGTTTGGTCTTGTTCTCCAGGAACTGTCTGATCTTCAGCTCCAGGTCGGCGTTGGCCCTCTCCAGGCTGCGCACCTTGTCCAGGTAGGACGCCAGGCGGTCGTTGAGGTTCTGCATGGCCACTTTCTTGTTGTCGGAGATGTCGACGCCGTCGGACAGGTTGAAGGCGCCGCCAGCACCGGCGGCAGAGGAGGAGGAGAAGGAGGCCTGGGAGACACAGATTCCCGTCCCTCCGGCTCCTCCGTACACGCTGCCGGCCCCCATGCGGCCGACACGGCGGGGGGAGGAGGAGGAGGACATGAGGCTGCTGCGGCTGGAGAAGGAGGTCATGGCTGAGGGTCGGCTGGTCATCGGCTCTGAGCGGAGAGTGAAGAGCTGCTGGGACCGAGGCTCCTTTTATGCCTAAAAATGAGGCTGGGTCGTGGGGTGGGGAGCGATGCCAGATGGGCCAGGTGGATCACATGAAGCCCGGGGCCCAGAGAGCAAACCGGTCAGAGCTGAACAGGCGAGGTCCAGCAGGTCGGGGCGGTCTGCAGCTGAAGGGAGGCTCTGGGCGCTTCACTTACATTCTGACTTTTTCTCTCATGTCTCTCTGGACCTGAAAAAGTTTAATTTAGAGAAAAGACTCAATTATCTTCGACAATGAAAAAGGAAGGGTCAGTACTTACTTTGATTCTAGAGGACTAAAAACCAGAGCTGCGAAGATTAATGGATTAGCTGTCAACCAATAAATTAATCTCCAGCTATTTTGATAATTGATTAATCAGTTTGTCATTTCTTATGAGATAACAGGTAAACCTGGCCTGATGTCAGCTTGTTAAATGTGAATATGTTCTAGTCTCTTCTCTCCTCTGTGACAGTAAACTGAATATCTTTGAGTTGTGGACAAAACAAGACATTTGAGGACATCATCTTGGGCTTTGGGAAACACTCATTCACATTTTTCACCATTTTCTGACATTTTAGAGAACAAACAACTAATCCATTCATCCAGGAAATAATCCACAGATTAATCGACAATGAAAATAATCTCTCAGCCCCTCAGCTGTGATAACATCTCAACATACCCCTCCTTTTGTGAGCTGTTTCTTAATCATCTCGCCTGAGGGCAAAGCTGTGAGCTGTGAGGCGTTTGTGGTCTGACTGGATGTCTTATGTGTGATTATATTCACTGTAGCCTATGTTAAGATTTGACCGCTGGATATTACGACGCAATGGGCAGCACCTAGCAAGCAGTCCAAAGCTAGCTGCAGCTAGCTCGTCAGCTAGCCGGGGTAGGAGCTCCGCAGACCCGCATTTAACTCGTTTTTGGGCCTTTTTGAAGCTAGTTTCCGTGCCATGTCATCTTTAATTTAATAATATTTTTTGTATGTGTGTTAAGTTAAATGATCAAGGGAACGGCTTTCTTTTTTGGATATGTAGCTAGGTCAGTGAATAACTGATGTTAGTTATGTGGGTCATCATCGGGATGACCCTGTTAGCAGGAACAGCTGGTATCACGGCGGCTAGCTGGTTGAGGATAATTTAATTTATCATTTAAAACAAAAATGCAATACATACACATGCTTGTGTTGGTGAGGATTACTCTGCAGATTGTGAATGTGAGAACACAACATGAACGAAAACGTACGAGTTTAGCTTGCCGTCCGTCTACAGCATAGTTCTTCCGCCGTCCGTCATGGCGTTCATAATTCGCGCGAGTGGAGCGTGACGTCAAGTGCAAAGGGTCTATACATGGACTTACTATATGAATGATATTTTATGTGTGTCATGCCACTAAGTGGCCCATCGCACACAGTTACATGACACCAACACAAAGGACATTTCATCCAAAGCTTCCAGTCCAATGTCCACACACAACATACTCTACTTAAACTAAACATTTCATACATAAAACTAAACATTTGATAGCGATTTAAACAAAACAGTAAACGCTTGCTAGCATGTTTTCTACAGCACTCACTGCTTAGGGACCGTTCGGTATTTTTGGAATGGACCACTGGAGGAAAATAGGGGATGGTCTGTCTTTTTATTATTTGTTGAGGGGAGGGTCATCCAACATTTTTTAGTCTGGGGGGGGGGGGGGGGGGGGGGGGTGTCACCCAACTTTTGTATTCATGAAAAAAACAACATTTCAAAGTGGCTTGTTTGGTGCATATTTTTTCATGTAGCTCTTACCGGCAATTTCCACTGGATGCGGAACGTCTTCGGAACGTCGACGGAGTCATTAGGTTTCCATTAAAGTCAATGTGTGTATTTCGACTGACTGCGGAACGTCTGCGTTCCTACTCCGTCCCAGTTCCGTCAGTCCAACAGCCCTCCGGGGCTGATACGCAGAGCATCTATTTTTGACAAATGCTGGAGAGCTCCGCAGCAATTCAGCACAATTCAGATTGTGCGGGACAGGGAGTCAAGCACAGAAACAAAATAAAACATCCGGTTACTTTTCAAAATAAAATACACTGTGCTCACGGCGGATCATATTTCCCTGCACTACACCTTGAAAACACAGCACAGAGTTGTTTCCCCTCTACTTCTCCTAATGGATTTGTGTTGGTTTTGTGGTTCTGTTTATAGAAACTACATCCTGTTATATCGCGCGAAGATACGTGGATTTGCGAGATCTCGTGGTCGGCTGTACGCAGCTGTTACGCAACAAATCCGGACCTAGTGGGTATTGACGGACGGCGGAGCACGCAGCCGTTCCGCAGTGGAGCTGGTCCGCAGACGTTCCGCATCCTGTGGAAATCCACGGTTAGTCTCTGCCCTCCTTCGCTACCAGATGGGTCTGACCCATGAGTTTGCTGGAGGGCAGAGGGAGCACTGCCTGGTGGCTGAAACGGATAATTGCATTGTTTAAAAAATGAGTGGAATAATTATATCTGGCATGACCAGATATTTTATAAATATCTTAAATAACACAAAACCACTAAATGGTGGTAGGTAATACATCAGATTTCATATACTGCTTTAGTAAAAAAAATATTACCTGGCTGACGATGGGAGCAGCAGGACGCAAAAAAAGAAGTTACTGTTGCACTAGTCTGGACATCTCACCTTGCCAACCTTGTAATAAAGGTTTCCTAAATGCCATGTATATACATGTGATGTCAGCTTAATAATTGATTGTGGGTTTTGTGTAGATTTGGACTTTTATACGTTTATTCCACTTTGTTTAAACGGTGAAGTGGAGAGGCCTCGTTCACCTGTTTGGAGCTGGCTGGTGAACGTGACGCTCGTATCGGCCTTGCTGGATACACCGTGACTCTGTTTGTGGATCTACTGATCGCTGTGGATTACTTTTTTTCGTGTCAGTGGATTACGGCAAAATGTGGATCTTTTTTCTCAACGTGTCTTAACGTTTTATGGTGAGTTTGGAGAGGCATCTCAACAGACTGGAGGTCCAACACTGATTGGTCACCGTTACATTTTAGTTGACTTTAAGCATCTGTCCAAGACAGCCGTGCTGTGATTGGATTTCATAAGGGCAAATTGTTAAATTGTTACAATGTCATTTAAAATCTGCTTTAAAAATAAACATATGTGTTTTGGAATATAATGTTCAGCTTCAGCACCTTTACCTATGTGCTAAAGTATACAATGACTGAGGAAGCCTAGTGACCAGTCCGTAGCAACCAGTGTTGAATTGTTATTTCCCAGTGTCCTTTGCTGAATGGTCTCAATGTTTTATTATTTTATTTCATATGAATAATAGTTTACTAGAGGAGTAACTTAGTATTTGAAGTAATTCAGGAAGTGTTCATTTAGTTTCCATGCTTATTGTGTTTCCATAACAATGTTAGCTAGTTAATCTACTGAAATGGCCCCCACACCATAACAATGTTAGTGAGTTAATCTACTGAAATGGCCCCCACACCACAACAATGTTAGTGAGTTACTCTACTGAAATGGCCCCCACACCATAACAATGTTAGTGAGTAGATCTACTGAAATGGCCCCCACACCATAACAATGTTAGTGAGTAGATCTACTGAAATGGCCCCCACACCATAACAATGTTAGTGAGTAGATCTACTGAAATGGCCCCCACACCATAACAATGTTAGTGAGTTAATCTAGTGAAATGGCCCCCACACCATAACAATGTTAGTGAGTTAATCTACTGAAATGGCCCCCACACCATAACAATGTTAGTGAGTTAATCTACTGAAATGGCCCCCACACCATAACAATGTTAGTGAGTTAATCTACTGAAATGGCCCCCCCACCATAACAATGTTAGTGAGTTAATCTACTGAAATGGCCCCCACACCATAACAATGTTAGTGAGTTAATCTAGTGAAATGGCCCCCACACCATAACAATGTTAGTGAGTTAATCTAGTGAAATGGCCCCCACACCATAACAATGTTAGTGAGTTAATCTAGTGAAATGGCCCCCACACCATAACAATGTTAGTGAGTTAATCTACTGAAATGGCCCCCACACCATAACAATGTTAGTGAGTTAATCTACTGAAATGGCCCCCACACCATAACAATGTTAGTGAGTTAATCTAGTGAAATGGCCCCCACACCATAACAGAGGAGTGGGATGAGTCAGATGAGAATGCAGAGGTTAACTCCTGTACGTCATGGCTGTAAAAATCAAATGGCATCTGTACTTCTTTGGTAAGTGCAAACGCAAGGGGAGGGTCACGCCTCTTTTTCAAATCATTTTGGAAGGTCATAGGAAAATTATTGCTGAGGAGGGGAGGGTCAAGTCTTTTTAGCCTAAAGGTCCCAAAACTCCTCCGGTGTATGAAACTAATCCTTTCATACAGAAAATGATCCACAGATTAATTGACAGTAAAAATAAATTCTCAGCCCCTCAGCTGTGATGACATCTCAACATACCCCTCCTGTCGTGAGCTGTTTCTCAATCGTCGCATTTGTGATATTCCAGGGAAACAGGAGGAGTCGACAGGTCAGGCTCCATTCCTGCTCCTACTGATGGTCCAACAGGGAAACAGGAGGAGTCGACAGGTCAGGCTCCATTCCTGCTCCTACTGATGGTCCAACAGGGAAACAGGAGGAGTCGACAGGTCAGGCTCCATTCCTGCTCCTACTGATGGTCCAACAGGGGAACAGGAGGAGTCGACTTTCATGCAATACAAGTCAATCTAAAATACATTCTACTAAACAATAATGCTTAGGTATTTAATTTAATGTTTATTAACATTTTTTGTTTTTATGTGAACTTCCTCCACAGAATGATGACTTAATTTGTGGTCTTTGTCTTGTTGGCTGTTCTAGGACAGACTAGCTGCCAAATTGGTGAGATTATTCTTTTAATTGGTTGATTCAAATTATTGATATTTACCCAATGAATTCACATTTTAGTATTTAATAGGCATATGTAACATGTGTGCCTATCTATCTTCATTATCACATTTTGTAACTAAACACTGCTCGAACTGGTGATTTATACCATATACTGTAACATGACCAATACATGCCTCAGCAGAACGTCACATTCAAAGTTCAATCAAATACACTGACTGCCCGTTCTATGGCGACAAATTTGGTCAGATCAACACATGTAATATGTCTGTGCCTTCCATAAACTGTGTTTAATTACACATTTTGTAACTCTGTCCAGATCCTAATATTGCTAGAGGCGGAAAAGCAACTCAGTCCTCCGTGCTTAAGGATGGCGTCCCTGAAAGGGCCATTGATCGAAATCGTGCTAGCAACTGGGCACAGGGATCCTGTATCCACACTAACATTGATTTACAACCATGGTGGAGACTGGACCTCCTGAACACATATCAGATCAACACTGTCACCATCACCAACAGAGGAGATTGTTGCCCCGAAAGAATCAATGGTGCTGAGAACCGCATTGGAGATTCCCTCAATGACAATGGCAACGGTAACCCCAGGTATAAAAACACTTTCTGTCTTATATAAAATTTTAACATTTAACATTGGATGTGTAAATTACAGGACATTAATGCACTGGATATCTACATAATTACCTAATAGAAATACATATGTTTCCCTGTGATGGCATGATCACATTTTAAATACAACTGGTGGTAAGATGTATGCATAGTCTGTGTCTTGTAACACGGTATTACTCATAGTTCTGTTTCATTTTATTTTTCATCAGATGTGCTGTTATCTCGTCTATGGCAGCTGGGACCTCCCAAACCTTTGTGTGTAATGGAATGGAAGGCCGTTATGTTAACATCGTGATTCCTGGAAGACAACAGTACCTGACACTGTGTGAGGTGGAAGTCACTGGGAAACTAAACTGATTCTAAAACAATTTTGTCGGTTCATGTCCACTTATTTTTAACACTAGTATATGCAAGTTAGCGTATTCAATGTGTTCTGGCTTTTCAAACTGAGCATACTTTTAGTAAAACACTTGGCATTGTCATATGGTCTAAAATCACCTGGCCAAAGGACTACAGTTGAAAATAAGCCGGCTGGCTAACATTGGCACATTTACAGAAATGTTCATTAATGTGTGTTGTCCTTTATAAAATAAAGAATAAGAATGTCATAAGGTCAGGACAATCACATGCTGAAGCTTTATGTAGAACTGACACAGATGTTTGTATAATACATTAGTTAACATAAAAATTGGATTGTAGAGGTTATTGTTCAAATTTAGACAGAGAGCAAAAGAGATGGCTTTAGAACATACAGCTCTAGTAACTGATCATACTTACTATTCTGTTTCATGAAAGCGACAAGAGAGGCATAATTTAACAGAGCTGTGGGGAAATGAAAGTAACGTGGGAAATTAATGATATACATTAAGAAATAGGTCTCTTTGCTGTATCTGGCATTGGGTGTGTTGTTATGTTTTTTGTTGTTGTTTTTATCTACTGTACTTGCAAAATAAAAATTACTTTTACAAAAGCTAATCATCTGAGTATTTTTTTTTCCTCCCACTCATTATCTGTCCAGACTTGATTGGCTCTCTTTTCAAGTTAAGTCAACTTTATTGTCGATTCTGCAGCATGTGCCAGACATACAGAGCAATTGAAAATATGTTTCTCTCTGACCCACGGTGCAATAAGGACACATATAACAAGTATAATATAAAACATAAGAAATGTATTCAAATAAAGATAAAAAAGATAATCTATTATATTTTGCTGGGGGAGAATAACTGATGAATACTCTGTTACAGTCATGCTTACAGTGTGCATTGAGTTTATCACTTAATTATCTTCATAGTTTCTAGATTTTAGAGTCCAATTTCTTCAGCGTCTTTATTTTCTATGTCCATATACGAGGAAGGAAAGCATATATGTGAAGAAGCAAACTCAGCAGCAACAATAAAACAAAGAGCAATTGTTTGGCAGACAATAGCGATCGGACTGAATGATAGTCTAAAAATATACATTTAAGAACCACTTCTCTTAACTGAAACCATTCTGCCCACTTTTAATGCAAAATATACAACTGTGTGCAAATGATTAGTAGCCTAACTCCTTCAATGTTAAAAATATGCCGGTTTCAGTTCAGAGTCATGGTCACATAAAGTCTATTTTTAGGCTACTTACACATTCAGTCAGTCCGCTTTCTTTCACTGTCTTATTACAGCGCCCGTGTTTCACTTCATCAAACTTCCACAAGAAGCTGCTGCTCACTCTGTGTAAAGTAAATGCACAACGCGTATTCTTCATTTTAGCATCAGGAAATCTGTGATCGACCTCACGGTCTGTTAAGGAAAGCCGTGAACGTGCATCTATCAGAATTACTTCAGCCTGACCCACGGTGCAATAAGGACACATATAACAAGTATAATATAAAACATAAGAAAGGTATTCAAATAAAGATAAAAAAGATAAGTAATACTTGTATTAAAAAATAAAGATTTCCTTAAAAATGTCCTTTATTGTCATCGCATTTGAGTACAATAAAATTGTAGACCCACTGTAGTAAGGTGCATCATCATTGTAACACACACACACATATATATGTGTGTGTGTTACAAGCTATATATATATATATATATATATATATATATATATATATATATATATATATATATATATATATATATATATATATATATATATATACATATATATATATATGTGTATATACATATATATACACATACATATATGTATATATACACACACACACACATATATATATATATATATATATATATATGTGTGTGTATATATATGTATATATACACACACATATATATATATATATATATATATATATATATATATATATATATATATATACACACACACTCCAAATACATCTCACCCATCATTCATAGCAAACACTCTCATCTTTCCTGCAAGCACATCATAACCATAACATTAAAAACACAACTTGCCCACTCCCTCACACTAAGTGGATAATACATATTCTAATGTGGATAAAGTGTTGAGAAAAAGTGCAAACTGCATCATTACAAAAGTTTAGCGTAATTTAAGACTGTTATTGCTTTGTATGCATGTAAACCAAGTCCAGGGTGTTACTTTCTCTTGTGGAAAAGTTTACATGTTGATGGAAATGAGGCAGAACAGTCTTGAGATATGTGTTGTTAAAAACCCCGGTGTTAATGAATAATAATAATAATGAGAATAATTTTCTCATTGACTTCTATAGAAAACAAACCCTTTTTTGCAACCGCATGTGTCGCCCCCTGCTGAAATTCAGATACAATACAGGTTTAAGGCACTTTTGCATTTTTTTTAATTATTTTAATTTATTTGATTGGGACAGTGCATGTTAATGAACAAGCATGGAATAAATGCATGTAAACATGCCGGATTATAGCCAAGGACTAATTACCATCCGCATTTGCATCACTTCACCAAACCGGATGCTCTGTCCATTCATTATATAAAGTCTATAGAGAGGCGAAGTCCTCTCTATAGAAGGTGTGTTTTTTCCAGCGAAGTTTTATCAGCAGAGAAGAGTAAGAACAAGTGAGGTCCTCTGCTCGTGTGAGTAACGTTACGTCCCGGTACGATACACACAGACATCGTAGTTTCAGCGAGATGTCATCCATGCGACTTTGAAGTGTGATAGTCTTTCTAATTAAGTATTTTCACAGTCTTATACTCCAACAGTTTAACAATAAACTGAGACTTTCTTGATTTGCAAATTTACCTTTTAAACTGACAAACATCATTATGTGTAATTCATGACTCAATTCAAATGGCAGGAAAAAAGGAAAAAGTCTTTCCTCGTTCACTACGTTCTCATTTCTTCCAAATTAAGCTCTCATGGTGATCCACCGGAAGGGGAGGGACCTCGCCCCTCTTTGGTCCACCATGATGGATTTTTTATTAATTTGCATTATATGAAATACAGTAACATGAATAGAACTTTGTCAGTTTTGATTCTATCAACCCCAAATTTGGTCCGCATTCTTGAGGGACTGAGTTACAACGATTTTGAAGTCAGCAAATAGGAGGTGCTTAAAATACCACAAATACGTACTGCAAAACTTGGTGGACAGAATTACAACAAAATTGGTACATATGGTCTTGGGGCGAGAATTAAATTAGATCTGAAGTGTCATATTGATTGAGGTATGTAGGCGTGGCCTATTTATCATTATATGTTAAATTATGCCTTTTCTCAAGTTACTGCAGGCTGGGAGGAGCTACAGACATGATCATGTTCAGCATAATTGATGGTAATGTGTTAATAATTCCCATAAAATATGATTCCATTTGGCCTGATGGTGGCGCTATAACTTATGCCAACATTTTGAAGGGCTACGTCCCTCACACAGTGAGTCTGATTGACTTGTTATTTCACAAACATGTCTAGCTCAATGTGTTCTACAACTTCTGCCATGATGTGTTTTGCATAATGTGAAAAACAGTAAAATGAATAGAACTTTGTTGATTTTGATTCTATGAACATAAAATACAAATTGGTATAGAGCCATGTGGGACTGAAATACACATTTCTGCTATAAACGAGCAAGATTGGTCATAAAAAATGGCTGCATATATCAAAGAACTTGATAAAGGGTGGGGTTTAGCAGGTAATTGCCCATAACTCAGATTCTTCCACAGCAATGCTGCCTAAAATAGATGGAGACATCTGACACCAAGACCTGAACATACGGTACACTCCAAGTCTTGTTAAAACCAATGAAGGGGGGCGAAATAACGGGACTTATTGAAATGCTGCATCTATTGTAGTGATGAAACAGGTGTGTGCTTGGTTTCACCACTTTTTCTATTCAGGATTAAACCATCGGAAGTGGTTTTGTGAAGCTTTGTGAATCTAGAAATCGCTCAATGCTGCTTTCTGCTTTGACTTTTGTGATTGGGCATCTGTTTAATGCTGCTTGCTGCACTGACTTTTGGTGATTGGGCTGCTTCCTAGGGGCGGCTGTGGCTCAGGTGGTAGACTAGTCGACCACCAATCAGAAGGTTGCTGGTTTACCCTGGCCCTGCTGTCCAATGTCGAAGGGAATTGCTCCCAATGCTGCGCCATTGGTGTGTGAATGCGTGTATGTTTATGTGCTAAGCAGATGGCGCGGGGGCCATTTCAGTAGATTAACTCACTAACATTGTTATGGTGTGGGGGCCATTTCACTAGATTAACTCACTAACATTGTTATGGTGTGGGGGCCATTTCAGTAGATTAACTCACTAACATTGTTATGGTGTGGGGGCCATTTCAGTAGATTAACTCACTAACATTGTTATGGTGTGGGGGCCATTTCAGTAGATTAACTCACTAACATTGTTATGGTGTGGGGGCCATTTCAGTAGATCTACTCACTAACATTGTTGTGGTGTGGGGGCCATTTCAGTAGATTAACTCACTAACATTGTTATGGTGTGGGGGCCATTTCAGTAGATTAACTCACTAACATTGTTATGGTGTGGGGGCCATTTCAGTAGATTAACTCACTAATATTGTTATGGTGGGGGGGCCATTTCAGTAGATTAACTAGCTAACATTGTTATGGTGTGGGGGCCATTTCAGTAGATTAACTCACTAACATTGTTATGGTGTGGGGGCCATTTCAGTAGAGTAACTCACTAACATTGTTATGGTGTGGGGGCCATTTCAGTAGATTAACTAGCTAACATTGTTATGGTGGGGGGGCCATTTCAGTAGATTAACTAGCTAACATTGTTATGGAAACACAATAAGCATGGAAACTAAATGCACACTTCCTGCATTACTTCAAATACTAAGTTACTCCTCTAGTAAACTATTATTCATATGAAATAAAACAATAAAACATTGAGACCATTCAGCAAAGGACACTGGGAAATAACAATTCAACACTGGTTGCTACGGACTGGTCACTAGGCTTCCTCAGTCATTGTATACTTTAGCACATAGGTAAAGGTGCTGAAGCTGAACATTATATTCCAAAACACATATGTTTATTTTTAAAGCAGATTTTAAATGACATTGTAACAATTTAACAATTCGCCCTTATGAAATCCAATCACAGCACGGCTGTCTTGGACAGATGCTTAAAGTCAACTAAAATGTAACGGTGACCAATCAGTGTTGGACCTCCAGTCTGTTGAGATGCCTCTCCAAACTCACCATAAAACGTTAAGACACGTTGAGAAAAAAGATCCACATTTTGCCGTAATCCAATGACACGAAAAAAAAGTAATCCACAGCGATCAGTAGATCCACAAACAGAGTCACGGTGTATCCAGCAAGGCCGATACGAGCGTCACGTTCACTAGCCAGCTCCAAACAGGTGAACGAGGCCTCTCCACTTCACCGTTTAAACAAAGTGGAATAAACGTATAAAAGTCCAAATCTACACAAAACCCACAATCAATTATTAAGCTGACATCACATGTATATACATGGCATTTAGGAAACCTTTATTACAAGGTTGGCACGGTGAGATGTCCTGACTAGTGCAACAGTAACTTTAGTTTTTTACGTCCTGGTGCTCCCATCGTCAGCAGGTAATATTTTTTTTACTAAAGCAGTATATGAAATCTGATGTATTACCTACCACCATTTAGTTGTTTCTGGTCATGCCAGACGTATTTATTCCACTCATTTTTTAAACAATGCAATTACCCATTTGAGCCACCAGGGGGGCAGTGCTCCTCCTGCCCCCTCCCCCCCAGCCATCTCCGCGTACGCGGTCAGACCCATCTGCTAGAGGGCCAAGACTGAGAGCTACATGGATAAATATGCACAAAACAAGCCACTTCGAAATTTTGCATTTTTTCATGAATACAAAAGTTGGGTAACCCCCCCCACCCAAGACTAAAAAATGTTGGGTGACCCTCCCCTCAACAAAGAATAAAAAGACATGACCCTCCCCTGTTTTCCTCCGGTGGTCCATTCCATAAATACCAAATGGTACCTAAACTACCAGAACTACAACCTTCTGTTGGCCGAGAAAGGGGTTGAAACCTCAAATCGCTGCTTGCAGCTACTTTATTTTATTGTCTTTGTTTGGCAGTTGTGATGTTTAGTCAAGATTCATCGTCTGCTTAACGTTTACCAGAGAGTCTTTATAAGCACTTGTCCATGTTTTGCTGCAGTGCATATATTTTTTACATTCAGCCATCTCATTCCCGACCCCCCTTTTTGTGTCAGAAATGTTTTCTCATGTATGAAATGTCTTCTCCTATGTAGTAAATGTTTAGTTTTATGTTTGTTTATGAATTAAATGTTTACTTTTATGTATGAAATGTTTAGATTAAGTAGAGTATGTTGTAAGTGGACATTGGACTGGAAGCTTTGGATGAAATGTCTTTTGTGTTGGTGTCATGTAACTGTGTGCGATGGGCCACTTAGTGGCATGACACACATAAAATATCATTCATGCAGTAGCTCCATGTATTGTGTAAAAGAAACAACAGGTCATGTTTTGTTACTTTCTGTGTGAAGAGTGATGCTGTCGGAGCTCACCTCATGGATGGAGGAGCAGGAATGGAGCTCCTCGTCGGCTCCTCCTCCTTCCCTGGAGGAGCTGACGATCCGGTCCTGTCAGTCCACACGGAGCCCCGAGGAACAGACATCCAGTCGGACCACAAATGCCTCACAGGTCACAGCTCTGCCCTCAGGTGAAACGATTGAGAAACAGCTCACGAAAGGAGGGGTATGTTGAGATGTTATCACAGCTGAGGGGCTGAGAGATTATTTTCTGTATTTTCTATATGATTAGTTGTTTGGTCTCTAAAATGTCAGAAAATGGTGAAAAATGTGGATCAGTGTTTCCCAAAGCCCAAGACGACATCCTCAAATGTCTTGTTTTTTCCACAACTCAAAAATATTCAGTTTACTGTCACAGAGGAGAGAAGAAACTAGAACATATTCACATTTAACAAGCTGACATCAGGCCAGGTTTACCTGTTTTTTGTTGTCTCAAAGTTGAAAAACTTACAAAAGCCTATTTTGTATAATTAAACATAAAAGTTCAGAACACTTTATAGATTACTGTCTTAATGTAAATAATCTAATGGGGGAGTTTCATTTTATTTGTTGGTTTTAATATTATCCCCTGTTCACCTGTAGTGTCCCTTTAAGATGGGCTGCATTGGGAAACGGTGGAATCAACGAATTCAGTATTTTTTCAATACTTTCAACCTGTACAATCACTTAGGACTTATTATATGTTATAGAGGAGACTTTCATGAGACTAGATCCGTAGATTTCCGTTGCAGTTTGTTTGGTGTAATGTTGCATAATGCCTGTACTATGAGAAAATGTTTCAGAATATAGGTGGAGTGAGTGTGGATACTCTCGCTGATTACGATGGATTCAGCCTGAAGAGAAAGAATGAAGATGTGAATGTAGATCTAATTTTTGCAATGTTTCTGAGCTGCAGTAAACACATGACAGAACCAGTTTTGGGATGTGCGACTGTTTAAACAGACCTGCATTCTTGCACAGAACATCCACAGAAGAGAAAGAAGTATTCAGATTACTGCAGTAAAGTTACTAATACCAAACTGTAAAAATACTCTGTTACAAGTAGAAGTCCTGCATTGTAAATGTTACTTCAATAAAAGTCTGTAAGTATCATCAGGAAAATGGAGTTAAAGTATTCAAACACTGTAGAAAGTGTAAAGGATCCAACCAGTAGTGTGTGTGATGGTCTGATCATCTCAGCTGGACTTGTAGCCGTTAGATTGTCGGCTAGTTTACTTTAGAATCAAACATCAGATTTTATAAATTACATGTTTTGTGTGCAGAAATCTTAATGTGTAAAGTAACTAGTAACTAAAGCTGGAACAGGTGAATGTAGTGGAGTAACTAAAGTAACTAGTAACTAAAGCTGGAACAGATGAATGTAGCGGAGTAACTAAAGTAACTAGTAACTAAAGCTGGAACAGATGAATGTAGCGGAGTAACTAAAGTAACTAGTAACTAAAGCTGGAACAGATGAATGTAGCGGAGTAACTAAAGTAACTAGTAACTAAAGCTGGAACAGGTGAATGTAGTGGAGTAACTAAAGTAACTAGTAACTAAAGCTGGAACAGATGAATGGAGCGGAGTAACTAAAGTAACTAGTAACTAAAGCTGGAACAGATGAATGTAGTGGAGTAACTAAAGTAACTAGTAACTAAAGCTGGAACAGGTGAATGTAGTGGAGTAACTAAAGTAACTAGTAACTAAAGCTGGAACAGATGAATGGAGCGGAGTAACCAAAGTAACTAGTAACTAAAGCTGGAACAGATGAATGTAGTGGAGTAACTAAAGTAACTAGTAACTAAAGCTGTAACAGATGAATGTAGTGGAGTAACTAAAGTAACTAGTAACTAAAGCTGTAACAGGTGAATGTAGTGGAGTAACTAAAGTAACTAGTAACTAAAGCTGGAACAGATGAATGTAGTGGAGTAACTAAAGTAACTAGTAACTAAAGCTGGAACAGATGAATGTAGTAGAGTAACTAAAGTAACTAGTAACTAAAGCTGGAACAGATGAATGTAGTGGAGTAACTAAAGTAACTAGTAACTAAAGCTGTAACAGGTGAATGTAGTGGAGTAACTAAAGTAACTAGTAACTAAAGCTGTAACAGGTGAATGTAGTGGAGTAACTAAAGTAACTAGTAACTAAAGCTGGAACAGATGAATGTAGCGGAGTAACTAAAGTAACTAGTAACTAAAGCTGGAACAGATGAATGTAGCGGAGTAACTAAAGTAACTAGTAACTAAAGCTGGAACAGATGAATGTAGTGGAGTAACTAAAGTAACTAGTAACTAAAGCTGTAACAGGTGAATGTAGTGGAGTAACTAAAGTAACTAGTAACTAAAGCTGTAACAGGTAAATGTAGTTGAGTAAAAAGTCCAATATTTCTCTCTGAAATGTAGCAGAGTAGAAGTAGAAAGTGGCATGAAAAGAAAAGACTCAAGTAAAGTACAAGTACCTCAACATTTGGACTTAAGTACAGCACAGGAGTACATGTACTTAGTTAAATTCCACCACTAACAGTGATCAGGTGCAAGGTGAGGTGATGCACCCCCACCCCCTGGCCTTAATCTGAACTCAGAGGATTGTAATAAATGCAACTTTACATATTCTGTGTTTCAAATCCTTCATGGGCACCATAACGCTTTAATTTACTGCGCTGCTAACTTTTCAACATACTACAGCACTTTTACACACTTTACCGACAACTGTTTGAACTGTCTTTAAATGCTGTATGTGCTTTTACATATTTTAGTGTACGCATTCTTACATACGTCTGTATGATTGTTGTTGTTTCCTCTTGCACTGCAAGTGGCTGGTGGAGAACAGTTTTTCCTTTTATATGAAAGTATACAAGGAACCATTACAATACATAACTGAGAATCTGAAAAGTACAAGTAACTCAACATTTGTACTGGAGAAAATGTACTAAGTTACATTCCACTCTAGTGGAGACCGCCCCAACCTGCTGCACCGCGCCTATTCAGCTCCGACCGGTTTGCTCTCTGGGCCCCGGGGCTTTATGTGACCCACTGGGCAAGTTTGGCATCCCTCCCCCAGCTGAATCCACCCCCTCCCCTAAGCATAAAAGGAGCCTCATTCCCAGCAGCTCTTCACTCTCCGCTCAGAGCCGACGACCAGCCGACCCTCAGCCATGACCTCCTTCTCCAGCCGCAGCAGCCTCATGTCCTCCTCCTCCTCCCCCCGCCGTGTCGGCCGCATGGGGGCCGGCAGCGTGTACGGAGGAGCCGGAGGGACGGGAATCCGTGTCTCCCAGGCCTCCTTCTCCTCCTCCTCTGCCGCCGGTGCTGGCAGCGCCTTCAACCTGTCCGACGGCGTCGACATCTCCGACAACAAGAAAGTGGCCATGCAGAACCTCAACGACCGCCTGGCGTCCTACCTGGACAAGGTGCGCAGCCTGGAGAGGGCCAACGCCGACCTGGAGCTGAAGATCAGACAGTTCCTGGAGAACAAGACCAAACCTGCATCCCACGACTGGACCTCGTACTATGTCCGCATCAAAGACCTGCAGGACCAGGTGAGCACAGAGACTCTGAACTCTAAGAGCATTTTCTCAATTTTTACATAGCTTCTTAAAGCTTTACTGCGTAACTTTGATATTAATGAACATCCGTTACATTCAAGCCATTACCAAATGAGTTGCTACAAAGATAATTAAGACGATTAGCTGCACACAATAGAAAGGTTAACATTTTGGTTTCTTAAACTTTTTTTTCTCATGTTAGTTTTATAACTTGTGTGTTTTTGTAAAATTTATAGTTAAAGTTCATAACTTTTTGAACTTTTCAGATCAATTCCGCTGCTCGTGGAAACGCCGGCATTGTCCTCGCCATCGACAACGCCCGGCTGGCCAACGACGACTTCAGAGTCAAGTGAGTGTGAGACTTAGTGTCTTTGTGTCTTTCAACATGCCAACATACAACATATGTCACACGGAGGCCACTTGGAGAGCAGCGGTAAAGTGGGCAGGGCAGGAGCGGGGGATTGAAATGGAATGCACCTGCCCTTGTTCACTTTCAGCCCAAACTATACGGATCGACCATAGACCTGAAACAAATATTACACAATTGTCTAATTGTCTTTTTTTTATAATCACGGTTTCTTTGTTTAACCGCAATTAATTGCTAACATTAGCTAAGGGGTATGACTGTTGATGGTAATTGTGGGTTAGGGTTGGGTTAGGGGGTTAGGGTTAGGGGGTTAGGGTTAGGGTTATCAAACTAACAATCAGCCCTTTGTGGGTCGATCTCACCAAGTTCACTTCAGCTTTTCAGACCAAAGGAACGAGGGCAAGTGCATAGGCGAAGTGAACGAGGGCATGTTGAACCACTAATGAAACGCAGCCTCTGTTTCCTTTAACGTCCAAGCATCGTCAGTCATTAACACAATCATTTCAACACTCACGTGAGTTTCTTGAACTCATTCTCATGTTTGTGTATTCAGGTATGAGCATGAGCTGGCCATGCGTCAGTCGGTGGAGGCCGACATCGCCGCGCTGAAAAGAGTCCTGGACGAGCTGACTCTGGCAAGATCCGACCTGGAGATGCAGATCGAAGGTCTGAGGGAGGAACTCATCTTCCTCAAGAAGAACCATGAGGAGGTGAGAGCCTAGATGGCCTACTTAATGTATGAAAATGCATATTTGATATGTATTTATAAATATTCTACTGAAGTAAGAGTACTAAGACTTTGATGAACTTTTACTTAAGTAAAAAATTGAACAAGTAAAATTACCGGTATGAAAGTAAAAGTAAAAAGTAGCTCATTTAAAATTTACTCAGAATAAAAGTTACTTAGTTACTGTTAAACATGCTTTTTTCTATTTATACTTCAATATCTTATTTATACTTATACGTATTTCATTAAATCAAAGTCTTTTGTGATTTGACACAAAACCATTTAGATACTTTTCCAAAACAAAGTTAGAGACCCTTTTCTATTTACTTGTTTTAATGGATGTGATTTAAATTGTAGCAAAGTGCATTACAATACTTCAAACAAATCATACTTAATTAAAAGTAAAATTATTGATTTTAAAAACTATTTTAAATAGTTAAAGTACACATACAAAAAACTACTCAATTACCTTAACATGAGTAATTGTAATTTCTTACATTCCATCTCTGTACAAATGTGATTTGAAATTGAAAGAATTACTATTTAGAAAGTGGCTGCAAAGTTTTGAGAGTTGTTGTGCCTCATAAAGTCCTCAAACGTGTTTGTAAAATGAAAATGAATGCACAGGTGAAATAAATTTAAATTTAGTTTTATACATTCCTAAAGATAAATTAAATGATCCCATCAAATCGTGATCGTGAACATCAAATAAACTTTATCCGAACCATGGTGTGCGTTAGGGGGTGCTATGGAGCCACACCCCTGAGCCCAATCACTGCACAACTTTGCAATTTTGATCTGTCATTTACCATTTTTTTAATTTTCGAGCATCCTACACCCCTCAAAAATGTGATTGAGCAGCGGAAAAATCGGAAAAGGGTTTATTACCACAATAAGTTACACCTATGTGGAATTTGCTTGGTGAATGGTGCTTACATAAACAAACATATGGAACATTATTATGAAATAAACAATAAATACAAAAATAAATATACACATACAAAACCGCTGTTTTGCATTAGAATAAAAAAACAACAGGTCCCTGGCACTTTGGTGCTCGGGCGCTAATAAAAAGATTAAAAGACAGAAGTTTAACCTGGGTCTTCCTGCAGGACCTGCTGGCCCTACGAGCCCAGGTAGGAGGCCAGGTCAACGTGGAGGTGGACGCCGCTCCACAGCAGGACCTGTCCGCTGTCATGGCCGGAATCAGAGAACACTACGAGACCGTAGCCAACAAGAACCGCAACGAGCTGGAGTCCTGGTTCCAGACCAAGGTGAGACAACAAAGTCCTGTTTCCCGCCCTGAATGGGCTCACTGCTGCCCCCTGTTTAATTCTGAAGTTTTAAAACTTTTTTTTTTTTAAGTTTTATAAATTTTAGTTTTTAGTTTTTAAATTTTTGTACTTTTTAAAATTTTTGGAAAATGCATTTCCTGCAGAAAATATGTGTGAATGCTAAAAAGCTAAAATGCTGAACCTACCACAAAGTCCTGTTTCCTGCCCTGTTTGATTGATCTGAAGTTTTATAAATTAGGAAGTTTTTATAACTAGTGTTTTGTTGCTTTAAAGTTTTTGAACTTTTTAGTTTCTTAAGTTCTTCTGTTCCGGACCACAACAGTTTACTATTTTTTATTGTTTTAAAGTTTATACGTTTCAGTTTTAAAGTTTTAAAACTTTTTTTGTTTTTTAAGTTTTAGTTTTTAACATTTATAACTATGGAAGTTTTTTGGAAAAGGCATTTCCTGCAGAAAATGCGTGTGAATGCTAAAAAGCTAAAATGCTAAAGTGAAGTAGTGAGGATATTTGGAAACTTGTGAATGGTTTTATGAATTTCATTAAAAAGTTGTATTACACCACTAATGTAAAAATGATCTGGAGTATTTAAAGGTTTTTTGAAAAGCTTCAAAAGTTCAATAATGCCAAAAGATGTAGAACATTGGTACAGTTTGAATGTATTTTCTAGATGAAAGTATCCAAAAGTACTTGAATACAAGCATAAACGTCCTTAAAGAACTATTTTTTTTGTTGTTTTTAAGTTTTTAAGTTTTAAAACTGTTTAGTTTTTTAAGTTTTAGTTTAAGCGGAGCTCCTCGGGAAGTCAAAATGAATTTCAGTGTAAACTGACTAAACTATAAAAGTTTTTTCTTATCGTTTAAGTTATAGTTTTACTTTTTTTTTACTTTTATAACTTTTGTTGTTTTGAAGAAACTTTGTAGTTTCTTAAAGGTCCTATGACATGTTGCCTTTTGGATGCTTTTATAAAGGCTTTAGTGGTCCCCTAATACTGTATCTGAAGTCTCTTTTATATAGGCCTTAGTGGTCCCCTAATACTGTATCTGAAGTCTCTTTTATATAGGCCTTAGTGGTCCCCTAATACTGTATCTGAAGTCTCTTTATATAGGCTTTAGTGGTCCCCTAATACTGTATCTGAAGTCTCTTTTATATAGGCCTTAGTGGTCCCCTAATACTGTATCTGAAGTCTCTTTATATAGGCTTTAGTGGTCCCCTAATACTGTATCTGAAGTCTCTTTTATATAGGCCTTAGTGGTCCCCTAATACTGTATCTGAAGTCTCTTTTATATAGATCTTAGTGGTCCTCTAATACTGTATCTGAAGTCTCTTTTATATAGGTCTTAGTGGTCCTCTAATACTGTATCTGAAGTCTCTTTTATATAGGTCTTAGTGGTCCTCTAATACTGTATCTGAAGTCTCTTTTATATAGGCCTTAGTGGTCCCCTAATACTGTATCTGAAGTCTCTTTTATATAGACCTTAGTGGTCCCCTAATACTGTATCTGAAGTCTCTTTTATATAGGCCTTAGTGGTCCCCTAATACTGTATCTGAAGTCTTTTATATAGGCCTTAGTGGTCCCCTAATACTGTATCTGAAGTCTTTTATATAGACCTTAGTGGTCCCCTAATACTGTATCTGAAGTCTCTTTTATATAGACCTTAGTGGTCCCCTAATACTGTATCTGAAGTCTCTTTTATATAGACCTTAGTGGTCCCCTAATACTGTATCTGAAGTCTCTTTTATATAGACCTTAGTGGTCCCCTAATACTGTATCTGAAGTCTCTTTCACTAAATTCAGCCTTGGTGCAGAATTCCAGCCACTAGAGCCAGTCCCACAATGAGCTTTCCTTAGGATGTGCCATTTCTGTGTCTGTAGCTTTAAATGCTATTGAGGAGGAGAGAGGGGGGGGGGGGGGGCAAGGTGGAGGGTGGGGGTGTGGCCTTGACCAACTGCCACTTTGCTTGTTTGCAAGCCATGATGTCTCTCTCTTCCTCATGAGCGGGCCAAATTCTCTGGGCGGGCAAAGCAGAGAAAGGGGAGGTAACCTTTCCCCTTATGACGTCATAAAGGGAAGATTCCAGATCGGCCCATCTGAGCTTTCATTTTCTCAAAGGCAGAGCAGGATACCCAGGGCTCGGTTTACACCTATCACCATTTCTAGCCACTGGGGGACCAGAGGCAGGCTGGGGGAACTCATATTAATGTTAAAAAACCTCATAAAGTGACATTTTCATGCCATGGGACCTTTAAGTTCTGCTGACCACAAACACTTTTTTTTGTTAAGAAGTTTAAAGCTTTGTAGTTTTTTAAGTTTCAGTTCTGAAGTTTAAAAACTCTTTTAGTTTTTAACTTAGGATGTTTTTATCACTACATGTGTCTTGTTTTGAAGTTTTGAAACTTTTAAGTTTTTTGAAGTTTTATAATTTTAAGTTTTGGAGCTTGAAAATGTTTAGTTTCTCAAGTTCTGATTCAGGATATTTTTAAATTTTAAGTTTTAAAACTGTGTAGTTATTTAAATTTTAGTCTTTAATTTATTTTTAGTTTCTTAACTTCTGCTGTTCCAGGATGTTTGTCAGATAACTCGACATCACGCTGGGCTCTGACACCCTGATATTTGATCAATAACATCATTGATTGTTCTTCACAGTCAGCCGAGCTGAACAAAGAGGTGGCTGTGAGCACCGAGACTCTGCAGACGTCCAAGACTGAGATCTCAGAGGTCAGACGAACTCTTCAGTCTTTGGAGATCAAACTGCAGTCTGAGATCAGCAAGGTAAGAAACCACTAAAACTGTCAACTTCATCAAGTCATCAAATGTAACATTGTTTCTGCATTTTGGGATCGAGTCTAACAACAAAACAACAATCCAACAAGCCAAAAATGATCTGAAAAGCTTTCCCTTTTATTGACGACTGAATTTTGATATTTTAACCCTTAAAGTTAATCGTTCCGGTGCTAATCAATGACAGCCATTTCTGCCAGGAAAATAGAGATAAGTGAAGAAAAGTTGATTGCATAACTTTGACCATGACTTTCATTTGAGCTTTTCGTTAATTTGGTTCTTTTCTGGCAGAGTCGGCCTTCTGTATTGGTTTGAATGTAAAAAAGGTTTGAGGTGTTTTGTAAGGTACTAAAGGGCTGTCTTACTGTAAATCAAAGTGATGGTAATCATTGATTGTCCTCCCTCTTCCTCAACAGAAAGGAGCTGTGGAGGCGACTCTGGCTGAGACCAAGAGCCGCTACGCCAACATGCTGACAGGTTATCAGAGGCAGGTGGAGGGTCTGGAGGCGCAGCTGTCCCAGCTCAGGGCCGACCTGGGTAACCAGAGGGCCATGTACGCCGAGCTGCTGGACATCAAGACCAGACTGGAGATGGAGATCGCCGAGTACAGGAGGCTGCTGGACGGAGAGAGGTGCGCTGAGGGAAAAGTTCAATGAGCTCAGTGTGTTTCACTGTTGCTAACTCTTTCATCTGTAGTTGGTAACCAACTGTTGGTCTTGTACAGTACAATATAGTTTTGAATGTTACTAGCGTTTATCTTCATAATAATAATAAATCCCATCAAGTCTCATCAGTCAAAAAATGTAAAAGTCCAAATAAAATGAATTCTTAATTTCCTGTTCTGCAGCACCACCACTGCTACGAAGACGTCCACCACAACCAAGACCTCCAGGGTGGTGGTGATAACACAGGAAGTGGACGAGTCTGGAACCGTGATCAGCAGCAGTTAGATGCCCATGGAACCAGAATCAGATGCTGTAACGTGTAAACTGAGTCTGTCTCAGCTTCATTAATAAAGACGAAGTCTGACATTGTTTTCTGTGGTTCACGTGTTTTTATTTCACACTGACGGATCAGCTGCTGCTGCTCTGTTTGCTCACACAATGTTTAGTTTATTTCAATCGGGTGAAATCTGTTGGAGGAGTTTGCTAAAGTACAATGCCTGCAACTAAACAAAAACATTTAAAAAAGCAAAGCAAATTCAAAATGGCTGACTTCCTGTTGGGTTTAGAGGATGCTTCTAAGAGGCGTTTTTTTAGGTCTGGTTATGATTCATATGCCTGACAAATTTCATGCCCCTAGGGGAAACATACTGCATGGGCTACTTTTCTGAAAAATTTGTAGGGGGCGCGATCGGCCAATTTGTTACACCAAAGAACAAGACCCATAAAATAATAAATCTGCGATGTTATTTTTGGTCAACGTGACAGAAATTTGGTTTTACAGCTTTATATTTTGAAAAAGACTCTTGATGTGTTGATTGACAAAGACATATCAATTAACTGCATAAACCTTAGTGGAGCTGCTGCAGGTTTCTGGTATTACGTTTGTCTTTGATGTATTACATATACAAAGTCCACGTAGGGATGGATGGCTCAAACAAACTCAGGACTTTCACTCGGGACAGAACTTTTTGTGTCCCGTGTGAAACCAAAAGTCAATGTGGACTTGTTTACGTAATGTACTTAACCTAGATACTCAGATTTCTGAATGAGCTGAAGTTCTCAGAGATTTTTTGTTTTGGGGGGAGGAGAGCTAAAAAAAAAAAGAAAAAGAAAAAAAAAAGACTATTAGAGACATCTGCATGAAATTAAAGTAGTTGCTAATACACAGCCTTTCTTTTTTTGCCCCAATAACAATTATCTCAGTTTTGTCTGCAATTAGCTGAAGAAAGTTCAGCACATTCAATCTTTTATTCAGTTGCAGAGAGAATTTATGGGACTGAAGTTGTTTGGTTACAGATCAAGATACATTTGGGTGTCATCTGCATAAAGACATCTATTGTTATTGTATTGTTATTATTAACATATGTCTCTTTTTCAGTGAATACCTTCAGAAAACATCCATGAAATCAGCTATGATGATTTGGTCGCAATCTGACAAACGTTCTTAGCACAAAACGTGGGAAAACTGCATATTTTGACCCCTTTCTTCCTCATCTAATATCTCATTAGACATCAAATCTGCGACACATGGTTCCTATAATTTCGCCCTCAAGATCCCAAAACATGGTCCCAATAGCGCCACCATGTGGCCACTTCTTAAGCCCATTGCATTATGTTTGGTAACTTGTGAAACATTAAGCGTAGAAACATTTAATTATGATGTATTATAGTATAAATCACACCATCTTTATCTATAATAACAAGAGAATGTAGTTATTTTGAGTGATACAAGTCAAGACTACAGATATTAATACACAGAATACACACACAAACACGTTTCAGTTCATCACTTTATTTGTGTATTTCTGAGAATGGTTGGCAGTGTGTTGCTGTCTCACTTCTGAGTTTCAGAGGTGACCAGTTCATCGTCGATGAATTCTTTGGTGACGATCACAACTTTACTTTTAGATGAAGTTGAAGTGGTGGTTGGCGGGCTGCGGTGAGACAAACAAAAAGTCCTGTTAGCTTCGATTAACGTTACATTTAGAAGTGATACTCATACAAACATGCATGTTTCTATATTGATACTTTGTGCTCTTTAAACTTTTTATTATTATTTCATTTGCATTATTTCTTTTTGAGTGTTGTTGATTCATTATCATTCATTATCATTATCTACTTTGCATTTACCAGAATTGGTGATATAATAATATAGAAAAAAATTATGGTCCAAAAATTATGTTAAATCACATTTCTTTTAATAAAAAAGTGTCACATTTTCATGAGGGAGGTGCAAAGTCTGTTAGAAGACTCTTATACTATTAGAAGACTATTAGACTAATAGACTATTAGAAGACTCTGAAAATACTTTGAAGTAACTAAAATGTGACAACATCTCGCATCGAACGTTAAAGACTAAGGTTATCTGTCATAATATGTAAACAGGGATCTTGCAGGGTCGCAATTGGCAAGACTATAAATTCCTTTTGAAAAACTAAACCAAACTAGCTAGCTACCACTAGCGTTAGCTGGTAACTTTAAGTCTGCCGTACAAGCAGATGAATGTCTCCATTACCCGGAGGTTTGTGTTTATTTGCCGGTTAAACTGCCGTTCGATTACTCGATTCAGAAGGGTTGAAAATCTGCAACTTTTCCCTCTTTAATGTTTACCTTTGCGCAGCGCCATAGCAACCATAAACACCACTGGCTCTAGCTTTTTGCTGCTTCCTGTTTGGTGCTTGAGGGAGAGCACCCATTGGTTGTTGACGATGTTCACGTGATTTAACTTCCCTTCCAAGACTTAAAACTTAGGATAATATCAAACACGTTTGATTTTGTCTGAACGTCGCAGACAGGAGAAAGACTGACTGGGACGGCTTTTTATGACCTTGCATCAAAACAATGGAGACGACGGGAGCACCCCAACTCTAGCAAGACTCTTAAGGTTTCTTCCCCGAATTATTTATAGAATATATACATTAGTCTGAGAAAGAGGAATCACTTGAAGAGTCGTTTGGTGGAAGGTATATACAAGTAATATTACACAAACCCAGGGAAAACACTGATTGTACACTTTGTTTTTCTGTATCTGCTTGAAATGTTTAATATACTGCATCTGTTTGATCTATCTATGTCCCAGAACATCCCAGAATGCGCTGGGGTATTCACCTGAACATTTCTCCGTCCAGCAGCCTCCTGTACTCGGCAATCTCCATCTCCAGTCTGGTCTTGATGTCCAGCAGCATCCGGTACTCCTGTCCCTGTCGCTCCAGATCAGCCCTGAGGTGGGCCAGCTGCTCCTCCAGACCGCTCACCTGCCTCTGGTAACCTGCCAGCATGTTGGCGAAGCGGCCCTGGGTTTCGGCGAGGGTTCCTTCCAGAGACTTTTTCTGGAAAGGGAGAACAAACAGTGTCAGGACATTTACATCTTTAGTTTTTTATACTGTCTGGTTTTGCCATCCATTTGCACTATTGAGAATTTAAAATGTATGACTGTATTTGTAAATAGTACTTATCTTTTTTATCTTTATTTGTATATATCACTTATCTTTTATATTATACTATTTGTACCTGTCCTTATTTCACAGTGGGTCTGAGAGAAATGCATTTTCGATTCCCCTGTATGTCTGGTACATATTGCAGAAAGTTGACTTGACAAACTGCCCTGATTTCCTTCTTTCTTTATTTATTTATTTAATTGTGCATATAAATTAAAATAAACAAAGAAATATACAACAACATAATAAATTGCACAGGTTGGATAAAAAACATCCCCCGAGGGCTTATAAAAGGAACGCACCTAACATTGAAATTAAAGACAGCTGTACATGCATGACACAAATTTGCAAATGAACATGACTATTTTTTAAATATTTAAAGGAAAGAAGAAAAAAATTCCAGACAAGGATACAAAACAGCTAGAAAACAATTAAGATTTTTTTTTTTTTTACAGTGACATTTTTCACTGTGTTTAGTGTTTATGATACACTGTATCATACATACATTTACAAAGTGCTCCATCAACAGAAGATTTAAAATGAATAAATCCAAGATGGATGGTAGATGCTCACCATGCTGAGCTGTGATTGGAGCTCGATCTCCAGGCTCTGCAGTGAGCGTTTCACCTCGGTCACCTCGGAGCGTGATGACTGAAGAGTCTTCGTACTCACGGCGACCTCCTTATTGAGATCCTCGGACTACAAAACAACAAAAACAAAGTTTTCAAACTGCTCATAAATCAAACTCATTTATTCCTACCCTCTAATACCCAACGTTTCTTTGTAAATACAAGGTCAGAAAGAGACCTTTTCCGGAGGAAGATATTTTATAAGATAAGATACGCCTTTATTGTGTCCCATAGGAGGAATTAGTCAAATCGCACATAAACACACAAGTCCCTATACAGACCAAAGTATGGTTATGGACTGGTAGCTGGAGAGGTGCCAGTTCACATCCTGGGCACTGCCAAGGTGCTCTTGAGCAAGGCACCGAACCCCCAACTGCTTGGGGCGCCTTTCCATGGGCAGCTCCCTCACTCTGACATGTCTCCATTAGTGCATGTATAGGCACTGAGCATGTGTGTGTAATTCAGGCCTGTGTGTAATAACAGAGTGAAAACATTGTAATTTCCCCTTGCGGGATTAATAAAGTATACATTAATAAACATCTGGAACGAGCAACCTTTATTTTTTTACCAATGATTCACCTAATATTTCTTGTTCATACGGTATACATATAGACTACATCATTTCCGCCAAAAATGTAGAAAATCCATGTTATGTACTTCTTTACAAATTAAATAAATGTTAGACTGACTGACATGTGATGCCATTCTTCTTAGGTCGGTTCGATCGGATTTAAAAAAAAATATCTCATGATATATTGTCACTAGAAGTGTTCAACTTTAGTTTTAATGAAGAAGGAAAGGAAAATCACAACACTCAATATTATCGAATCGCAATTAATGAAAATCCGAATACAAATCCATTTGGCACCCATGTTTCGGGAAAGAATCGAATCGGGACAAAAGCATATCGTCCCACCCTACAGTTTGGTTAAGAGGATTTACATATCGCTCACCTTGGTCTGGAACCAGGACTCCAGCTCTTTGCGGTTCTTGTTGGCGACGGTCTCGTAGTGTTCTCTGATTCCGGCCATGACGGCGGACAGGTCCTGCTGTGGAGCGGCGTCCACTTCCACGTTCACCTGGCCTCCTACCTGGGCCCGCATAGCCAGTAGGTCCTGGACGATGACGATAACAAAAAGTTTGGTTTTAAGTTCTTTAAAAGATTCGCTGCTTGCGTATTTCTGTTTCATATCCTTTTGAATTCAATTCCGTTTTGAATGATCTTTGAAGACTTTTACTGGCCACCTTTTGGGACATTTTGTGGACTACATGACTATTTAAATGAAGAAAAAAAAAAAAATCAGTAATCAAGATCGCCTTTGCAACTTTACGCCAAAATACTGAAGACAGGCTATGAGGGGCCATCAAGGACTTTATTCACAATTACCTCAGACACATAAAACTGAAATGCTCTCACACACGCTACTGGAATGCTTTCATATACACTACTGAAAAATGATGTCACATACTATACTGAAACCTCACACACATACAACTGAAATGCTCTCACACAATATTGAAACCCTCTAATGTGTGTGAGTGTTTCAATAGTGTGTATAAAAGCTTTTCAGTATTGTGTGTGAGAGGATTTCACTTGAACAGGAAGGTGTTTACATGAGTATACATGTATATTTTGTATGAGAGCATTTTTTGTACTTTATATGAAAGCGTTTTGATATTGAATATGAATGAAAACCGCAATACAAAGCAAATCGGCACCCATGTATCGTGAAAGAATCGAATCGGGACAAAAGCATATCGTCCCAGCTCCTAGCAGCTTATTTGATAAACACATCCACCAAATGTTTTGGGTTGCAAAAACTTCAAAATGAACTCTCCTGAATTCATTTTGAACACAGTTAGTTTGCATTTTGTGCCCACCTCCTCGTGGTTCCTCTTGAGTTGGATGAGTTCCTCCCTCAGCGATTCAATCTGCATCTCCAGGTCGGATCTTCCCAGAGTCAGGTCGTCCAGGACTTTCTTCAGCCCGGTGATGTCGGCCTCCACCGACTGACGCATGGCCAGCTCGTTCTCAAACCTGAACACGACCGACAGCAACACTAAGATTGTCAGCTTTGTTCAAAACAGGAAAACTTCACCAGACAAACCACAGCCAAGACGTCTTCAATTTTAAACTGTTTTAAAGTAGTTTTAGTCGCCTAAACGTCACCAATAATGAATAATATCTAATAACTAGAGAATGCAATTTCTGAAGAAATTGCAGTGTGAATGCTGCATGTTGACGCTACACTGGATTGCTGGCTTGAATGTGTGAGAATAGCTGGGAATAGGTTTAATTAGTATAAATGTCGTTGAATAACACCCATGTTTGAAATGTGTGGAATATTTTAATTGTCTTTATAGAAAAAGCTAATGCTACACGGGATTTCTTGCTTAAATGTGTAAGAAGTAGGTAACATAGTGAGAATAGTTCTCAATGAGCTCTATGTCAGCAACTGCAGTTAAAGGTTGCCCAACCCAACTCCCTACGGACTGAGCTACTGCCACCCCCAAAACAATGGTATGTGTAGTGTAAAAAAAATGTCAGGACAGTAGCCAGCAAAAGAGGGCTCGTTTCTGTTCTCCTCCTGACATTTCTGCTCTCATAATTCCTTGGGCTGGGCAATATATCGATATTATATCGATATCGTGATATGAGACTAGATATTGTCTTAGATTTTGGATATCGTAATATCGTAATATGACATAAGTGTTGTCTTTTACTGCTTTTAAAGGCTGCATTACAGTAAAGTGATGTACTTTTCTGAACTTACCAGACTGTTCTAGCTGTTCTATTATTTGCCTTTTCCCCACTTAGACATTATGTCCACATTACAGATGATTATTTATCTAAAATCTAAGTGTGAAGATGTTATTAAAGATGTTGTTAAAGCACCAATTGTCAACCCTAGGATATCGCCGCAATATTGATATTGAGGTATTTGGTCAAGAATTTAGTGATATCTGATTTTCTCACTCAGCCCAATTTATTCCCATATATGATCCCATATTCACTTGAAATGGGAACATTTTGAAAATTATGAAAGTTATGAATGCTAAAAGTAATAGCACGTAATTTTGTATTGAGCTGAATATGTTGATGTTTGAAGGAAGTTTCTATGTTAAAAATGTGGAAGGAGTTGAAGTTTGAAAAAAGGTGCAAGGAGGATTAAGAATAAAGAATAGAAGAGCATAGGTTATAATAAAAACAAATCATTGAACAAAAAGTTAAAAGCTGCAGTTGTAGGTAAACTCACTTGACCCTGAAGTCGTCAGCAGCCAGCTTGGCGTTATCGATGGACAGGTAGAGGGATCCGTTTGTCCGGGTGGCACTAAGGATCTGAAACACACACAGGCAGTGCAGATTTATTTCATCATCAGAGTGTGGCAATGTATGATCTATTAGTTTTGATTTTTTCTGTAATAACATATTTTGAAGTAGGGGCAGGACTATATAAGCAGTATGCCTCTGCCTGCTCCTTCTCTAACATATCTTTTTTTTTGTTCATTTGTAAAATCAGATTGATTTCACTCGTACTTTAACTATTTCCAACTATTTTATTAACTTGTACAGTGACTTTTAATAATCAACTAAGAACCCCATCCAGATTTTTATTTTATTTATTTTTTGTTTTATTATTATTGCTGCACTGCATGTTTTCAAGTATCAAGAAAACTGATTCAAATCAGTGTTGCTTGGCTGCTTCCAGTCGCTTTGCATGGCTTCTTGAGAAAGCTAAAGTTGTTGCTGTTGCTGTCTTTATGACGTCTTGTTAGTTTTAGTAGTAGAAAGCAACCGGCACACAATTTTGGCTATGTCTCCTTTGTGTTGCAGGGAATTAATTCCCTTGACTTCCCCCTAAACATTGTTTAAAAAGTCAATGGTGAATTGAATTTGTCATACTTGATTGATGGATCTAAACCTCATGTGTTCACATGTCCAATTACAGGAATGTTGATTAATGTGCTTTTTCCTGATAAATAAAATAAATGGAAATAAAATGTAACCTGTACTGAGACTTAAAGAAATATTTCATCTGATCCAGGGGAGGAAACAGCAGACAGCAGCACCTCTCTGCAGGTTCTGCAAGGTCTGCGAGGCAGCTACAAAACTGATTTAAAGAGACCAGACTATACAAATATAAGTCAACTTTCCCCTCATTGTTTCAGTGGTTCTTGTATGTATATCATGCAAACTAGACCAGGGCCGGCCCGTGGCAACGGCATGATAGGCAAATGCTAGGGGTGCCGGCTGTCCGAATGAATGAAGAAAAGCGACAGGAACATCTATCAAAGTGACAAAACCAGCTGAAATCTTGCCTAGGGCACCAAATTTGTTTAAGGGCCAACTCTGAATGAAACTGTAGCCTGGTTGTGCTTCAGTTACCTCCTTTTGTTTATTGTGTGGCTGCACCTGTTTTTATCCTGCATCCAACAACACATCATAGCTATCTGCCTGAATTTGGCTGCAGGGCTTTTTGCGTCAGAGACGACGAAGCTTTCGTGCCCGAGAAGATTAATTTTCAAGCATAAAAGCTTCCCATGATCTCATACTTCTAGGCTTTCCGTTGTAGGTCTGCTCATCTTAATGTGGACCAGTGTTTCCAAAGCCCAACATAACATCAGGAATCTAAAATGTGTGCATTATTTTCTGGATGAATGGATTAGTTGTTTAGTCTCTAAAATGTGGATCAGTGTTTCCCAAAAAGCCCAACATGACGTCCTCAAATGTCTTGTTTTGTCCACAACTCAAAGATATTTAGTTTACTGTCACAGAGGAGAGAAGAAACTAGAACATATTCACATTTAACAAGCTGACATCACACAAGTATATCTGTTTTTCATAAAAAAATGACATGAACTGATTAATAGATTCTCAAAATCGTTGGCGATTAATTTAATGTTTGACAACTTATCAATTAATCTCTCTCTCTTCTGTCAGAGACAGACCTGCATACAGAATCAGAGCCTGGCTCACCTTGTCCTGCAGGTCGCCGATGGCAGCCTTGAACGCAACGCAGTCGTGACCCTCCGGTTTGGTCTTGTTCTCCAGGAACTGTCTGATCTTCAGCTCCAGGTCGGCGTTGGCCCTCTCCAGGCTGCGCACCTTGTCCAGGTAGGACGCCAGGCGGTCGTTGAGGTTCTGCATGGCCACTTTCTTGTTGTCAGAGATGTCGACAGCGTCGGCCAGGTCGAAGCCACCACTGCCAGCAGAAAACCCTGCCCCGGCAGAGGAGAAGCTCCTGGGAGCGCTCATGCTGGAGATGCGGACTCCTGCGCCACCGGCGCCGCCGTACACACTGGGGGCCCTCGCAGAGCTGAGGCGGCTCCCGCTGGAGAATGTGACAGAGCGAGCGTAGGAGGTCATGGTGGAGGAGTCTGTCTGCTCTGGACGGAGACGAGAGAATGAAGCGGAATGCAAACTTGGCTCCTTTTTATCCCCACCTGGATGCGAGCAAGGGGGGGGAGGGTCCAGCCCCCACGGCATGCCTCAGGGGCCACGGAGCCGGCAAACACAGCAGCCAATCACAGCAGGGAACTTTACGTCTGTTGCACAATGATAACACATCTCGGTTTGTTCTGCTATCTGAAAATGTCTTCCTGGTGACTCAATCGCACCATTTGTTCAGCTGTTTCTGCTCTTCTGTCAGCCTGATGGGATCAGTTTTTACCTAATCCGCTTTGTCGTTTTTGCACATTTCAAACGTCTAATGACACACAGCCCTTGTCTGTTTCACGTCCCCCTGCATTCCTCTCTCTGCAGGTTCAAACCTGTCTGTTTTTCCTGAGTTGACTGTTATTGTAGACCCTGCAGGTTCACATTCAGACTCCCCCCACCCCTCTCCTTGTTTCTTCTATTGTGCAAGCAAACATTGAAATCCTTTGTGTCAACTTTTCGTTCTCGAGCTGTTTGCTGTGACATGGCAGAGCAGGAGACACACGGTTATTTACTCTTGAACTGGTTTATAGTGACGAATGTTTTAAGTGTGTTTTATTGGTGGCAAATGTGGAAAAAAACAGCAATCCCAAAAGTTTAATCCATAAAATGACCTCATTCATTTGTCTTAATCTAACCAGAGGCTCCCAACATTTTTGGTCTGAGGCCCCATTCACAGTCCTGTCAGATTAACTCACGCACCTCTTGATCCATTCACCATGTATGTTCCCAACCAGTTCTCCACACCATAAACAAACGGGGCTGAGTCATGTTTGTATTTTAGCATATACTGGGATGTAAAAAGAAGCTGTTTACACGTTTCAGAATTAGGTAATATGAAATGGAGTTTGGTCGAAATATGCCAAGTTCTAAAACAAAGCATCCTTAAACATTTGAAGACTTGTTCTTCTGCTGAAATGCCACTTTGTGTATGTTGAACAGATCTGCATTCAGATGAAATCCTTCTAAAAGCTTTTGAATAATGTGCATTCTTGGTGCTGTTTTTAGTGCCCTTGGGGCGTTGTTATGTTGAAACAGGAAAGGGACAAGCACAAACTGTTGACCCAAGGTCTGTGGAAAGCCCACATACCTTTACGTTAGCTGGTTTGTGTGCATCACATATGTTTGTATGCTGTCGCAGTAAGATTTCCCTTCATGCAAGAACAGACCCATACAGCGGACAGTCAGGGTTGGTTGGTAATAGTCTTGTATAGCCAGCTTTATCTACACAGTGCTGTGTAGTTAGGGTTGAGCATCGAGAACCGATTCCTACTTGGAATCATTTCAAAAGTTACCATTCCAGTGGAATTGTTTCTTCAGTGGAATCGTTTCTTCATTAGAATCGTTTGGAAACGTTTGGAGGATTTGGTTTCAAATCTGATCATGGGTTCCAAATTTAACATGCGCAAGTTTTGGTTTCCATAGTGGCCAGGCGCTTGTTGTGTTGCATCCATGGAGCACAGTAAGCGACGCTCTAGTGTGGCTTTATTTTATGTTGAAAAATCCCGGTAAAACTGCAACCCACCATTGAATCAAAATAAAACTTTCCTCTTATTTGTGAAATAAACATGTGACCCGTTTCAACTCCACCCCTCAAAGAATCGGAATCGATAAGAACCGGAATCGAAAGGAAGAATCAGAATTGGAAACAGAATCGTTAAAATCCAAACGATGCCCAACCCTATGTGTAGTAAGGTCTAGCTACAAATTGGTCTGTTTACAGCCAAGTAATATGGGCGGTTTGGTGTGAGTTTGGCTTGAAAAACATAATATTTATCTGTCAACACTGCTTGTAGTCCTAATCCTACATTTTGCATGAACACTGTGTCGTGACGTGTCATACAACCGTGGGCTACGTGTCTAGCATGGGGCATTGATTACGAGCTATGCTGAAACGGAGAAGCTGAATGGAACGGCGCAAAATAAACCAGAGGAGCTGAAGTTAAAGTAAAGTTAGTTAGGAAATAAACAAACAAACATGTGGCTAGTGGAAAATCTGATTTGCTGGTAACTTTAAAAATCTATCTATTAGCCTGGTGATCAAAAAAAGTTTATTTGAAACCTTGTCTCAAAATATGCGTGATACAAATATATTTGGCTGAGTACAGAAACCTAATAAAGGACTACTAGAAGTGACTAATGCCTTGCCTTGTGTTTATTTATTTATTTCTTTATGTATGTATTTTTTATTATTGTCAGTATAGTGTTGCTGTTTTGATGTTAATATTGTTTTGCAAACTCAATATTCCTACAAGCAGTTGTAATTAAATAATACTGAATAAGTTTGGAAAAAAACTTTTTTCTCACAAAATACCCGTCATGTGACTGCTGGTTCTGGCAGTAGGGACTTATGGTCCGTTCATGCCACCTGGGAATATCAGGGACCGCCCCCGTGATTACGTTGTTTTTCCGACTGCCAGCATTCATGTGCTTCACTGTCTATGCGTGTTCTTCTTCTGTTATAATGGCGTTTGGTATAACAACTTGTTGCATGACTGCCACCAACTGTTGGGCATAGCCTAGAGCATCAGGTGTGTGAAAACATGGAGGCCACAATAACAAAGATTTGCTGTTTTTTTATACGAGCGCCTACTTGAATAGGTTTACTTGTTACTGGCAACAGCACACAACTTGTATAACTAATTTAAGTTACTCTATTGAAACCAATGGACGACTACAACCTAAATCGATAGCACATTGTGTACGTTGGCAAAATATATTACATGCATGCGTGAATTTTCTATATTTAGGAAAAGTTTCTCACCCTTCAACACATTTGAACGATCGTCGGCCATGTTTCTGTACGTCAGTTGTCAACAACACGTCACCAACTGGGAAACTCGGTAAGCAAAATCTAGCCCCAGTTTCCTACCTCTGATTCCCACATGAAGTGACGTGAATGATGACGTTTTCACTGGGAAAAATGTTTTTCCGATGCCCATGAACGCACAGTTAGCTCTTGTTGGAAAGGGAATTTGGCTACAGTCATCATGTTTGAATTGTTAATAGCCAATCACAGCTCTTTCTAACATCGCTGCCAGAGACAAGATGGAGGCCGTCCACTTGCTTGTATTTCAGAGGCTGTCCCGCGGTAAAAACTAAACAAAAAACGATGGGGATACTTTCATTTTGTAGGCAGCAAACTAACGAAAACACGGTGCAGCAAAAGGAGAACGTTTTCTTTTACTCGGAACAAGTTCGGTTTCTGTTCTGAAAAACCAAGTTAGCATAGGGTGACCAGACGTCCCCGGTTTCCTGAGAGGGGCTGAGAGGGGCCACTCGGGACGGCGGCTGAGAGGGGCCACTCGGGACGGGGGGCTGAGAGGGGCCACTCGGGACGGGGGGCTGAGAGGCCTCGGCAACAGGGGACTGAGAGGCCTCGGCAACAGGGGACTGAGAGGGCTCGGCAACAGGGGACTGAGAGGGCTCGGCAACAGGGAACAGAGGGCAGTAACGAAGGCAGAAGCCTTCCGGCGGCCGGCGACGAAGGTAGAATCCTTCAGGAGGCCGGCAGCGAATGACGAATCCTTCAGGCGGTCGGCCTGGACGTCAAAGGTTCTTAGGCGGCTGGCAGAGTCTCAAGGGAACCAAAGATCGGCAAAGTCACAGGGGTGGTCTCAGGGGCGGTCTCAGGGGTGTCTGAGACCAGCAAAGTCACTGGGGGAGTCTCCCAGGTAGCCTCAGGGGCGCCGGAAACCGGCAAAGTCTTAGGGGCGGTGATCACCAGTTCAGGGGGGCTGGAACCCAGCTGGGATTACACTAGGGAGGCTGCTAGCTAGCCGGGGCTTAGAGAGGCTACTAGCTAGCCTGGATTCAAGGGGGCGGCTAGCTAGCTGGGACTCAGGAAGGTTGCTAGCTAGCTGGGACTCAGGAAGGTTGCTAGCTAGCCGGGGACTCAGCGAGGCTGCTAGCCAGCTGGGGCTCAGGAAGGCTGCTGACTAGCCTGGATTCAGGGAGGCTGCTAGCTAGCGGGGAATTTGAGAGGCTGCTAGCCAGCTGGGGATCTGGGGTGCTGCTAGCCAGTCAGGGATAAGGAGGGCTGCTAGCCAGCCGGGAATTTGAGAGGCTGCTAGCTAGCATGGATTCAGGGATGTTGCAAGCTAGCCCAGGGTCGGGAGAGCTGCACGTCAGCTCGGCAACAGAAGGGTTGCATGTCAGCTTGGGAACAGAAGGGTTGCATGTCAGCTCAGGGGTTGCTAGGGAGCGAGGACTCTGCGGTGAAGAGCAGAGCATGGCGACGGGAGCCATGACGTCCTTTTCCCTGTCTATTTTGTTGAATGATCTTGAATATTGTAGTTACTGTGTCATCTTTTCTTGATTTTTGTCTGGGTGGGTGTGATGACAAAAGGGGGGGGGGGGGGGGGGGGGGCTATGTTCATGTTGGGAGGTGTATGTGATAAAAAAAATAAAAATTACTAGAACTGCAAGCAGTTATGATGGGGGTCCAAGCCTCTCCGGTGCAGCATGCGAATGTAGAACCCAAAGCGAGGGCAGCGAGGCAAACATCAGGAAATATTGCAACATGCAAGCTGAAAGGTCTGTAGTAAATTGCAATAGCAAATTTCCCATTTACATTTATTGAGTTATTGGCCAAAACCCATCTAACTCCGTTATAGCGCCCCCTAATGGCCGATCTTTACCAAATTTGGTACAAAGCCTCAGAGCGTCATGTCGAACAATAATCTCAATTTTTGCATTGATAGCATTTCCGCTGAATCCAGGGAACACGTGGATAAAGGTTTTTAAATGTGCGATGTACAGTTTGGGAGTTATAGGGCCAAACTAATTGTTCTGCTATAGCGCCACCTAGTGGCAGAATTGTGTCCATTTTTGTGTCCAAGGTCCTTGCAGGGTTCTGGACCAGTCCTGAAAAAAAACCAACCCCCTAGCATTTACGGTTTAGGCTGCAGCAAGACTTTTAGCTATGGAAAAATAAGAATAAGAAGAATAAGAATAATCTAACCCTAACCCTATATCGCTTACAAAACGGGAACAGCATTGCCTTGCATACACAGGTTCCCAGCCCCCTTGAGCTTGGGCCCTTAAAAATTGTTAATCACGAAAACAATGGCCCCAAAAGCTGTTACATAGAGATAGAAAACATTGTACAAGTGCTTTTCTTTTTTCCATCTGCAAAGTTTTGTCTAACTTTGGAGAGTTATTATATATCATGACATAGGTTCCTTAGATTGTCTAGTTTCACTCTGGCTTTAAAACAGAGACTCTTAAAAAGATCCATCTCAGGGTTTTATGAATTGATCGATCGATCATTCAAATGAAGATCGATTTGAATCAAATGTTATGTTCTTTAAACCCAGTCAAGTTAGGTCAACTGCAACTTTAGACACCTAATGCCAACCTTACACCAACTTACTAAGCGATTCGATCGTTGCGGTCTATTTTCCAATATCAGAATGAAAATAATGAAATAAAAAAAATAAAATGAAAGTCCATAATGAAATCAATCGTTTGATGTAAGGTCATAAAACTCAGTCCCTGTCAGTCTTTCTCCGTCTGGACGTTCAGTTTTAAGTCTTGGAAGTGAAGTTAAATCACATGAAAGGGATCGTGCCTATGTTCCCACATTTCTAAGATTGTTTTCCAAATTAGGCCCTATGTGCCCACATTTCCTTTTTCATGAATTTGTATCAGATTTTATCCCTCTTTCTCCCAATTACACCCAACCTATTAACCCTAACCCATCTCCATCTTCTTAAAACCATAGACCCCACAGGTCTAACTGAAAAATACTGAAATGGATCCACTTCTCTTTTTAATCTAAGTTTTACAGGGTATTTTTAGAAATACTTACCTCCCACTGCTCTGGTTTCCTCTCTCCTCTGGTTTTATCTCCTCCTCAGCACATCATAATCAACCTTTTAAACCCCCCCTGAATTCTTTTCTTTTCCTTATTTCCTTTGTTTTCTCTTTTATATGACTTTTCTTATTGCTTTAATCCATATTTATGTTTAATAATTGCTGTGTATTCATTGTAATATTTACTTATTTATATCTTTAATAGCATGCTGTTTAGATTTTATTATTCTTTCCTTTTTGGGGGTTAATTTCCACCTGCAGAGAGGGTACCACCGAATATGTTTTTACAGATTTTTTAATAAATATTTTAAAGATGCCTTGGTCGTCCTTTATACTTTTTGTTCTGCCTTATCTATATTTTAATAATAGTTTTACTGTTTCTTTCTCTATTCTTAATGTTTATTATTATTATTATTATTATTATTATTATTATTATTATTATTATTATTATTATTATTATTATTATCATTTATTATTACACATTGAATTACTTGCCTCAAGATTTTAACGTGATAATACACATGCCCTTGGTTTTATGCAACAGTGTGATTTTATTCTAAGATGTATTTTAAATTATTTATGGCCATTTATTGTGTGGCATTTTTATTTTTTAAGCACTTTTAAACCTAAGCACTTATTACTATTTTTTAATGGTATGTGTACTTTTTAACCTCAAGGGTAAGTAGGAAGTAATTCAAATAGTATTTTAGACTTTTTAAATGTTTTCAGTCCTTTTTAATGTGGAGATAGATTGGGATAGAATTTTTTTGTATTGTGATGCCGGGGCATTTATATTCATAACTCTCTCTCTCTCTCTCTCTCTCTCTCTCTCTCTCTCTCATATATATATATATATATATATATATATATATATATATATATATATATATATATATATATATATATACATTTGCTTATTTTAGGTATTTATTTTGTAATGTCTCCAGGAGAGAGACCAGGGCAGGTGTGGAGATGACCTTTAATTTAAAGTTTTATGTTTCCGCTGTCCGTTCTGTTCAGTGGTTCTTTTAACCTGCTTTTGATATCTGGCTTCCTTTTAAACAGCTTTTATATAACCAACCTTTTTTTTTAAAGGAGGTTTTTAAGTGTTTTATTCACACCATTGGTCCCCTTGTGCCCGTGCCCCTCGCAGTGCCCATCCCGGGTGTTGTGTTTGAACCCAAACCTAACCCTAACATAGGGCCTAAGTTTAAGAAAAATCTTAGAAATGTGGGAACATTGGGCTGCAGGAACAAAGGGCTGTGGGACCATAGGACTGACCACACGTGCATCATCAACAACCAATGGGTGCTCTCCCTCCAGCACCAAACAGGAAGCAGCAAACGGCTAATGTCGGTGTTGTTTATGATTGCTATTGTGCCGCGCTAAGCTAAACGCTAAAGAGGGAAAGTTTCTGATTTTTAACCGTTCTGAAGAGAGTCATCCAATAGTAGTTTTACCGGCAAATAAACACAGACCTCCGGGTACTGGAGACATTCACCTGCATGTACGGCAGAACAGAAAATCTGCAGACTTTCCCTTAAAGTTACCAGCTAACGCTAGTGGTAGCTAGCTAGCTTGATTAAATTTCATGAAGCGAATCTAGTTGTAGTATTGCAATGTGTGACCCTGCAAGGTCTTTAACGTTAGATGTGAGATGGTGTCAGTGTGTAGTCTTTTTAAAGTCTGTTCAGTCTTCTACAGAACAGGTCTTTAACATATTTAAGTCAAGGACCCCTTAACTGAAAGAGAGACGGAGCAGGGACCCCCTTCGACATATATTGTATAAAATTAAGTTGCATATTAAACTGGGCCTACAATAACGTGTAGGGCGGCCTAAAGCCTTTATACCTTTTAGTGCATAGAATACTAAGCTATTATTAATTGTTGGCATGATTTTATGAATCATCTTTTATGTGGCACAGTGAATCTTTAGGATTAACTTCATCTGTGGATGGCTATCTTAGTGACTACCTTACCTATACACACACAAAAACAGAAGTACCGTTGTGTACCTTAAAGGGTACAGATGCTTGTCGCAGCAGAGATACCCTTTTAAAAAAACAGTTGTGTACACTTGTAAAAAAGTGTTGATATTTCAGAGCATTACAGTGAGAACTTTGGACTCTTGATGAATTTAAGGGAAGTGTTTTCGGTTTGTCAATGCTGTACACACTCAGAAATAGAAGTACCATTGAGAACCTAATGCTTGTCGCAGGAGAGGGTCCCTTTTAAAAAGATAATCATGTACCCTTCTCTTTCATTGTTTACCCTCAAATTAGTCCAAAGGTCCAGTTCTGGCCTCCTAAAAACAAAACTGTACTCTTAAGGTCAATATATGTCAAAAAGTGTACCTGTAAGTACAGAAATGTTCTTGTCTCATACCTCCATTTTTGAATGTGTAGGCCAGTAAGCCTATCATCAATGGGGATTTATATTTGCTAATAATACGTGGGAATTATGTTTAGACATTTTAATTTTTGAAAAAAACTTTTGCAGGCCCCCTTGCAGTGACTGCTGTTAAAGATCTCTGGTCTAGTTAATGGTAGGCATCAGACACTTGAGTTTGAACAGAAGACGCAACAGACGGCGTTTTATTTTGAAGCACCTTGGCAGACTTTTATTGTGTTGATTTGCGTGTTTCTGTCTGCTGGGGCTCCCAGGGTTTACCCGATGGTCTCTGAGGACGAGCTCACCACCTTTCCGTCCACGATCTCCTCTACGACCGTGATCACTTTGGTTTTGGAGGTTTTTTGGGTGTTTTTCTGGGTTGAGGCGGTGGAGCTGGAAATACTGACGCTGCAGGAGAGAGAGGGACAAACACCACAGTCAGGTTTTTATTCATAACACAATGCATTCTCGTAAACTGCTCCATATGATATCATACGAAAATGTATGCACACTAAAGCGTAAGATATCATACAAAAGGAGAATGCCGGCTGGTCACGTGACGCCGGCTACAGTGGCCGGCTACGAGCGCCGTGCGCAGAGAGAGAGACAGTTGCTTGTTGTTTAAGCTGTTACAGACCTCCGTCAAAGCTCGGCTGTATCAGCGGAAGTTAGTAGATGTTTAATCGCTACAGAGCTCTGCGACGCTGGCTATGGTGCTCTGCATGGTGCTCCGTCGTATCAGCGGTAGTTGGTAGTTCAGTTATTTAACAATTCTGATTCCGATTCTTCCTTTCGATTCCGATTCTTCCTTTCGATTCCGGTTCTTATCGATTCCGATTCTTTGAGGGATGGAGTTGAAACGGGTCACATGCCTATCTTCACAAATAAGAGGAAAGTTTTATTTAGATTCAATGGTGGTTTGCAGTTTTACAGCTTTTTCAATGTAAAATAAAGCCACACTAGAACACTGCTTACTGTGCTCCAAGGCTGCAAAACAACAAGCGCCTGGCAGCTTTGGAAACAAAAAAGTTGTGCATGTTAAATTGGGAATCGGATTTGAAACCAAATCATCCAAACGATTCCAATACATAAAAGATTCTACTGGAATCATAATTTTTGAAACGATTCCCAGTAGGAATTGGTTCTCGATGCCCAATCCTATACAGAGCACCGCCAGTTGCCGGTCGTTTCGGTGGAGATTATGGTTAAGTTAAGGCAACAAAAGGTGAACGTTATGGGTCTAAATAGTTCTTCTAGTGCAGCTAAAAACACTTCTGTGCACAGAGTTTGCTTTTGGCTTAAAACTCTGCTTAAAAACTAAAACGTAGCGATGTAGATGTAGCCTAAGTAGTTTAAACTTCCTACTGCCGCTCTCTTCATCAGTTAAAATCAGACATTAGACCTACTTCACTTCCTGAAGGTTACGCTCGTGAAGCAGAATGTGACGTAGCTCCGTTTGTTCTGTAAAGTTCAAATAACTCTGTTTCCTTTTCTTTTTCACGGGAATCAACACTTTGCTTCTCTTACCTGCTGCCGCCGCCACCGCCACCCTCTCCGTCCAGCAGCCTCCTGTACTCGGCGATCTCCATCTCCAGTCTGGTCTTGATGTCCAGCAGCATCTGGTACTCCTGTCCCTGTCGCTCCAGGTCGGCCCGCAGCGACACCAGCTGCTGCTCCAGACCGCTCACCTGCATCTGGTACCCGTTCAGCTGCATGGCGTAGCGGCCCTGCGTCTCGGCCAGAGTCGACTCCAACGACCCTTTCTGCAGGAGAGAGGATTTACGACCACACAGAGAGACAATTTAACAGCGCTGGAAGAAGTATTCTGATCCTTCGCTGCAGTTAAAATACTCTGTTACTGTAAAAGTCCTGTAGTGAAAATGTTACTTCAGTAAAAATCTGTTAGTATCATCAGAAGAATGTGGTTAAAGTATTAAAAGTAAAGAAAAAGAAAGTATAAACTACATGTGTTTTGTGTGCAGGAATCTTAATGTGTAAAGTAACTAGTAACTAAAGCTGGAACAGATGAATGTAGTGGAGTAACTAAAGTAACTAGTAACTAAAGCTGGAACAGATGAATGTAGTGGAGTAACTAAAGTAACTAGTAACTAAAGCTGGAACAGATGAATGTAGTGGAGTAAAAAGTACAATATTTCTCTCTGAAATGTAGCGGAGTAGAAATAGAAAAGGGCATGAAAAGAAAAGACTCAAATAAAGTACAAGTACCTCAACATGTGGACTGAAGGACAGTACTGGAGTAAATGTACTTAGTTACTTTCTCACCATGCTGAGCTGCGACTGTAGCTCGATCTCCAGGCCCTGCAGCGTTCGCTTGAGCTCCGTGATCTCAGATTTGGACGAGTGGAGCGTTTCTGTGCTGACGGCGACTTCTTTGTTCAGCGATTCTGACTGTGGAGAGAAACAGTAGGCGGCGTTACACTGGAACTCAATGGATTCTAAAAAAAAAAGACTTTTTTTCAAATATTCAGATGTCTTTCTTTAAATATTCCAGCCTTTTTACCCTTTTCCTTACATAGTCAACTTCTTTTTTTTTTCTTCTAAAAATATTTCTGACTTTTTTACCCCCTTTTCCTAAAATATTTAGAAGGGAGTTTTCAAACCAAAAAGGGGGGCAGCTATACCCGGTGCATCTGCAGGTAATGATCATGATGGCGCTGGATGAAAAGTCAGACGACCACATTTCATCACAACCGTTCCAACAATTGTTAAGACTTTTCAGTGGTCCTTACCTTGGACTGGAACCAGGCCTCCAGTTCTTTGCGGCCCTTGTTGGCGACGTTTTCGTAGTGCTCCCTGACCTCCTCGATGACCTTCTGGAGGTCCACGGCCGGAGCGGCGTCCACCTCTACGTTCACCTGGCCGGTCATCTGCGTTCGCATCGCCAGCAGCTCCTGCACACAAACACACGGAGACGCATTAAACCAACCAGAGGAGACGCATGAAACCAGAGGAGACCAGGGCCCCCAATCAGGGCCGGCCCGTGGCGTAGGCAGTATAGGCAGATGCTCGGGGGTGCCGGCAGTCCAGATGAGTAAAGAAAATAAGAAAAGAAAAAACAACAAAAACATAGAAGAAAATGTTGAGAAAAAGCCCCCCAAAAATGTCAGAAATCCCCGCCAATAACATTGGGAAAAGCCACAAAAACATTGAGAAAAAAAGCGACAAATACAGCTGTAATCTGGCCTAGCTCTGAAATACCCGATCGGCTCACTGAGATCTTTCAGCGCTCTCACCTCCTCGTGGTTCTTCTTGAGGAAGATGAGTTCCTCCTTCAGACCCTCGATCTGCATCTCCAGGTCGGTCCGGCTCAGAGTCAGCTCGTCCAGGACTCGCCTCAGCCCGGCGATGTCGGCCTCCACCGACTGACGCATGGCCAGCTCGTTCTCATACCTGCAGGGAAAACAAAGCATTAGTTTCCAAATCTGTTTCCCCCCAAAATATAGCTCGCTGAAGCAGGCCTAGGACGCAAACAAAGACGGAGAAGTGTGTATTGTTTCTATTGTGTGTCTATGGAGACAGGGCGCATTTAATGAGCCAGCCCTGCTGGGATGTACAACACTCTGCAGCTAAATTTAAATAAAATGTGAACCATACGGCTATAGCAAAGACGTTCTTTGACGTCATCAACTGTCATTTTGTGCTCTTTCTCTTTTTTTTTTTTTTTATCGTTCAGGCACCGATAACCGAAAAAAAAAACAAAACGTATTCCTTACCCTGCGTATGTAGGCTACTCGGAGACGTAGATTCAAGGCAGGACCATGAATCAACGCTAAGTGTGATGACTCATGAACGAATTAATTGACTCACTTCATCCTGAAGTCGTCGGCAGCCAGCTTGGCGTTGTCGATGGAGAGGTAGATGCCGCCGTTGATCCTGGTAGCATCCTGGATCTGGAGAGGAAAAGAAATACTGTCAGCTTTTCAAGTTCATCCTTTGTTTTAACAGACTTACTATTACAGATAAGATATACTTTATTGTCCCCGAAGGGAATTTTGTTTTGGACTCTGTCTGTTCTGCAGCTTTACAAAAACAACACAAAATACAGAAAATAAGCATCTCTCAACACATACTCTCATGCAACACAAAACATGCTCTCATATACATTAGACAGGGACCTATATAGTAAGCACATTAACTCCTCCTTTCAGTGGCAGTTCTTAATTGAACAACCCTGTATGTATTGCACAAAATTACACAATGCACTGACAACTGACATAATGCGCAACCCCAATAGCCTACATACTGTACAAATGACACATTTTCACATAACCTATACAGTACATATTGAACAATCCAACAGCCCATGTATTGCACCACTCACATATTGCATAACCCCAATAACCTACTTATTGCATGATGACATAGTGCACAACCCAGCCAGCCTTCATGTTGGTGTTGACAAGCTTAATTGACATAGGCACAACTGAGTGTTTATATCGGTTCAGCCTGCATTTAGGAACCCTGAATCTTCTACCAGAGGGTAAAAGCTGAAATTCTGGGGGAAAGACCTGACTATCTAAAGATAGAGGGCGACAACAGGAAACCAATAAATCTATACTTTTTTTTTTTTTTTACGTTATTACGTGATTAACATTTTAGAGACCAAACTACTCATCTATTCATCTAGAAAATAATCCACACATTAATCACACAGTAAAAACAATCGTTAGCTGCAGCCCTACTTCTTTCTATTCACTGTTAAGTGGTTAAGTGGTTCCTTGGAGCCAATTCCCCCAAAATAAGTCCAACATAAACCATAAAATAATCCTAAAGAGGAAGAGAACTAAATGACTGATGTCTATGGTACGCTGCTTTTGAAAAATATTGATTTGGATTAAAACAAAGTCAGTTTGTCAGTTTGTCTGCTTGACAATCTCTTTTTGCAGCATTAAAAATGAAGTGAGATGATCAAACACAGACATTCATCTGATAAGATAAAACAGACGTTGACAAAGTTTTTCTTTGGCGACAGAGTTTGATGTTGGAAACAAGGTAATAAGTTGCAATATATCGCAGAATATCACAATAATTACGTAGGCTATTGGGGGTTGTTAGTTGTGCAATATCTTATTGTACAAGGGCTGTGCTACACTTATTACGGAGAATGCAGTCGACAGGGTTGTTCAATTAAAAAATGCCAAAGAAAAAAGTAGTTAATGTGCTTACTATATATGTACCTATCTAATCTGCAGTATATGAAAGCATGATTTGTGCTGCATGAGAGTATGTGTTGAGAGATGCTTATTTTCTGTATTTTGTGTTGTCTTTGTAAAGCGGAACGGACAGTCCAAAACTAATACACAATAATGATCAATGATAATGATAACAATAAAATATATCTTATCTTATATTATCTTATCTTATCTATAATTTCATTTTGTTGGGCCTCTGGCGATTCCCATCCCTAAGGATTACTCTACACCTTCCTGTTGTTGCATGCAGACAGTTTTGGGGGTTCCCAGGTGAGCCTACCTTCCCCTGCAGCTCTGCGATGGTGACGTAAAAGTGGCTGTAGTCTCTGGCCGACGGGCCGACCTTGCTCTCCAGGAACTGTCTGATCTTCAGCTCCAGCTCGCTGTTGGCCTTCTCCAGCTTGCGCACCTTGTCCAGGTAGGACGCCAGGCGGTCGTTGAGGTTCTGCATGGTGGCCTTCTCGTTGGCAGAGATGTCCACGCCACCGCCGCCACCAGCACCACCTCCTCCGGCGCCAAGGCCAAAGCCAAAGCCGCCTCCTGCTCCGCCGCCTGCTCCGCCACCGCCGCCACCAGAGCCGAAGCCATAGCCAGCTCCACCGCCGCCGCCGCCGCCAAACATGGACATGGTGGAGCCACCGGAGGAGATTCTGACGCCAGAGCCTCCAGATCCTCCGTACATGGATCGGCTGCTGCTGCGCATGCCACCACCTCCGCCGCCGCCGCCACTGATGGACTGGGAGTAGAAGGACATGTTGTCTTTCTGTTTGGCGTTGAAGAGTGAAAGCTGTCTATCTGCTTCAGATGCTCGGGAGAGAGTGGAGAAACTCAGAGAGAGAGAGATATTTTATACTGTTGTATGAGTTTTGTGAAGAGGCGGAGAGAAAGGATGGGGAACGCTTGCCAAGCCTGGGAGGAGACACCTGTCCTTCTTTAACTCAGCGGCTAACGAGCGAGGTTAACAGGCAGTGGGTGTGTCTGAGAAATGTGGAATCCACTTATACAATCGCCTGTATGTACCCAGAGGCTTTGTCACGCAATCTCTCATTTTCTAGAAGGGTCTACAAGATCTGCAGGGCGAGTTCAGACATGGTGACATTTAGATTTACAGTTCACACCCAGCCCAGCGTAGAAAAAGCAATCAATCACTCCACAGCTGTAAAAGGAAAAGCCTTATAAAGTTTTTATAAGTTGGGTAACTGTTGGCAGCCTGTGATTGTGCCGTGGCTTAAAGAGTAAACCTCTTGTTTGATCAAGGTCTTTGTCAGCAGCCGGATCCTGAGCAAACACAGCTGAGGACAATAAATAGAGACCCTTTATATTCTGTTAAGATCCATAAAACAGTCCGAGATAAGATTGGGAAACTCAGGTGCAAAGAGCTTTGGTAAAATTATTTTCAAAATTAGGCCCTATGTTTGCCTAACCCCTAACCCACCCTAAGCCTTGACGGGAAATGTAGGAACACCAGACATGATTTTAAGAAAAATCTTAGAAATGTGGGAACATAGGGCTGACCCCTTTTTAAATCATTAAAGTAGCCTGTATTCAACTTTAAGCAAATTACTTATTTAATTAATGATTTTTTTTTTGTTTCTCCTGATTGCCAAGACTTGAGAGAAAAGACACAAGTCTTCATTCACTTCACTTCATTATTGTTCTCTGTGTGATCTCGAAATATTTCTGTGATTCACTTTCCATTTAGTCTTTTCTTTTGTCTTTATAGTTTACTTACTGCTAGCCTGATAGGTTGTCCTGAAAGGAATGATGTATATAACTAGATTGTGCATCACAAGGTTGAGGTTATACAACCATTATTACACAAGGAGACCAGGGGAACCAAAGATTGGGGAAAGAATGGCTAAGATGCAGAGAGTTAACTCAATATTAAGAGCCCCATTGCACCGTTGTGCTTCAATAATGATCTAAACGGTAGAGTGTATTGATATTCTTCACATATGATGTTGGAGCCATGTTAGCTTTTATTTTGATGAACTGTGCATAAATGCATTAATGATGAGAGTAAACTAGACTCGTTATAAACTAACAAGTTGTGTTAATTGACATTAGTAGGTGGTGTATCATCACAGCCTTTTGACAATCAGCTGATTGAGGCAGTAATTGAATCAGCTGGTATATAAGAGCTGAGCTGTCATTCAGTTGGGGTTCCTTTGGTTTGTAGCCTCTCGGTTTAATGACCGCCAAGTACTGCTTGTGGAAACAAAGAAAACATATCAATATGAAGTTTGAATGATAAAGGAAAATAAATGTGACAAACGAAAGCGATCAGTGGATTCTGAGTCTGGTTTAAGCGTGTTGACCAAAGCGCATTCGAAAGAACAAGAAGGGATCAAATACGTTGTCTGAAAGTTTCTCCTTTGTATGTCATCCCTTGATTCACGCAACTAGAGCCTAGAAGTCTGATCTGCAGAAACACAAGCACTTCTTTCTGACAAACCAAACCCCAAAACTGCACTTTTCACCTGATCTCTAAAACATCTGCTGCCACACTCTGCCCACAACAAGGGGAGTCATTTAGGGACAGGTAATGGCCAAACTAAAAAGTCATTGCAGCTGGCTTTGTGTTGTTTCTGGCTTGGTGCAAATGATTAGGCAACTGTGATTTCTAATCAAAGTTATGTGAGCTTTGGAATTGATTCAGAATAGAGCTGTAATCGGGTCTTAAAAGTTAGGCCCGACAAGGCCCCAGCCCAACAGAATTCGGCCCGAGCCCAACAAGTACATTTTGATTGACAGCTTTTTAAAAGCCTGAACCCGTTTACAGCCCGACATTATTCAAATGTGCACATGCACACAGCTCTTTTCTTTCTGTTGTACTTTAACGGAATGTCGCATTTTTTGCATTTCACATAATCCACTGGCTCATTATTCTCATTATGCACATGGTCAAAAGTTTTCCACACCTCAGACTTTGCTTTCTTTGCCAGTGCAACCAAAATGTAATCGCCAGAGGCCAGCCTCTGTTTCACATCCTCAGCATCCATTTCCACACTAATCGAAACGCATCAGCTGACCGTTCATTTACAGCGCAATCCACAGCGCAAGCACGAGCCCGGCCCAAGCCCGTGTAAAATGATAGAAATTAAGACCGAACCCGACGGAACCCATCTTTAGCTCTACAGAGAATTTGATTTTGGACGCAACCCCCCGTCTCTCAAAAGACGCTGCAATGCTCCTAGAATGCATTGCCCAGCTTCTTACAGAGACAAGGAATGGGAAGCGTGGAAATGGCGCTGTCAGTGGACACTTTCTTTTATACTTTTAAGGTTAGGGTTCGGTATAGGAAAAGTTATCTTGATTTCCGACGACAGAGCAGTTAATGGGAGACCAACGGCTGATGCATCGCCAAGCGCACGTCACTTGCAGCTCTCGATTCCTTCATTTCTCACACTTGAATTGCATAATCATGCTTGTAGGCTTTTTAAGTCTGTTTTCTTTAAATTGCAGAGTCATGCTTGGAAGTTTTTTAAGTCTTTAAGGGTTAGGGGTTTTAAGGGGTTAGGGGGTTATTGGGTAAGGGATAGGGTTAGGCTTATTTTGCACCACTTTGCATACTGTTTGTCAGATGGAAAAGCAACAGTCAACTGACTTTCTCTCCATCATATTATATCGATTACACTCTTATTTCATCATTATTGCCTCCTGCTCTTTTAATCCTTGTGTTGTCCTCCTGGGTCAAAATTAAACTCTTTTAGACATTGTTTTTACGTTTATGTTTCTTTTTTCCCCACTTAATGCTTGCTTATTTTAACGTTTTTGGCACTTATTTCAACGTTTTTGGCACTTTTTTCCATTAACACTAGTATATTCACCACTAGACCTATTTATTTGCACTAGTTTTACACTGATTTTTTGGAATTCATGGTCAATAAACCTCATTTATATGAAATTTAAAAATGTTTGTGTAAGAAAGAAGCAGAAATGATGACTGATTTTGACTAATGGTTAGGATCAGAGGAATGAAGGTAATGGATAATTACAGATATGTTAAAGTTTAGTCAGGATAATGCTATAAAATTGAAAATTCTATGAAAATAGAGATCTGATCCTTAATTTCCTTTGTGAAGAGCCATCCATAGATAGCTATTTAAAAAGTTATAAAAGTTTACCCGCTTCTTAAACAAACTTATCTGATATTGTGTAAATTCAGGTTGAGTTAGTATGTGGGTGTAGTAGTGTACCAGTCTGTCAGTTTCCCCTGCAGCCTGAGAGTTGACATGATGGGAACACGCCGGCAGCAGAATACCATGCAGCCACACCCATACTGCTGCACAAAGCACTCAAATCATTCAAACTAAATGACTGAGATCGCTCCAATGATGGACTTATAATCACACATAGAATCTTTTGAAGTTGCTGCCCGGTCGTGCCTCTCCTGTAATCGCTGTAATTACATTATCGCACGTTACGACACGTTTGTAACGACAATTTTACAAAAATTAACTTTCACCAAAGTCCACAGATTGCGTTGTTTAAATCTCCATACACAGAAAAACATATCTCGGTTTTCGCAGTAAATAAGATTTTCTTCTCATTTTATCTCATGCATCTTTAGACTTTAGACTAAAAGACATTTTCTACTTTTAAATACATTTTCTACTGATCAATACATTGTTATTGAATTGAATATACAGTAGTGGTGTAACAGACCGTAGTTGATATCTCCGTCCTAAAAACATAAATAGGTTTGGACTTATTTTTACAACTGAAATAAGAAAAAATCGTATTAGACAGAAAGTAGGCTACCGAAAAAAAGGCACTGGTACTGTATTCCAGGTCGTGGTATCGGTACAAAGGTTGAGCAGGAAAATGGAGAACTCAACTTGAAAGTATGTTGCTTCAAAGTTAGTTGATTAACTGTTTTTGTTAATCGCCAATCATTTCGGACCCCTGACCTGAAACAAAATTCAGATGGAGGACCTTTGAGTGATACGTTGCCACAAATACGTTGTCAAAATTCTTTGTCATAAACCATACATTATGGACACAGCACGCCCACAGAAAATATGTATAAACATAAGAGAAGGAGCTTTTTGAACTATGGTAACAAGACGTCCCGTGTGTCCCGAGACCCAACAAATATCTGCTAGCAAAGCAACACATCGCAGAAAATACACACAGCAAAGATCACAGATGGGTCGGACCTTAGTGTTAAACATTACCATGCATGGGTTAAAAATGGAAACGAATGTGTAAGGATAACAACCCAACACATTCTCACTCCCATCGCATCAGAAAGCGACGCTTGGTCCGGTATCTTTGGCGTTTTGTTATTGATGCAAAAAGTCTCCTTTAGCGTCATATTTAGACGTGCTTGTTCAGGACTCTCGGCATCACTTTTTCACACTCTGAAAGACTCGCGTCTAGCCCTTGTTGTCATATTTACACGTGCTACGACTCTCTGGGTTGGGACTGTTGACGTGTCTATGTGATACTCTGGGAGGGGACGTATTAACTGCAACCCGTTATATCTCCCAACTCGTAAACTTCTGACGCTTGGTCAGTGTCTCTTAGCTTCAGATACCACCACAAAAATCACTCTTTAGCGTCTGGATGAAACCCACCGGGCAGAGCAGCAGCTCGACCGTGGCACTGTAAGATGATGTAGTATAAAGAGAGACAACGGTAGAGAGTAGTATGTAGAGAGACAATGGTAGAGAGTAGTATGTAGAGAGACAACAGTAGAGAGTAGGATGTAGAGAGACAACGGTAGAGAGTAGTATGTAGAGAGACAACAGTAGAGAGTAGTATGAAAGACTGAAGAGCCGCATAACAAGGTAGGTTGGTGGCGTGGATGGGTGGAACAACACAGGACTTTCACCCAGGTGACAGGGTTTATGTCCCGGTTCGTGTGTCACTGAAATAATAATAATAAATTTAATTTATATAGCGCTTTTCAAAGACTCAAAGTCGCTTTACAGGGGAGGTCGATTACAAAAACAGAACAAAACAAAACAAAACAAGATTCAGGCAGAGATGAAAAGGGGAAGGGGGCGGGGGGCTACGGATAGGCAGAGGTGAAGAGATGGGTCTTGAGGCAGGACTGGAAGATGGAGAGGGACTCAGAGATGCGGATCTCTTGGGGGAGGGAGTTCCAGAGCCTGGGAGCTGCTCTGGAGTAGGCTCTGTCCCCAAAACTGCGGAGGTTGGACTTTTGGATACCGAGGAGACCAGCTGAGGTGGATCTGAGGGACCATGAGGGTTGGTACGGGGAGAGGAGGTCAGTGAGGTATGAGGGGGCCAGATGGTGGAGGGCTTTGTAGGTGAGGACCAGGGTTTTGTAGGTGATCCAGTGGGAGATAGGAAGCCAGTGGAGTTGTTTTAGGACTGGAGTGATGTGGTGCTAGGATTTGGAGCGGGTGATGAGTTGGGCGGCTGAGTTCTGGACCAGTTGGAGTCAGTTGATGTTGGTAGAGCTGATGCCGAGGAGAAGTGAGTTGCAGTAGTCCAGTCGGGAGGAGATGAAGGCGTGAATGAGTCTTTGAGCAGCGGGGGGTGTGAGAGAGGGTCTGATTTTAGCTATGTTGCGGAGGTGAAAGAAGGAGGTTTTAATGACATGACGGATGTGGGGCTCAAGGGAGAGGGTAGAATCAAAGATAACGCCAAGGTTGCGGGCCTGGGGAGATGGGGAGACAATGGTGCCGTCGATGGTGAGAGTGGGGTTATTGGTTTTGCTGAGTGTGGATTTGGAGCCTATGAGGAGGAATTCGGTTTTGTCGCTGTTGAGTTTGAGGAAGTTGTGTTGTATCCAGGTTTTAATAGCTGACAGACAGGAGTTGATGTGGGAGAGGGGAGGATTGTGGGGGGATTTGGTGCTGAGGTAGATCTGGGTGTCATCTGCATAGCAGTGGAAGTCCAGGTTGAAGTGGCGGAGTATCTGACCAAGAGGGAGGACGTAGATGATGAAGAGGAGGGGGCCGAGAACGGAGCCTTGGGGAACGCCTTGAGTTCAATGTACATTTTGTAACCCCACCCACCATCTTTTCCTAAACCTAACTGTCCCGTTCATGTGCTGCATGCCAGTTAAAGGTACGTCCCGAGCCAGAGCATGAAAAAGTGACACCAAGAGTCCCAACCAAGCACGTCTAAATATGACGCTAAAGGAGACTTTTTGCGTCAATAACAAAACACCAAAGATAGCATTTTGGGCCCATTTTTGGGCCCACAAAGCTGTCGGGACCCCACAAGTATACTGGACTACCGGTTTTTGGACCCCACGAATATAGTTAAACAAGCCCACACACACACACACACACACACACACACACACTCTTACAACCTGCCTCGGGGGATACCTGCTCCATCATGAACCCGTCAGAAAACCTTACATAACAGCTGTTACCTGAGAAGGGCGGAGCTTATCGCCTGCAGGTACGCACAGGTGTGTCTCTCTCACAAAACTTTTACTACCTAAAAAACTAAAATGTCATTGAATGAGAATTAATAGAAAGAAATGAAAATGCTTCTTTACTTCAGTCTCTTTATTATCCCAAATGGGAAACTTGATGTGCAGTCAGGAGTGTAAGATAAAAACACGTACAAACAACGCACAAATAAACAAAAAGACAACAATACAAATACATGAAGTACCTGTATGTAATATACACTGCACCACAGAAGCAATCTCTAAATACTCTACATTACATGTGCAAATGATGCCGAGTTATTGCACACGGAACAAAGGAGTTTTCACTCCTATTGCTCTTGAACCGGGGGTTACAAACTCGGAGTGAAAGTATAATATAATATAATATAGATTGGGCCTCGCGGAATGCTTGCTGGTCTTCTTGTTTCATTTATGCATTGTGAAAGAAAACCTGCAGACTTTACTCTTATGATTTCTGCACACTGCAGCGGTTTTTGTGAAGCTGAGTTCAGTGTGAGAGCGGCGGACTCTCTGACATTGTCTGTGTGGCTGTGATGGCCGCGTGGTTAAGGCGTTGGATTTGAAATCCAATGGGGTTTCCCTGTGCAGATTCAAACCCTGCTCACAGCGATGTCACATGGTGTATATGTTTATGATCACACAGACTCAAATGTTACAGGAGAAGTAGTGTTTATTAAATAGGGAACAACCAGTGTATATGCGGGTGCATATGGAGCTTCAGTGTTGATTTCCCGCAGAAGCATAAATTGGCCTTGATGAGTTGTGCTTCAGGATGATTTATGAAGAAATGTCAACTCACAAACACCTTTTTGTTTTCCAACTAGTCCATTCAGAGAGAGACATGAGTGGTGTTTCAGCTGCAGGTCTGAGCTCAGCAGGTACGTATGTGCCTGCATACCTGGTGAGGGAGGCCTTCAGGCAAAAGGTCATATTATAATAACGCTGACACACACACAGGAGCTGCACTTACATTTGGGGAAGGGCTTAAAACTTTTTTGTTTGCCGTAGCTTTCCCTGCGGTCACATAAGTTCTCTGCTTCTAAAGTCTTTTTAATTTCAGTTTTTTTGTTTCATGATTGTTAGATTTTCTGTTTTATTTGCTGTGTATGTTTCGTGTAAAGCACTTTGAATTGCCTTTGTGTCTGAATTACATTGTTGCTATAGCAGCCTGTGATATCTGAGAATATCTGCGTGTTCACTTGCAATTGAATGTGCTTAATGAGGATTAAACACAGGTTTTTGTAGTTGTCATTGAGAGGATATAAGCACACACGGTGCTGTATAGATCCATACAGGCAGACACACTGAGCAGGGTGTGTCTCTACAGAAACATAGTGGGAACAAGTCAGCTCTTCACTGAAGTGAGTTCAAAATCTCAGAGAAGTACAAATATTTAGCAGTAAAATGTATTTGAAGTATCAAAAGTACTACTCTTTAGGCAGTCCTGTGTTGTTTGAATGTTGAGGTACTTGTACTTTACTTGAGTCTTTTCTTTTCTCTTTTTTTTTTGCTGTATTCAACACATTGACGGCTGCTGTATAAAAATGCAGCTGGCCATGTAGGGAGGTGGTCGGGGGGGATTGACTGGACTTTCAAGCCAGAGAGCGGAGTTCACTTCCCGGGGAAAACAAAAGCCTTTACCCCAGAAAATGTGTGTTCTTAGGGAGTGTTTTAACCCAAACCACCATCTTTCCTTTTGGTGCATAATCTTAACTGTTGTCGCCCCATAACGCTTACTTTTTCTTGCCTACACTTAACCATAATCTTCACCGAAACGACCGGCAGCTCACGGTGCTCTGTACCCAGCTCACAGTCACCTGTTCTCGGGTAACTGAACTACCACTGATACGACGGAGCACCATTCAGAGCACCGTAGCTGGCGGCACAAAGCTCTGTAGCAGCATAAACAGCTAGCAACGGTCGCTCTGTAGCAGGAAGCTCTGTAGCAGGAAGCTCTGTAGCGGGTTAAACAGCTAGCAACTGTCGCTCTGTAGCAAGGAGCTCTGTAGCGGATTAAACAGCTAGCAACTGTCGCTCTGTAGCATGGAGCTCTGTACCGGCTTAAACAGCTAGCAACTGTCGCTCTGTAGCACGAAGCTCTGTAGCAGCTTAAACAGCTAGCAACTGTCGCTCTGTAGCACAGAATTCTGTAGCGGATTAAACAGCTAGCAACTGTCGCTCTGTAGCATTGAGCTCTGTAGTGGCTTAAACAGCTAGCAACTGTCGCTCTGTAGCACGGAGCTCTGTAGCGGCTTAAACAGCTAGAAACTGTCGCTCTGTAGTGGCTTAAACAGCTAGCAACTGTCGCTCTGTAGCACGGAGCTCTGTAGCCAATGTCGCCTGACCAGCCGCGTTCTCCTAGTTTTCGTAGGATATCATACAAACCCGTTCATGAGAATGTGTTGGTTTTATTATAAAGTAAACTAGCCAACAATATAACGGCCTACAAGTCCAGTGGAGATGATTAGACCATTAAACACGCGACTGTTTGGATCCTTTACACTTTCTACAATGTTATGTCATTTTTCGCTGACGTTTTTGTTCTTTTTTAATAACAGTTAATCAGTTCACCACACTGACCGAGATGCAATGATTTCTTTATGTAAGACAGCGGTTCCAGGCTGTTACAGTTTCACCATGAAACATGAGCACACAATAATGACTGACAGCAGATCTGTTTCTTTTCATTTGCTGCCAAGTTTCTGCAGCGATGAAAAAAACGTTCTAAAACGGATTTGTCTCGTCGCGTTCCTTGGTCTGAACTGGGCTTTAGTCACAACTTTCTCCTCAAATCTAACCAAACTTTAAAGTTTTTAATCTTGGAGTAATAAAACATAGGACACCAGAAATAATTCCAAGCTCAATATTTGCTGATGGTTAGCTTGTTATTATTATTTAAGGGGATCTATTGAGGGTTAAGACTTGGTTTTAGGATTAGGGTTAGAATTAGGTTATGGTTAGGGTGAGGGTAAGGGTTAAGGTTAGGCAGTTAGTTGTGACGGGTCCCCACAAAGATAGTGAAACAAACGTGTGCGTGTGTGTGTGTGTGTGTGTGTGTGTGTGTGTGTGTGTGTGTGTGTGTGTGTGTGTACGTGTGTGTGTGTGTGTGTGTGTGTCTGTGTGTGTGTGTGAGTTTTTTTTAACCTCCATACTTCACATATTGAAGTCTCTGTTCCAACAGGCCTCTGGGAAATACCTGTCACTACACACACTCAGGTTCATACAGGTATGAACACACACACACACACACACAAAGGCACGCAACACACGCCTGTAAACATCCGCACCCACACAAATATGCACGCACACACACACACTAAAGGACAAAAATGCCAGAAAAAAATTATAAAAAGAGACAAAAACATGCGCACACACACTCACACAAAAACACACACAGAGACACACACAAACACACAGACACACGTGTGCACACACACACACACACACACACACACACACAGAGACACACACACACACACACAGACACACGCACACACACTCAAGTTTTTTTCAATCGCTATTGCATAATCGTCGAATGACTATTAAACTTTGTAAAACTATATGACTTTATATGAACATTAGGTCAGTTGTTCACATGACTGTAGTCATATGTCACAAAATGCATTAAGTAAGCCTTGCAGATAATAGTTTGCATTAATTTGTCATTGAATCATATTTCTCTCAAACGCAACTATACACATGTTCATTGTTCCTTTTCACGCCACACTGTTTTCCCTGCTGTGAACACAACTCACGTGACAACTGTCACATCCACGGGCCGGTTCAGACCGCTGAAACTTTTCCCTCAACGTTCTAAAACGGATTTGTCTCGTCGCGAATCTTTGGTCTGAACTGGGCTTTAGTCACAACTTTCTCCTCAAATCTAAACAAACTTTAAAGTTTGAGGTGGTTAATGTTGGGTTTGATCCTGACAAAGTTAACCGCAGATTAATTCAGAGATTAGAGATGGATTGTAGTACAAATACTCTTACATAAGTAATAGAAGCCTACCTAAGTATCACTACCAGAGACACACAGTAATACATATACTTTATAGCAGCTTTAAGTTCTGAAATAATGTAAAACATGAATATAATACATGGTGCATGTAGGTCACTCTGATGTTGATATGCAACCAAATACTATACTGTGTGTGTGTGTGTGTGTGTGTGTGTGTGTGTGTGTGTGTGTGTGTGTGTGTGTGTGTGTGTGTGTGAGTTTTTTTTAACCTCCATACTTCACATATTGAAGTCTCTGTACCAACAGGCCTCTGGGAAATACCTGTCACTACACACACTCAGGTTCATACAGGTATGAACACACACATACACACACACACACACACACACACACACACAAAAGGACAAAAATGCCAGAAAAAAATTCATAAAAAGAGACAACTTGCGCGCGCGCACACACACACACACACACACACACACACACATGCACACAAACACACACACACACAGAGACAAACACACGCACAAACACACAGACACACACACAGACAAACACACACACACACACACGCACACACACAGGCACACACACACACACACACACACAAACTGTAGTTTTAACCTACTGATGCACAACATGGGTCAGAAATCAGCTGGGCAGATGATTTTGTTTCATATCTTTTCGTGCCATGCATTTTGTTACTCAATATTTCACAAATCCTTTAACTAAGTCAGAAAAAGCTTCAACAAGTAGAAAAAAACTCCACAAAAACATCAGAAAAAATTCCCAAAATGTCAAAAAAAATGCGACAACAACGGTCGAACAAAGTAACAATCTCCCAAACCCTTGTCTGTCGGTCTGCCTGTCTGTCTCTCCTGTCTGTGTATCTGCCTGTCTGTCTGTCTACATAAATACAAAAAATGCTTTGCTTTTAGACCTTTAATCTTCACAACAAACTCCTTTCAATTTAGACCACATTTTAGTCTAATCTGTCAGCAAGGTTTAGTTTTAACTGCGTAAGGGACTGTTCCTTATTTATTTTAGGGGCCACCAGAGGAGTTTTGGGACCTTAAAGCTAAAAAGACTGGACCCTCCACTCACCAATAATATTTTTTCTATGAACCTCCAAAATGATTTCAAAAGAAGACATAACCCTCCCCTCATGTGGTAGTTTGAACTTAACAAAGATGTACAGATGGCATTTGATTTTTCACAGCCATGACACACATTAGTTAACCTCTGCATTCTCATCTTAAACATCCCACTCCTCTGTTATGGTGTGGGGGCCATTTCAGTAGATTAACTCACTAACATTGTTGTGGTGTGGGGGCCATTTCACTAGATTAACTCACTAACATTGTTATGGTGTGGGGGCCATTTCACTAGATTAACTCACTAACATTGTTATGGTGTGGGGGCCATTTCACTAGATTAACTCACTAACATTGTTATGGTGTGGGGGCCATTTCACTAGATTAACTCACTAACATTGTTGTGGTGTGGGGGCCATTTCACTAGATTAACTCACTAACATTGTTATGGTGTGGGGGCCATTTCAGTAGATTAACTCACTAACATTGTTATGGTGTGGGGGCCATTTCAGTAGATTAACTCACTAACATTGTTATGGTGTGGGGGCCATTTCAGTAGATTAACTCACTAACATTGTTATGGTGTGGGGGCCATTTCACTAGATTAACTCACTAACATTGTTATGGTGTGGGGGCCATTTCAGTAGATTAACTCACTAACATTGTTATGGTGTGGGGGCCATTTCAGTAGATCTACTCACTAATATTGTTATGGTGGGGGGGCCATTTCAGTAGATTAACTCACTAACATTGTTGTGGTGTGGGGGCCATTTCAGTAGAGTAACTCACTAACATTGTTATGGTGTGGGGGCCATTTCAGTAGATTAACTCACTAATATTGTTATGGAAACACAATAAGCATGGAAACTAAATGCACACTTCCTGCATTACTTCAAATACTAAGTTACTCCTCTAGTAAACTATTATTCATATGAAATAAAACAATAAAACATTGAGACCATTCAGCAAAGGACACTGGGAAATAACAATTCAACACTGGTTGCTACGGACTGGTCACTAGGCTTCCTCAGTCATTGTATACTTTAGCACATAGGTAAAGGTGCTGAAGCTGAACATTATATTCCAAAACACATATGTTTATTTTTAAAGCAGATTTTAAATGACATTGTAACAATTTAACAATTTGCCCTTATGAAATCCAATCACAGCACGGCTGTCTTGGACAGATGCTTAAAGTCAACTAAAATGTAACGGTGACCAATCAGTGTTGGACCTCCAGTCTGTTGAGATGCCTCTCCAAACTCACCATAAAACGATAAGACACGTTGAGAAAAAAGATCTGTATTTTGCCGTAATCCACTGACACGAAAAAAAGTAATCCACAGCGATCAGTAGATCCACAAACAGAGTCACGGTGTATCCAGCAAGGCCGATACGAGCGTCACGTTCACCAGCCAGCTCCAAACAGGTGAACGAGGCCTCTCCACTTCACCGTTTAAACAAAGTGGAATAAACGTATAAAAGTCCAAATCTACACAAAACCCGCAATCAATTATTAAGCTGACATCACATGTATATACATGGCATTTAGGAAACCTTTATTACAAGGTTGGCACGGTAAGATGTCCAGACTAGTGCAACAGTAACTTCTTTTTTTGCGTCCTGCTGCTCCCATCGTCAGCAGGTAATATTTTTTTTACTAAAGCAGTATATGAAATCTGATGTATTACCTACCACCATTTAGTTGTTTTGTGTTATTTAAGATATTTATAAAATATCTGGTCATGCCAGATGTAATCATTCCACAAATTTTTTAAACACTGCAATTACCCGTTTCAGCCACCAGGGGGCCCCCCAGCAAACTCATGGGTCAGACCCATCTGGTAGCGAAAGAGGGCCGAGACTGAGAGCTACATGAAAAATATGCACCAAACAAGCCACTTTGAAATGTTGCTGTTTTCATGAATGCAAAAGTTGGGTGAACATTGTATGTTACATGAATATTACAGAGTGGGTAACTGTCACACTCTTGATTGAGTCATCACCTTTTGCAGGTCACATAGAGTGGTGTGCTGAATGTACCACGTGGTATGAGGATTGTACTTAGAGTTTGGAGAATTGTAAGTTTGTTTCAGTAAATGTGCCAAAGCGATTGAGAAACCCTGTAAAGTTGTTCATCTTGGAGTCATTAAATTACATTGAAAAGCTAGCACTAGGTGGGTGTTGAAAGGATAAAAAAAGTGAGAAGCGTGAACTCTGCTGCAGCGGCAGTATCGGCAGACCAGACGGACCAGTTTACACTTTCTGACTTTCTCTGCTCGGCTGCCAAACTCCCGTCAATCAACCACCACCCCACAAGCACATGTACAGTATGTCTGAACCTCATTCCATCACAAAACATCCCACAGTGAAGGGCGTAACTTTGGGTTCACCATCAGGGGGGGTTGAGATCTCCAACTATATAGGGAGGTCCCGGGACATGTCTGCACGGAATGAGAAAAGAGACAAAATCTTCGGAAAGATTGATGAAAAAAAAAAAAAAATCAATGTCAAAAAGGTGACAAATGTCAGAAAAAGAGCAAAAAAAATTGAAAAAAAAAATTTCATAAAAGGCGACCCAAACTGAGAAATAAGCAACATAAACTTCGGGGGTGGGGGGGACTCCAGAAAGGCGTCAAAAACATTGAAAAACAGAAAAAGCGACAAAAACATTGAAAACGCAACAAAAATGTCCAAAAAAGCAACAAAAACTTCAGAAGAAGCCCAGAATGGCAACCGCCCCCCCCCCCCCCCTGTAAATTATGCTTATGACTAGCACTCTCTGTATTTAAATTAATTAAGACCCATATCTTTTTTATCTGGCTTTTATGTGGAGTAATGTTACAAGTGTTAACCATTGTGTTTATTTCATTCTGTTGGTTTTATTAATTATTTTATTTATTGTTGTAGTTTTTAGTCTTGCCATACCTTTTTACTGTGTGTCTCTCTGTCAGTCTGTCTCTCTGACTGTCTGCGTGTCTCTGTCTGTCTGTCTCTCTCTCTGTCTGTCTGTGTGTGTCTGTCTATCTGTCTGTCTCTCTCTGTCTGTCTGTGTGTGTCTGTCTATCTGTCTGTCTGTCTATCTGTCTGTCTGTCTCTCTGTCTGTCTGTCTGTGTGTGTATGTCTCTGTGTCTCTGTGACTCTGCTGCCCCCCAGTGGTCAGAGGGAGTGACACCAGTCACTGTTCATTTAAATAAATAAATGAAGCTACAATACATAAAACTTGAAATAAATAGAGCTTTCAATAAATAAAACAATACTATGAATAAATAAATCAAAATGAAAATAAAAATTAAATAAATTGAACTATGAAAGATAAAACTGTGAGCCATTTCTGAGCATTTCTCTTCTGCTCATGTTTCTCTCTGTGTGAGATCACAATATTTCAGTATTATGCTACACTGGTTACTTCAGATTTAATAGTATACATTGTAAGTATAGTATCTTGTGTAATTTTATTTCAGCTTATATATTATTTCTAGTATATTGTATTTTCTGTATGTATGTAACTTGCTATAACACAATAGTTTCCCAGTTTTGGATTAATAAAGTCTATCTATTCATCCATCCATCCATCCATCCATCTATTCATCCATCCATCAAAGGCCATTAAAGAGCAGATTGCCTAGTCCTGGGTCTTCCCCGAGGCCTTCTCCCAGCTGGACGAGCCTCCAGCTAGTCCTGGGTCTTCCCCGAGGCCGTCTCCCAGCAGGACGAGCCTCCACCTAGTCCTGGGTCTTCCCAGAGGCCTTCTCCCAGCTGGACGTGCCTCCACCTAGTCCTGGGTCTTCCCCGAACCCTCCTCCCAGCTGGACGTGCCTCCACCTAGTCCTGGTTCTATCCCAAAGCCTCCTCCCAGCTGGACATCCCTCCACCTAGTCCTGGGTCTTCCCCGAGGCCTCCTCCCAGCTGGACATCCTGGGTCTTCCCGAGGCCTCCTCCCAGCTGGACGTCCCTCCACCTCCCAGCTGGACGTCCCTCCACCTAGTTCTGGGTCTTCCCCGAGGCCTCCTCCCAGCTGGACATCCTGGGTCTTCCCGAGGCCTCCTCCCAGCTGGATGTCCCTCCACCTAGTCCTGGGTCTTCCCTGAGGCCTCCTCCCAGCTAGACATTCCTCCACCTAGTCCTGGGTCTTCCCCGAGGCCTTCTCCCAGCTGGACGTGCCTCCACCTAGTCCTGGGTCTTCCCCGAACCCTCCTCCCAGCTGGACGTGCCTCCACCTAGTCCTGGTTCTATCCCGAGGCCTCCTTCCTGCTGGACGTGCCTCCACCTAGTTCCGGATCTTCTCCGAACCCTCCTCCCAGCTGGACGTGCCTCCACCTAGTCCTGGGTCTTCCCCGAACCCACCTCCCAGCTGGACGTGCCTCCACCTAGTCCTGGTTCTATCCCGAGGCCTCCTCCCAGCTGGACATCCCTCCACCTAGTCCT